>VZSE01002604.1:4575205-4685328 GCA_013398275.1 Promerops cafer | reverse complement strand
GGTCGCGCCGCTGCGGGGCGGGGCCGCCCTGAGGGGGCTCCGGGCGCTCCCGGCGCTGCCGCCCTCGGGGCTCCCGGCGAGCCCCGCTGTCAGCCCGGGGAGCTCGAGCAGCTGCCCTGGAGGCTGCGGGGCGGGCCCGGGGTCGCTGTGTACGGACGGGACGCCGCCCTTGCGTGGCTGGGATGCGACGGCCAGACTCCCGGGCCAGGCTCCCGGGCGTGAGTATGTCTCACCGCCCGGGCAAAAGCAGCCGAGCCACCGCCAGCGCCGTCTCGCGCAGCCTTGTCTGAGGCTGAATTTATCACAGAATAAGTCAGGCTGAAAAATATCTCCGGGATCATCGGGACCAACCTATGACCCAACACTACCATGTCAACCGTAGCAGGGCACCGATTGCCACATCCAGTCTTTACTTAAACACCTCCAAGGATGGTGACTCCACCACATCCCTGGGCTCCCCAGTCCAATGTTAAATCACCCATTCTGTGAAGAAGTGCTTCCTAATGACAATCTGAACCTCCCCTGGTGCATCTTACGGCTGCCCTCTTGTCCTATGCCCTGGGAGAAGAGCCCGACCCCCACCTGTCTCCAGCCTCCTTGCAGGGAGTTGTAGGGAGCGATAAGGTCAGCCCCGAGCCTCCTCCAGGATCATTTGCTCTGAGCTGAGCTTTAGGAGCTGCGCTCTTTGGGTTCTCCCATGTAATAACTTCTGACAGCAGCTGGCTGGTGTCCACCAGGTTTAATGGATCACACAGCCCCTGGCATATGCCTGGCACTGTGTGGATAACCAGGTGTGTTTGGGGTCCTCTGCTGGGGCAGCGAGCGTGGCTGCTGGCACGTGTGTGATGGGGACAGAATAGCCACCAGCAAAAGTGCACTGAGATGAGACCAAATGCTAGGCCAATCTCACTCATTACCCAACAAATCAACTGGGCATGTTTCAACAATGAATGACAATACAAAAGTGAAAGTTTGCAAAACTCATTAGTAAGCCTAGAGTGAGGTTCCTATTTTAAAACTACTTTCTTTACTGATACAAGGATAATTTTCTCCCTGTACCACTCTTCGACTTCACTGTTTTCGTACCAAATCACACAGTTTTAGTCTGTTGGCTCAAATCTCAAATGAAAAAAGCTTATTTCCTCACTAACGCCTTTTAATTTCTCCTTCCATCTGTTACTACTTCACTATCCAAGTGCCTGTAGCACAGCAGTGTTGGAATAGAGGTAACACACCTCGCACTCTGGACTCTCAGGCTCTGCTGAGCTCTACTCAGGAGCAAGGGGATCAGGAAGATGGTGCTGGAGAAAATCAATGCTCTCCAACCTCAACTCTGCCTTCTCCAAGCAATTTTAAGTGGATACCTATGGCAGCCCTGGATATCAGAGGGGCATCGCCTCACTCCCTATTCCAGTGATCCAGGTGAGGAAAAATGATCTCTTGGATCTTAGACCAAGGAGTAAATTGCTATTGCTGGAGATTAATTGCACCCTTTCAGCCTCCAGGCTTTCTTCTCTGTGCTTCAAGGGAAGCTGAGCCAAGCCAAGAGCTCGACCTCTCTGAGTCAAGCAAGGCCACAGCAAGGGGTACAAGATTAACTGTGGCTCTGGGGCCGAGTAACAGAGGGAAAACTGGAAAAAAGGGGAAAATTGTTTTTAGAGCAGACTCGAGACAGGAAAGTGGTGAAGAGGGGGGTCAGAAGATGGGGCTGCATGGATATGTGGGAGAGGAAGGAAGAGGGGCCACAGGAAAGGTCACCTGGTCACCTGCTTGGTGAGGTGCTTTTTCTCTGAACATAAAAGCTCCAGAAAAACTGATTGTCCTGGAGAGCCTTTCCTGAGCATCCTTCTCTCAGTGGAAGCTGGCTGTTGGCAGGAACTGCCCAGGATGTGTACCACGAACAGGTCTTGCTAAAGCCTCACAAGGGGCGGAACTTCTCTGTGTTTGAATACACAACCTGGCATCTGCAAGTCAGTATTTTTGCCTGTCAGGAAAAATCTGTTCCCAGTCAGGCTTTTGTAGAGTGGAGCATGGGAACATCTCAATCCTGACTGACTATCACAAGTAAAACACATGTTCAGAAGATGATACATTAATGTGAATAATTTCCAGAGAGTCCTTATCCTGTATAAACAGAGTGCACAGTATTACAAGCTGCTACACAGTTTAACAGCTTATGATAGCATCTACTATAATGCTGAGAACTGGTGATTACT
Organism: Promerops cafer; assembly: GCA_013398275.1. Taxonomy (NCBI): domain Eukaryota; kingdom Metazoa; phylum Chordata; class Aves; order Passeriformes; family Nectariniidae; genus Promerops; species Promerops cafer. Next base: position 4,683,112 of record VZSE01002604.1, on the reverse strand, counting down.
TAATTAGAGGCTGTCTAAAGGTTTGTGATAAGTACATACATGTGTAATTTTAATTTTTCTAGTTCTTCTGAACTGTTGATATTTCAACCCTAAAATTCTCTGAACCTTTCGTAAATGTTTTAAATAAAAAAGATAAGCATTTTGCATTTACATAAACAGGATTTCAAGTATTGTACATACATCTATTAGTTAAGTTTCATAGGGGAAAAAACCACATTATTCTTTATTTTCAGGTGAACCTGGCCCCAAGAGATTAAATAAATCACACAAGGTCACTTGAGGGAGGTAGTGGCAGAGTCAGAAGTGAGGTTATAGCTCCAACCCCCCCATCTCTCATGGTGAACTTAATTTATATCTGTTATTCAAGAATTTCAGTGGCTAACAAGCCAGTTACACTTTAAATTGCATCTTTTTCTTGTCTCATCGACTCCCCTAAGACACAGAAGCAGTAAAACATTGTCAGAGGGGCAGCGTGCAGTGAATGCATTAGTGAAAGCTGCAGCCAGAGATAAAACAGATTCATAAGAAGTAAATCCAGTCAGTGCAAAGGGAAGCCAAAGTGGAGGAATGAGGTGTTTCAGAATGAGGAGAAGAGATGAGGAGACAAAGAGGTGTGGACAGTGTCAGAGCTTGAAGAGAGAGCGGGATGGGAAGGGTGGGTGACAAAGGAGTGCCCACAGTGCCAAACCCCTCAGGAATGCCAGCGAGGTGCCTCTACATGAGCAAAAGAGAGAAGCCATGCACTTGCCGAGTGTGTCATCAGCCAGCTGAAAGCAAAGCCCAACAGTGAATGCTCAGAAGTGAGTGAGGACAGGATCAACCTCACCAGTGTCCAGTGATCTGGAAATTGCCCTCTGTGAAGAAGCTCTTTGTTGCTATTTTTCTTCAGTCACTGCAGGGAGCAGACATGTCCAGCTGCATTTATACACCTCGACTTTGGATGACTAAAGGTAGGGAAGACAAACCCTTAGGCTCTCTCCACTGCATTTAAACATGACTTTTAAGTCAGGTTTCCCCAAGGAAAAATATCCAGCTTGAGGAGCTGGCAGTAGTTGTGCTTATCAGTGATGGAGTCACAGGAGCAGCACAAAAGTGAGGTTCTGAAAGGAAAATTCAGCTTCAGGGTTTTTTGCAGCAAATTAAACTGTGGAATATATCAGATTACTGATCCACTTTGTAACTTTTTTGGGGGGAAAATAAAAGCTGTCTCTGATTTAGACTAATTAAACCCAAAGCCTTCATATCTTTTTTTTTTAATAAAAACCCAAAAGGCAAAAAAAACCCCCTTCTGTTTACTACATGTTTCTTGTTCTATTGCTCCTTTCTGGGTACTATTTTTTTTTTTCTTATATCTTTCTTAAAGTTTGGTGCTTGAAGCTGGAGGTATTATTCATTCTGGGGCTTTAGCTAAAAACCAGACTAAAATCCATTAATATGCTTCCTGTTTCTTGGATAGTAATGTCAATTCCCACAAAAAAACAGGTATGTTGAATTAGTGAATTCACACGGAGTTCAGCCCAGCTGCATCATGAGGCCTTTACACTCTGAATCAGGCTCCTGAAATCATGGCACTGGCTAAAAGCCCGTGACTTTCTAACAATTTGGCACTCTAAAAAATTGCATTTGATTTTAGAGGTTTTAGAGAAGCCTGTGTCCATAATCACAAGAGCAAGGATTGTACTCACTGGAGTGAACTGTTCTTGCTAACACAGCATCAGCAGAAGTGTGAGCAAGGTCATAAAAATCATCAGCAGAATATGCAGTTTATTTCCTTGCTTCTCTTTTTTAAAAACCTCCTCTGCTGATTCAGTCTTAAGGTCCTGTGCTGGGCCCACAGGTTTCTTCCCTGGAACACTAGTATTTAACTCTCAAGGGCTTTGCAAGACTGAAGCAACCTTGTAATGTCACAGAAAGTCTCTCACTGGTAATAAATGCAGCTGTTAGAACAAAATACAGTGTTATCCCAATGGCTCTTGTTGCAGCCGGGCCCAGTATGATCTCCTGCATAAAGAACATCCTATTTCTGAAAAGTAATCTTCACACTGCATCTCAATTAGTTTGAAAAGCAACGTGTTGTTAATGTATTTTTATTTACAGGTCCGTAAGCATTATGGGCTTATGGAAATAACACAAGTGAGCTTTTCTGATGATCATGTCCCAAGCCATTCCAACAGTGATGGGCTCTCTTTGGGGCTTTTCTGCTTACTTTATTGCCTTTCTGGTAGAAGCAGCTGATCTGAAAAGCCACATGAATACACTCCTAGTACACATAATCCCTTTAGTTCCCTGCATGATTGTAATTGAACACATTGGCAGACTTTGTTTGTATTTAAATATTTTCATAAAAGGGAAAGTCACTCCAAGCTGATCACTTCATGAGGCCAAAAATTTCATTAGAAGCTATTTGAACTATTACAATAAATAAAAAAATCATTATTTGTCAGTACAGTTGTGCCATAAACACTATAATTTATATTAAAATAATTCTTAGTCCCTAATGAAATTTGTCTTTGTTTACGATAATCACCACAACAAATTTATTGAGTAAGAAAGAAAACACATATGCCTTTGTAATCCACAGTCAGGTTGTTCTATTTGAAATTTAATTCAGAAGGATAGAAAGGTTTCTCAGGACTGAAGGGATTATAGGTACTGTAATATCTAATAACATTATAAGATGGAGATGGTGGCTCACTGTAATAGAAACCCACTAAGACACAGGATAGGCAGGACTTTCTGGATTATCAAATCCAGTCCCCAGATAGGCAACTGAATCACGTCGTCCATTTAATACATTTTTTGAGCTTCACAAAAAACTAGGTATGGTTTCATCCCTATAATTTTTATACCCTAACTATGCAGGTGGATAAAGAATACCTAATTGATAGTCTAAATTATTCATGGCCAATTTATACCCACCAGCTCATACACCCAGATGACTTACCCTTAATATTCCCCCTGCCTGATGTATTTACAGAAAGTAATCAAACCACATCTCACTCTTATGCATGTTGTCCTTTCATGGAAGGTTCTCCAGTCTCCTCTTAGCCGCCCTTTGCTGTACCCATTTCATTAAGAACCCAGCTTTCTTTAACACAATCAGAATAATGCGTTTTATTCCAAACAAAATCCTCCTAGGGTCTTATTCAAGGATGTTCATACTTCCCTTGCTTTGCTAGATATGTGTCTCCTACTGCATTTTAGAGTTTCAGTTGCCTTTTCCATGTCCATGCTGCACTGAAACATGAAATCTTTCAGTGTCATTGGAGGTTTCCTGCAGAATCTTGTCTGCTGCTACCTCCCTTAATACTTCTGTGGCCTTGCTCTTCAAGGATACTCAGCTCTTGCTGTGTGATATTCTGAACTTTCTCTACACTGATGATACCTCCCAACTTGGTGACTTCAGTGTATTTTTATGATCAGCCACCTCTGTTTTCCAAATAGGTCACTGATGAAAATAATAAAAATCAGTCTTAAGACTTACAGTTTAGGAGCTCTGAATAATTTCCTTTCAATACAGTTCAGCTTCTCATCTTCCAACACCATGTATGCCTTGTAGTTACTTTATAAATCTCAGACTTCTTCATGCAGGAGATGTAAATTTATACATGGCTCCTCATCGGCTATTTTATTCAATAGACAGCCAGATTTCCCTTTTTTGTCTAGCTAATTAATTACTCTATCAAAGAAACCTATTGAATTAGTTTGATATTATCTAGCCTTGGTAAATACCCATTCCATTTTATTCCATTTTCCAGTTACTCTCATGACTTTTACAATTCTCTCCTCCCACATTCTTTCCAAAAGCCTGACATAAAATATTGCTGTACACAAACCAAAATATATTGTGCTTTTCCAGTGAAAAATCCATGTTTTATTTGTCTTTGGTATAGATTAGTGATTTACATCAATATACAATTTTGACTAGCAGGTAGTGTTGAGCAGCAGTTATAGATTGGTTGACTCTATATTCCCAGCAGAAATGTATATGCTGCACCCTTTTTTATTCTAAATAGTGTTAGTATCACTTCTTAAAAGGCTTGGATACAAATTTGGCAGGCTGGTCCAACGGAGACACAGCCCCACATGCAAAAGGGTCTCTTCCAGAACAGCTTTAAAGTTAACTGATACATGTTGCAGAAAATCAGAGAACAACATGTACAGTGACTTGTATGGTGATCACAGGCGTAGGGCATGGCAGAAACACAGGTTTTGAAGAAACAGGGAAGAGTTGGGGAGGATTTGGCTGAGAGGTGCTGGATGATTGTTTCAGATAGAGATAAATCACACAGAGTGTTGTCTTCTTTGTGCTTAATTTTAATTATGTTGTGGGCAGTACACAAATTGAAAGAAGAGCTAGTAAGAAACAAAATCAAGACTTGAATTTCAAGTCCACTGCTGACCCACAGACTGTGTGTCCTTGGGCAAAATGCTTTGTTGGGTTTTTTTTCGTCTCACTGCCTCATCTGTAAAACAGAGATAACACTACTTCTTTTTTCCCAACCTGACTATTTACATAATAAAAGCCTTTCCATGCATGACAGACTCTTATATATTTGTACAGCATCTAGAATAATGAGGACCTGGATCTTGGGACTACAACACAAACAATACACAACAATTAAGATTATACATCCATCCAAAATGTACCTAATGCACCTCATACTACAGTACCTTGCCAGAGAGATGTGACTTTATTCCACGGTGGATTCTGTTTCTTTGATTTCTGCAGTCCCTCCTGTTGTGCTGCTCTTTTGCCTAAGAAAAGCTTTGGCAGAGAGTTCAGTTTAAGGTAAGCCAGTGACAATGCTTTTATGATGTACTGCAGGTGGAAGGCATGATGGATCCCAGAGTCCGAAGGGAATTGCATGGAACTGGGCAGCATTGTGCAGCATCTCTGCATTCCTGCAGCAGCTCTCCTGTGGCTCCATTCGCCTCCCACTGGATCAGGGAAAACCTGCCTTAAAGGATGCTTGTCCCTGTGTGAAAAGGGAAAAGAAAGAGCCTCTCATCCATATCGCCCCTGGGGAGGAGTGTGCACGCACTGCAGGTGAGACCAGCACAGAGCTGTCTTCTTGGTAGGCAAACCCTAACACCCTTGGAGAGTTCTCTTTATATTTGAGGATGCAGTAGGAAATGTTGGATGTGCTCATCCTGTTCCATGCTTGTGGGGTGGGGTACAGTAATAAGCATCCCCTCACGATCAACCTGGAGGCTACAGGATTGGAGATCCGTTACCGTGCTGCACATTTTCCTAGGAAATGTTCTCTGAAGATTTTATGCTCAGCTTGGAGAAAGACAGCTTCCCACGCCAGAACTTTTGGGAAGTGGGAAGCTTTTTACCCCAGCCTGTATGCCCAGAAGGTAATGCCAAAATATGTTTGAGGTCAGGCTGGGTTCACATTGCGATTTCTCTGCATGCTGAGAGAAAATAAAACAGAGGGTGCTTGGCTGCCCTGAGCTGGTGTGTCCAGGCCCTGAGGCTGGGCTGGCTCTGAAGCTACTTGGCATGGAGAGGAGGAAAAATATGCATAAATTAGGAGCCCTTAAGGCCAGTTCCCTTCTTTGGTCCCAGAATAACTGGCCAAGGGCATTTGTATTGCAGCAGCAGACCAACCCCTCCGTGCTGACAGGTGACACTCCTTAGTGCTTCCCTTGTGCTGGCAGATACACCAAGACATTAATTACATTGTGCAGCACTGTGCCCTGGCTAAAAAACATTAAAAAAAACCAACTTCATCCCCCTCCTTTTCTTCATGAGATTTTTACAAACAAAAAAGAACAAGAGAAGTGACAGTAACTGCATTATTAATAATACATAGTTGTAACTGATTAGTTTGGTTTCCTGTCCTGCAAAAGGAAGATGGCATTGTGCTGTGACTATTGTCTTGTGGGAACTCAGGCTGGATATGAGGTGTCTGTTACAAATGTTGGGCACGAAATTAAACACCCACACATCCTGAAAGGACCAGCAGCACGACATGAAGAATTATTCATTTTGCCAGCAGTAAAATGACAAAGCAGAGGAGTGACAAATGCTCTAGATAAACCCAGAGCTCCAATTTAATGCATGGGATAAGGACCTCTTTTTCCAAATAAAGACTCCCAACTCTTGCAGTTTCTTACTTCTCCATAATTTAGCTGGGCACATATTTGGCATTTAGAGTGTGACAGATTTACACATTTGCTATCAAATGAGCTGCAAGAGCTAATCAGCTTGCGCAGAATTGCACATATTAATGAAGAAGGCTCTTCTGCATGCCTGCGATGTAGACACCCACTTAACTGGGGCACCAGAGACTAATTTGAAAAGATTTTGTTCACGTAGCTCTTTTCCTATGATGAATGCTTGCAGGGAATCATGCTGTAGAGAGGGAGCAAGCAGTATCTGCAAAATCTGGCTAAATGGTTCTCATTACTGAGTGATGGAAGAGCAATAGGAAAGATAATTTATTAGTGGCTCAAAGCTAATGAGAATAATTAGCACTATTATGCTTTCTAAGCAAACACAGAATAACTGTTCCTTAAGGAGCGCTGTCTCCCTGCAGCAGTGCCGAGTGCTCTGGGCAGGAGGACATGACTTCCAGGGGCAGGAATCTTACAAACCAAGGACCAGTGCAGCTATGTGGAAACACCCAGACATCCCATGGGCCTGCATTAGGGCTGTGATTTCCTAAATTTTGGGCTAACAGACCATCTTTTCTTCTATCTCAAAACCAACTACACTGGACTGATGAATAGAGTTTACTCTTCAGCTTAACTCCTTGGAAACTGGAGGTTGGAAATTGCTGCCTTGGATACTGAGATTTTTTGCAATATTGCATCACACAGTACCTTCCAAAACCTTGCAAAAGCCAAGCCAGTCGACAGTGCTTTGCAGGGAGTATTTCAGCAGCAATGGTCAGTCCCCAGGAATCCTGGCTGCCAGCAGAAAAAATGGCATTTGGCTTCATTTCTTTTGTAGACACCCAGGTGTCCTCCTTCCTCACTCTGTAGATAAAAGCAGGATGTGCAGAGAAAACATAGCATCTTCTTATGACCAGTCAAAGAAACTAATGGGAAAAATTCTGGTTTTCAATCAGTTCCAGCACAGAGCACTAATGTACACAACCGGATTATCCAAAGGGCTGCACTCCTGTGGTTCCTGCAGAGCCATGGAACGCTCAGGGATGCTGGGCTGCCAACGGCAAAGGAAATGCCAGCGTTTGGCTACAGTGCTCAACACCTGCTGATAAAAGCTGATTTTCACCCCCACCTCTCAGTTTTCAGAATTTACTCCTGCAATGCCAGTGTTCCATTACAGACCCAATCACACTAAAGTAAGCTATTAAATTAAAATGAGGTGCACGTGGGCAGCAGTCTCCACTCCCCCGAGTGTCGTTTGGAGCAAATAGCTTGTTTCATAGTTTGTAAAACACAGCTGGCAAGGATTCAGTGTTATTCTAGGAAATCCATGTAGGCAACATTTCTTTCTTGTAATATAGCAGTATCAAGAATATGGAGAGTGATTCTGATTTTTATTTTTTAAAAGGCAAACAGACAAAACATCTGTAGGCTAAGTTGCCAGGTCTTGACTTTTCTTTTGAAAAGCAGTTCACCTCTAAAATCAAAATCACCCATAAAGCAATTCCATCTGAAACAAGACTCTCTGAAGCATTCTCGTAGACCTTACTCATGATGGGAGTTTTATCTGCTTTTTTACTCCCAAATTTAATGCTGCAAGAACATAGACCTTACCTTTCTAATCTTTTTTCACCAGTAATATCAATCTATCTTTGCAGATGCCTATCAGAAGGTTTTTAAGTTAGCAAGATTTGGGGACTTAATTTGGTGTGAGTGGGAGTTTAGAAAAATTCCCAAGGCTTTTTCACCCAACTGCAACTATTTAGGAGGGGCTTGGGAGTCAATGTGACTGTCAGATCCAAAATGCAATTTTACAGGGGGAGGAAAGAGGAAATGGAGATTTGTTAGGCTGCATTTCTTGACTCAGATTGGAAAGCAAGTCTCTTCCAGTCTCTCTTGGAGGAGTTGCCCTGGTTTGAACAAGTAGGGACCGAGTTACTGGGTCAGAGATAGATGGATTACAACAGAGCCAAATCATCCTCTGAGGTCGCAGGGGCTGGGATAGAAGCTTATGCTCGTCTTGGGACTCCCAACTTGTGTTTGCCATATCCCAGAGCATTCACTCTCCTGGGAACTTTTCCCTCCCTTTGATGGATGAAACAAATCCAACATCTCAGGCTCTTTCATCACATGGGAAAACCATTTCCTCTCCAGCTGTCAGTATGTACAAAATGCTTGGCCCTGCTGCCCTTCATCTCTTGGTCCAGCCACACAGCAGGACTAACATAGCCCTGTGAGCTATTTATATCTTGTTTAAGCCAACACTGGGGAACAAAGTGATGCACAATCCTTGCTCAGCCTCTCTGTTGTGTACACGTTTTACCCTTCCTCGACAAGATTTAATCTGCTTAGGGTTAACTATGTAGCGGATGTCCAAGACCTTTGAATCACACCTTAAAAAGACTGAAAGACCAAACCCATAATTGCAAGAGCAGAATTTCTGATTCACTGCAAACCATTTGTTATCAGCAATTAAGTCACTTGCTGATAAATGATTCATGACTTGAAAGCCCAGATTACTCACTTTTAACCATGGCAGAAATTCCTGTGTGATTATGAACGCCTGGGCTACGCATCTACTGCGACAGGCTGGGAAATCTGAAGGTGTGAAATGACCAACCATTTAAATACAGAAAATAAGAGCTCTTACATATATTTTTCATTCACAGTTTGTAGAAAATAACAACATATTTCAATTTCGACATGACTGATGTGAATATAAACATAAACTGACTTCCCTAAAAAATATAAACACCAACTTTTGCTTTACTGGAGGCAACAGAACTAAAAGAGTGTGACTGATATCCAGACCTGGCCTACTAATTAAAAAAGCTTGAAAGCAAAGCTCCCAGCTCCTGGTACACTCTAGTTCACTGTAACTAAGGCTTTTGTCAGCCATTTGATGTAATCATTTATGGTGTTCAAAACTATATTTTTCAAAAACTATTCAGACCATAAACGAGCTGAGTCATGACCCTGTAACAGAAGGTAAATTATTCTCAAATATTTTATATTTGTGCATTAACACATAAACAACACATTTATTCTTTAGCCAAGAAAAAATGAATGTCCAAGTCCAAGAAGTAACTGACAAAAGACTGAAAGGAAACATGAGAATTCCTAATTTTATTATGGTGTAACCAGCTGTAAGGAATTACTGGTCTGAAGCACAGTGTGCAATTGTCTTATCCTAAACATTTACTAAAGCCTATAATTCAGAATGATCCTGACTAGTGAAGTCACCATTGGCAAGCCATCATTTTTTTCTTTCTTATTTTTGAAGAAGTCTACATTTCTCACCAATTAGCACAAACATAGGCACAGCCTATGCACAGAAATGCTCAACATTTTCTAGAGGCTGTATTTCGTTAGTGCCAGCTGCTTTGACTCTGAGATCAAAAGAGACACAGCAAGTTCTGGACTGATTATATTTGATAGTTTGCTAAAAGCAGGAGAATTTCTGTTTGAGATCAAATGGCATCAATATGTATTGTTTCCTAAATGCAGGGTGGAGTGCCTGCTACTTATGTGAGGATAGCTTGAAATAAAGAATTATCATGATCTTTTGCAAAAGTGCTATACACAACATAAGTAACTGTGCTAATTGAAAGAGAAAAAAGCAGAGTAAGAGTCTTCATAAATTAAGCTACTTTTACTCTATGATATTATGTACTATCAGGCAGCTGATTTTTTTGGGTGAAGAGGCTCATCAGGTGCCTAATAAGAGAAGATACTTGGCACAGCTCCATGGCCATTCCAATTGATGTCATGGTTAACAAGCTGGCTACCATACAAGGCCAATCAGGCTACTGGTATTCCACAATACTCACTAATGGCTTCAGCAGCTTAACGGTGCCAAATATACAGTGCCATTAATTAGGCAAGAGAGAGAAGAAAAAAACACCCAGGAAAGAGGTAAGATGCCATTCACCTCCTGAGCAGCCCCTCAGCACAGCCTGCAGATCCCAACCAGAAGAAAACAAGACAGGCAGACTGAGGAGCAAGAGGAACGTTTCAGACCCAGGGCACAGCCCTCTGCTGTGAGAAGCTGTTTTGTGCCCCCTGGAGTGCCAGGGCAGAGGGAGTTTGACCCTCACACCAGCACATCCCTGCAGTGCTGCCCAGCACTCCCAAGGCTGGGGTGTCCCAGCCACGGGCGGTGGGAACTCGTCACGCGAGCGCCGGCTCTTCTGAGCCACCAACAGCTGTGGTCACTCGCCCAGTGGGGAAGAAGCTGAACAAGGCTGATTAATGATAAAAATACTTGTCCTTTTTAAAATTTATTTTTAGTTCAAAGTGAATCGTAACTTTCTGCCCCTCCCTCTCCCCTCCTGTGAAGACCAAAGTACCTCCAGATCAACTTTTTTTTTAAGCATTAAAGTGTAACACATTTCAACTGCTGCTGATACAGGTTTTACAGTGATGACTGTCGGAGAGAGATTGTTTGTGCAACTCCTTAAGGAGCAAAAAGGAAAAATCCCTCCTACAAATGCAGATAGACTTTTGGAATGTAAACAGGTAATACACACAAATTACTGCATTACCAGAAGTATTATGCATTTCTCAAAGCAGTTGAACATAACACTTTACAACACATATTTGATATGATCCAATCAAAACTTGAAGGGAAACTGTGTACCCTATAAGAATAACCATGTACCCCTATAAGATAGTCATTCCTGACATAACTTATAGATACATTGACAGTATTGATGCCAAAGAAGGAGGGTTTAGTCTGATTTCACCCATGCTCTGCTGATTTTTAATGTGTGGCTTAATTCACTCAATACATTTTATAAAGGTATGTAAACAGTTCTGATTTAAAGACCAGAGAGGTTTAAATGAAATTAACAGATCTGAACTGGTCAATGTTAATGTTTTCATTAACTCAGATACCTTATTTATCCCTGAGCACCTTAAAATTGTTCCCCCCAAATCTCAGTCAAGAACACATAACTATTTCACAAGAATGAAAAACTTCATTTGAATAAATCTGTGTCTTATAAATCCCATTTTCCTGCCCTGATTTAAACAAAACATAACATAACAAAACAAACCCAAACCAAACTGTGTCCCCTCCCCTTTGTTTTTTACATGTACTGCCATACTTGGAACAAAAATTTCACCCTAACAAACAACATCACCTACAGACACACTACAGACTACAAAAATATTGCATAGGAGTGTCAGTGGGCATAGTCTCCCAACATGAGAGAAAATGCTAAGTTTTCTTTAAAACATTATGGCAACATTCTAATTTATTTTCCTTTTAAAAATCAAGTGGTTTCACTTTATTTCAAAATTGTACAAAATGGCCATGGCTGTTTATAAAAAAAAGTCTCTGTCTTGAGAATATGTGAAGTCTCAGGTGCATCAACAAAAGACCTGGAACCATTCACAGTGCAGCGGAAAGCTTCTTTTGAGGCAGAAACTACAATTCATCCTTCTTCTTTCCTACTCTTTCATGATCTCTTTCTCTCAGGGTTCGCATGAAAGTGGTGAATCCAGACTCCTGGTTTTGAAGGAAGAAAAATATGGGTCATATTTTTACCAACAAAGCAAAACAACGCATCAAGAACACTTTGAGATTCTGTACCCCAGCAGAATATAAACTAAGGAGCAGTTGTTTAGTTTCTGTACCCCACGGCAGAATAGAAACTAGGGAGGGAGCAGTTACTGCTTCTGCATTGCCTCATTGTGCCATGCTCTGGTCCAGTGCTGCTCCACTGCAAGGGGAAAATATCCATGCACATCCCACATGTCAAACTTTGAAGAGATGGGACACAGGGAAAAAGTCCCTAAAACTCATAGGACAAGGTAAAATCTGTCACTAGAAGTGCCATTGAAGCCTTTTCGTTGAAAACACTCAAAAGATATTTTCAAGCTGCCTTTGTATGCTATTTGTGTCATTTTAAAAGCAGTTACTGGATTGTTTGTTGACTATACACACATTTGCCACTCATCCTCTAATAGTTTTGATCACGATTTTTGTCCTTCTCCAAACATTCCAATGATGGAAATCACTTTTTTTTTCATGTTACTATTAAAATTATTATAAAAAATTTCAAACCTGGCTGTCTAGATGCCAACTTCTGTATTTCAACAACTTATGATTTAAGGCTGTTGAATGCCAGCAGTTTCCTTTTCCAAGGAAAGCTGTGAACACAGCTCTCAGGCATTTCAGAAGGCTCAGATGGGTGGAGGTGTGAACACCTGTGTCGGAATACACTGTCTACTGGTACCCCAACACTGAAGTTTTCTGGGCAAGTGACACTGCTCCCACCCAATCTGACCATTTCTGCATTTAAACAGTCACAGAACACACCACTTAAAACTGGTGATGAAGAGGGAAAATACCAAAGGTGGAGAGCAACTAACAGAAGTTAAAGACTTAAAACAATGTTGTGGAACAACAAAACAAAATAAACCCAAACCAAACCACAAAACTGGAACGCTTTTAGAAGGCTGAACAACAAAAAGCTTTTCTAAAACTATTCACTATTCTTCCACTGAAAATAAATGAAGTGACAAGCTCTGGCCTTTTGTCACCTGGAGACATCTGGCAATCAACAGCCCCCATGACAGGTACTGTGCTAAGCACTGCCTCCAGCATTACCACGGTAAGAGATAACAAACCCCAATTCAATGCTGCACAAGCAGAAGACCTTAGGGTCCCCAGAGAGGTGGAAGGGGAACAGAGCAGCCATCAGCACAGAGACTGGGATGTTCCTGTTGGGTAATATTTACCCAAGAAAGAGTTGGCTGCATATAAGGAATTTGTTAGTCCACTTTCCGGTATATGGATAAATATCCCCTAACTCCTGTGGCCTCAGAGCACTCCTGTATTGGATATAAATTCTTTTTATCAGCCACCATGAATCCTTCCTTTCATATATCGTTTCTCTAAGAATGGGTTAGAGATGCAAAAACTGTGGCTGAAATCTTACTTCAATTGTTGGCTACTGCACCTGTCTTTACTTTTAAGAAAAGATCCAGAACTGGAACTAAATACAGTATCCATAACAACGGCTAGATCAGCACCATGAAATCCTAATTACTGGAGCCCAAGTATGCTGAAGAAAACTGGGAGGCAAAGCTCCATGAAGACTTCCCCAAGATCCTAACAGAGAACCTCAGGGCTTTTTAATTCATGCTTCTATATAATTTTCTGAGCTCTAACAGCAGCAATAACTTTCAGGCAAGAATTTTTTTTCAAAATCACTGCATGGCTCAAAGACCCCCAGTTTTTCTTGCAGACCCCAGGCTATCAATGGCTGCTGAGGAGTAACCTCCCTCTAGGAGGTTACGACAAAGGCGGCCCACAAATAATCGAATTGCTTCCTTATTTTCAGGCACTTTACAACAACTGAAGGCATTATGCCATTTCTGCCCCCATTTCTTGCACTCATAGCATATAATTAGCTGGCCACAGCAGGACAAAAGAATGAAACTTCAGCCCAGGGGTAGATGGCATGATTTGTCTTCCCATCCTGAGTGCCAGGAGTGAATCTGATTCAGGGCAAATGAGATATTTACTTTCCTCTAGTCTCCAAAGGACAGCTTTGTCCTGGCTATAAAACCAATGGTCTGTCACCATTTGGCAGCCTGGTGGACCTGTAACACATTTGCAGTGTCCATCTGATCCAGGAGTTAAGTCCTGTATTTTCTGGCATTTCTACCAGGAGCACATGCAATAAACCCTCCCCTTTCACTCAGTCCAAATTCACTCAAAAGCTTAAAGAATAAAATATATGAAGAGTATTACCAAACCTAATCCTTTTTCCTCTTCTCATGTTCCTAAAAATAGACCAAGTGTGTTCCTAATGCAGAGACGTACAGGGGTGTGGTACACTATGATTCATCCATGTAAGACAGCAACAGAGGCATGGTAAAAATTCACTTGGCAGTTTTCATTTGCAAGGCAGGACAGGCAAAGGAGACTTTCCTCTCTGTACCAAGTCATGACTCTTGTTTTCACTTACCCCTCGATCTCCAGTATATTTCTCCACAAATTTCCCATAGTTGTAATAGTTGAAGGTGGGGTAGCCATCGACCCCCTCCTGCTTACACAGGTCATGATTCTGTCCTTTGGCACAGTCCACTGCAGCGTAGGCAATCTGAAACACAAGAGATCACACTGAGGCAGGAGAGGACAAAGCAAGAACCTATTTCATGGTGATGCTGCTGCAGCTTAGCCGTAGCCCTCAGAGAGACCCAAGTCTTCTGCCAAATATGCAATGGCTTCTGTAAGGGCTCAGCTGTAGAGGGAGAGCAGGGGATGGTCATCACCTGGCCTGTGCAGCTCATGGCACGTTCAACTCACAGAGCAGAAAAACACCTTTGCAGCCTTCCCACTGAGCTCTGCATTAGACTCCTAACAGGAAATCCAGAGGCTAGATTAATAAAACCAAATCCAGGCACAGTGGTCACAGCTCTGTCATGCTGCAATATTTTTGGTTTTAAGTGATGAACAGTGACAGTGGCTTTGGTGATGGTAATGACCCACCTAACCCAACCTCGTTCCTGTGGCATGGCTAATGCTCGGAAAAGTTACCAAACATGGCTGGTCACTTATGCAGCCTATTCACAGATAATGATTTTTACTCCAAATAGCTTTTCTAAACTCCATGCAGTTCTTCCAAGGTCAGATGGGGATGGGTGAGAAGCCAGAGCATCATCTACCAAGCACTGCACATACAGAGAAAGGTTGCTCGCTTACAATCTCAGCCTGAGTTTCTATTTTCTTTCCTGTCTTCTTCCAGGACTGTAGATTATATGCAGGCATTAGCAAAGTGGGCTTTAATTCCTTTTTAAACCTCTAGATGCTACTGTCACACAGACAAACCCTGAGTAGAAAAGAGCCTGCCACACTTTCAGCCTATTGACAGTAGAGCAACACCCTCAGTCCCTGCCTGCTTCCACACAGGCAGGGAGAGGAAACGCAGCCTCACAGCCCCAGAGCAGCAGCTCTGAACGTTCAAGTCCTGACTCTGTTAAGTACTGCAGAGGAGCTGCCCTTAACTGTTCTGATGCTGAAAAAAAATGTAATTCATAGGCTTCTACTCAAAGCAACTGAGCCCTGTGCTGTGATTTCACCCTGACTGTTCTTGTGAGCAGCAGTTCAGGCTCTCAATGCAGGCCGCTCACATACTCTCTGCCTTCACAGCCTGAGCCAGGCCCTGCTGAAGGGTAAGCACGTTGAAGTACAACCTATGTAAAGAAACAAAACAAATTAGAGGAATGACTTTTTGCAACTTTTTTGTGGGTTACATTTTATCAAGTGCTAATTTCATAGCAGACACATCTTAATTTGAAATTTCCCTTCCACGCGCCTCCTTCAAACAGCTGATCAAAATACCTTTTGCTTGCATGGCTTTAAGGTTGCGGTTGAACTGTTCTTCCATAATTAAAAGATCACTTAATATTCCACAAAGCCCTCCTGTTTCATGGTGATACTGTCAAAATGAGAAAACCTGATCTCATTATCCTAGCAGTAATGAAAGAGATTGGCAAAGCCAACTTCAGTTAATTTGCTTGTTTTGTTTTGGCATTGAAAGCCTGACAAGACAATATTCAGTATGATCTCACTTGGTCTGTCTTCAAGTGGAAAGTACTAGATAAAGTGAACAGTGTTCTTACCTTAAATATCTGGTTTCTGTTTTTAAACATTAATAAGGCTATTACAGAACCAGGACTCTTGAAAGCTGTTAAAAACACATATGATCCCTTTTTTTTTTTCTCTCTTTGTAAACATGAAGACTTCTACACATTCAGGGCCAACTTAAATGAAAGGTTAGGAATGATAAACTGCAAAAGAATTTCATCTAAGTATTTCTGCCTTCCTGACCTTAGCAGCCACCCAAAATTTAGAGCTCTGTTGGCTACTTCTGTGTAAAGAAAAGCTCAGAATGGAGACAAGCATTTATTTCATGACACAGCATGAAGGTAGAAAGAATACTAGAAGTCCTGATTTCCTAAAAACTAGAAAAACAAATAAAATAATCTTTTTTTCTCATTGCTCTAAATATCACACAGGGAGAGACTACAGCCAGAAAAAGGGGAAGGTATGCATGTGCTCATCCAGATCTGGATTGAGACATGAAACTGTTGTGACTGATGACCCATCTGTTCTTAGTGTCTTAGAGATTAAGAAAATTAGTTTTTAGTACACTGTCAGGAAGAGGGAAGAAGGAAAAGAAACTCTCTGTATAAAATCTGTATGAAATCTGTACCTCTGGAAATATCTAAACTGGTGCTGGCTGGAGCAGAGCGTCCAATTTAATTTACAAAAGGCTTTTGTGAGAACAGCCCCCAGTGAGGAGAGGGTGCAGTGCAGGAATGCAATGCTATAAGCCACTGTTAACCTTGTTCAGAACATCTTCACCTATTGCCTCAGAACAGATGAGTGATGGGCGTTAAAGGGGTGGCTGCTGACAGAAACACTCAGTAGTGTCCTTGAGACACAGCTCTCCTCTGCAGCACATGGACACCTAAGCTGGCCCATCTGTGCATTAGCTGTGCACACAAAGATCCCAGTCTAAGTCTGTCCATGGCAGCCACATGAGCCCAGTGCTGTGTCTAATCCAACGGGTCTAATGGCACATCTGGAATAGCATTTGGGGGACATGTCCATGGTCTGTCCCCTCTGCAATGCTCCTAAATGTGAGCTCCCACACAGCCCCACCACTGCAACCACCATTTTGAGCCCAGCTCTTCAGAACACACACGTTTGGTTATTTTTACAGCCAGTGAGAGAAGAGGAACGGCGATTTTCAAAAGCCTTGTAACTCATGCGGACGTGAGCAAAATTTCATAGAAGAACATCTAATTCCCAAGACTGTATCTGAGGCTGCATTTCAATGCCTGCTGCCAACAGTGGCTGAGTAAGAGTACTTAGGAGAGCTTGAGTGATTACTTTAGAGTGGAAATGTTAAGGCAGCCTAAATATAGAGGTTGCTACCATCTCTGTGCACTCATTATCATAGCATCACAGTCCTAATTGTCTTGCCTGTCTCACAGCGGAAGATCAAATATAGTGCACTGAGAGAAGAGAAAAGTGATGCTGGAAAACACTTGCAGCAAAACACACTTTTGGACTGAGGACCAATTCTCATCTCCATTCCATCAACTCCAGACAGCTGAACTCTGAGACACACCAGAATTTCAGCAAATAGCACTGATGCCCTTTGCTTCTTTCTGTTTGTGTTTTCATGGACTGTGAATACTGAGCTCCACTGCTGATAGAGGTGTGTCCTACCAGAGTGAATTCCTGCATGGCTCTACAGAAAGGCTGCATGTAAAAAGATGCAGAATCCTGGCTCAAGTGAGCAGTGATACACTGTAGGTAAAGTTTCCCCTCATTCTCAACCCTCTTAGCAACAGTCAGCTTTTCTGCTTCACTAAAGAAGGAAACTGAGTCAGGAAAAAAAACAACCAAAAAAACCTCTCTCAAAATGTGGTAAAGACTTCTGGAGAACATTCCTCTCAGAACTGATCTTCATATTCAACTACCAGCAACAAGTTACACAGAAGTGCACTGGAGAGCACAGGTTAGCAAGACCTACATGCTCTGACCTGCAAACCCACTAAATTTATTCAACCAGAAACTGCAGACGTATTAAGCATAAAACATCCATAATAGGAGTACAGGAGCCAAGACACTTGGCATCACCTCTCACAAATTCCCTCTCATCAAGAAGGAAAAACTGTCTAAAAATCTGTGAGACAAAGTAACTCTGCTACCACTGGTCTAACATTTATATATGTGTGTATATGTCCATTATGGAAAAATCCAGTGTAACAGCTTTCAGAAGGCAAGATTGATTTTATGGAGATTTTGATTGTTAGGGCTAAAATTTAATTTCTTGAGCTTTCCTCTAACCAGAAGGGAAAATCCACTGAAAAAACATTTCAGGGAGAAAAAGCTGTAAGTGCTGTATCTGCAACATGCACAAAACTCCACGGGATTATGGATTCTCTATAACCCAAAGCTCTGCTGCCTTAGATATTGACAATACATCATCATATACAAGTCCTTTCTCCAGAGCCAATGCTGTTCAGGTCTATCACCAGCCTGTTCAGTAGCTGTAGCAAGAATAGAAATGTTATCAAATGAAAAGATAATCAATCACAGACTGTGGACCCCAAAGGAAGTTTCTTGGAGTACATCCAACTTTCTTAATTTTACAGGTAGCTCCTCACAACTGGTATGCACTCTATAATAATTAATAGTATCAGGTGAGTATGTACAGTAATGCACAATAATGATAACAACAGCAACAACAATAACCCACTGAGTAGGTAAGTATGCATTTCTCCATGGTCAGTATAGTTAATATGAGTCTAGAAACATCTGGAACCGGAAAATACCTTTACTTGAAAAAGGAATCCCACAACGTTTCATGGTTCTACCAAAAAACTGGGAGCTTAACTGCAGAGTTGCAAACTTAACTCAGCATGGCAATAGACTGTGAGCAGTGTATGAGCAGCTCTGAAGAGCTCTGAGGAAATAGAGCATGGCATATTTTTCAGATGAAGAGGACTGATCACAAAAGCTGAGCTGTTGCAAAAACCAGAACTTTTCATTTAGGTGCTTCAGTAGAAGTGGAGCTATGCTGAAAATGTGACCACTGATCTCCAGATGCCCCAACTGTAACAGAAGGGTGATGCCTTATTTTGTTACTAAGTGTTAGAAGGAAAAAGAAGTACTGGCAGTATAATCTAATCATACATCAGAAATCACAGTTCCCTTCCAACAGAATTATGAAACAACTTTTTGCTCTAGAGGGATCTTACAGGTAAGAAACGCAATTACATTCAATGCTTCAAACAGATGTGTAGAAAATTGGAAGTGGGATCCCTTGACCTTCCAGGTAACTCCTCCTTTCTGTTCTTAAAGCTTTCTTTTTAACTATTTACCTCCCAGTCACCACACGATGATATAGTAAAAATAACCCCCTGCAATCCTAGTTGCTCTCCTGTTAAAATATGCACTGCCACACACTGGTTTATTGATTCAAGAAAATAAATCTCTGCTAGAGCTAATATTGACTTTTGTTATGAAAATGGAAGTGAATAGCTAACTGAATATTGATTTGAGAGAGGAATGATATTTGATAAGCTTAAAAAAAGTAAAAACAAAATTGCAGCATGGAAATAAATGCTTCCAAACAACATTTTAAAAGTATAATCAATTCCAGATGACAATTACCTGATTACTAGTAAAAAAAGTCTGTTGGTGCCAAATGTCTTAAAAGCACCTATAAATAAGACAGATGTGTATTCTTCCCTATGATTACTCCATAGGTTTCTATTTATGTCACCTGTTCTGGATCCTAACAGTAGTTAGGGACTGGTCTGCTAAAGCTTGCTGCAATTCAGCTACTGTTCTCAAAAGTGAAAGGCCTTGCAAATGGGAGATTCATTATTAGTTGCCCTGATGTGGCATGGCATCATTACAGGAGGTGCAGTTCATCAGCTGTTCTCAAAGCAAGCCTATTTGCAAAGGGGACATCCATTAGTACAACATGATGTACAGTGCTAACATCACCATATTTAATGAGTCTAATTAAAAATAAATTCAGCACATGCTTTTTAAGCAAACAGGGATCAAATTCCTTGCCAAACTAAAATATTAACTCATTTGGATAACTCTGTACAATCATTTGGTTGGTATAATAATTTTAAACTGTGATTTACAATACACTTTGGGGACCCACCAGTTTCACTGCTGACTGACCCACTAACACCCCAGCTCACCCCATTTGCTGCACTCTTTCCAGCAATTGCTGCCACAGCTGTTTCCGTGGGAACTCACTAGAATCCAGCTGTGGTGCTCTGATTTGGGTCAATGCATTTGTACAGGAACAGTCTCCTGTGAAAATGGGAAGATTGGTCAAAGAGCAGCCCCTTTGCAGGAGTGCCAGAGATTTGTTACTGAGAGGCCTTGAAGAGTCAAGAGCTTTCCTTCAGCAAATCCAAGCTGGAACACCACAAATCAGTTCCTTCAAGCTGAGCTTTGGGATCAGCCAAAAGGCAGAATGCAGATTTTTTAAAGATTTAGTTTTCAAGAGAGACTGTGGAGCAGTTACTGAACATGCCTTCCTGCTCTTCAATCTGTTCAGCTAAGTGACAACCCTCAAATTTGCATTTTCTGACGTTCACTGGTCACTGCCAGAACTTGAGCTGTGGGACGCTGGCCAAAGGCTTTCCCCTGGCAGCTGTATGCTAAGGCCACAGCGCCCCAAGCCAAGAATGCTCCAGATGGCTTTTCTTCCCCACCTTTTTTTTCCTTTTAAATAACTGAAACAATACATTCACTGCCACTGGGGTAGCCTCTCCACTGATCTGGTCCTACTGGCACTGAATTTCTCCAGGAAGACAAAGACTGGAGGCTCTGGTTTGTGGGTCTCAGCCCAAGCCATGTTTTGCAGCAGCCACAGGACTGCCCCAGGCCAGTGAGCAGGCTGGGGATTCTGCCTAAAACCACCAGCAGTGATGTGGCCAATGAGAGCTGACATTTGGGGCCAATGTTCCGAGCAGTGCATTTTTAAACTCCAACTCCAGCAGTGCAGATGATGAAAAAGTACAGAGCATTACACACAGCCCTGGGGGAGGGGGGCTTCAGTGCCAAAACCAGAGACATGTATTTAACAGCTTCAAGCTCTGCTCATCTTCAAAATTCCAATGTAAAGACTCAAAGTCTCCCAAAGGATATAATTTTAAGATACCATTTATAACCAATTCAAGGCTGGAATGTTTTTGATTGTTCTTTGGCTTCTGCAGGATTAAATGTTTAATTAAAAGACCCTTCTTTTAAGAAGAAGATACAGTTTAAATGCTAAAATACTCTGTTAAGTGAAAAACCTTTCTCCAGGGGAAAAAAAGAAGGACACAACTATAGAAATGAAGTAGTGAAAAGAATCTTCTACTAAAGAAGATTCTAGTACTTCTGAATTACTAAAATGAAAATTAGTAATCTTGCCCTGTTCTTGAAAGAATAAATACTTTCTTTCTCTTAAGCAGTGATTTTACCGAACTTTGAAACCCTACAGAACTACAGATCAGTTTGAAGGCTCAGTCTGGTTTGAAACATGGGAATATGACCTGTGCTG
The DNA here is from genome assembly GCA_013398275.1 of Promerops cafer. Lineage (NCBI taxonomy): Eukaryota > Metazoa > Chordata > Aves > Passeriformes > Nectariniidae > Promerops > Promerops cafer. Next base: position 4,661,876 of record VZSE01002604.1, on the reverse strand, counting down.
CTTGTGAGAACAGTGATGTGCCCTTCTAAAGTCTAAAACAGGTTTGTTTTCTTTTCCACAATGGCACAAACTGGCAGCAGGAAGCACCTTGGCAGGTTATAGCTGTGCACAATTAAATAGGGGCTCCCAACATAATCAATCCCTGGCACTTTCATAAGCCATTGGGGTGGAATAACATCATTCTCCCTAACTGCACACACCTCTTTAAAACTGTACCAGCCTTTATATTCCCTACTGGATCTCCTGTTCCAACTCATTACATTTTGTATCTCCCCACTTCAGCCTTAAACTGAAGTCAAGAGTTGCAACTGTCAATCACTGCTCTGCTCTTGGAGTCCTTTCATAACCTGCAGTCTGAAGGAAAAGCTTCCCAGGCCTGCATTTCCCACCACCACCCTGTCCAACTAACTGTACCATGATTGCTTGTTAATACATCCTGGGGCTCTAATAAGCAAGTTTCACATTGGTACATTTGTTTCACCTCCTCCGACTGAAATTTTAATGAGTTTAGGAAAGAGCGGCTTCCTTGGGAACTACCAGAAAAGTGGGAAAACAAGGATACTTTCTGAGAAATCTTGGAAACAAAGAAGCAACCAAAAGGCATCCGAGCAAACTAATTTACAGCAGTAGGAGAACTAAAAGCTGCATGCCTATGAATCTTCTGTGTGCCAGCGGGCAGAAGTGATGGACTCCTAATTTATGCAGTCAGTGATACAAGAATGATTTGTTTCTTGTCAATCTGATGCATTTTCTGTGAGTTACAAAACAGATGAGAGGAAAAGAAAAAAAATTACAAAAATTCTTCTGTTATAGAGCACAACTGTTACAAAATTACCTCTTCACTTAGAACACAGAATAGGATAAACTATTTCAGCTGGATGGGACCTACAAGGATTATCTAGTCCAGCTGTCTGACCAATTCAGAGCTGACCAAAAGTTAAAGCCTGTTGTTAAGGTGTTGTCCAAATGTCCCTTAAACACTGACAGGCTCAGGGCATCGACCACCTTTCTAAGGACGCTTGTTCCAGGGACTGATCACCCTCTTGGTAAAGAAGTGTCTCCTACTGAACAGTCAGAACCCTCCCAGCACAGCTTTGAATTATTTCCACATGTCCTGTCACTGGATTCCAGGGAGAAGACCTCAGCATCTCCTTCCCAGTTTCCCCTCCTGAGGAAGGTGGGGAATTGCTCCCAAAGAGAGCAATTTCCATATTAAATTGCCAAATCTTTTTCTCACCACACTTAAACACAAAGCAATTGTGCAGGTGGAACAAATTCAGAGATCAGAATGAAATACGGTTCACTGAAAGATATCAAACAGGTTCCTAGCTAGTTATCTGGTTAAATCCAGGGGCTCAAGTGCTTTGTTTTTTTTTTTTTTTTAAATCCTAGATCTCCATGTGCTCAGTTAAAAAATGGCTCAGCTGATGCAAGGAAATTACCCAGCGTGATTCAGCCATCGGATGCATTTTCAAAGCCGAAGCATCAGAGTCCTAGAAGAGCATCCTGGGCTCAAGTCAGCCAGCTTACAGAAATATATTATGTTTTGTGCTATGCAAGCAAGGGCTAGTTAGCTTTATGATTGAGGTCTTCAGGACTATCACACAACTTGTGGTTTCTCTACATGCACCCCAACAGCCGACAAAAATTGAAGGGGAATGGAGATGATATGAATTATCTTTGTTTAATCCCTTAATGAGAAAGAATTGTGTTTCACAATTATGTAACTCTTACATAACTTAAACATAAAAGACAGCAAATTAGGGAAAACAGAACAGGTTGGAAGTGGAACTCAATTTGACCACAAAAGATACAATCCTTACGATGCAGATATATTTCTTTTAGTGTAACAGCAATTTTATCTACAAACCTATTACCTTATCAATAAGCAAAGCCTATAAGGTACAAATTATGGAAAACATTCTTAAATATCACAGAAATAATTAACAGCAAGTTACCTTGCGATCTTCTTTAAAGACTTCAGCAGCAGTTGTGAAATGTGGAATGGCATTTTTACAGTGAGGACACCCTGTTTGACACAGGAAGAAAAAGACAACATAAACTTTAGTTGTAGGAAAGATACTGGGACAAACTCAAGACATAAGGTGAATCAGTGGAAAATTTGTATTAAAAAGCGCTCTAGACAGGAGCTCTTCAGTTCTGGAATGTGTAGACCATGTGTTAGCTATGTGAAAGTAAGCACATGTTTAAAATCCCTGTGACTTCAAGGAGTTTAGGTGTACATTTACAGTTACACGACATCCCATAACAGGGGCCATGGTGCAGAGGGCTTTTCTCCATCACCAGTCCCCTAAGGGCACTTCAAGAGCACCAGCCAGAGACAGACCACTGCCCTGCTCTGTACCTCCTGGTATTGCCAGGTAGGTTATTACTGCTGTTGCCACAGATACCAGCTACATTTGGGCATGGGAATAAAGACAACACAGGTGGGAACAGAAGGAGGCTGGAAGTTGGAAAGGAAATTGCTGGGAGCACTATCATCCAGGTTAGGATGACTGCTGCTGGCCTTCCTGGAGACCTTCCTGCTGTTCACCACAACTCAGCAACCCCTGAAGAGTTTTACAGACACAGCACACAGGAACCCCAGAGCTTTGTATGGGAGATGGGCTGATACTTCTTTGTACCACTGCAGCACTGAACAAAAGGCCAGCTGATCCCTTGCTTAAATATACACTGATTTTACTCAAACATTTCAGAAGTTACGGAAGGGAAATTAGAACTGTTGTCTTGATTCAAGGTTCAGATGTGAGTGCTCTTAATTCAGAAGCAATGTCTACGAATGATTCTCTATGAATAATCTAAACTACTCTCAAAACATCATTACTACACTAAGTCAGGCTTTGAAAAGGAAAGTACCTGAATATGTGTAGTAAATTACTTTTTTTCAAACCTAGCACAGAGGCTGATCCCAAGCAAAGACTCGGGACACTATTTTTTGCTTAGATGCACATTAAAAAAGGAATGGACACACTTCAGTCAAGCCTGCATAATGCTGGCAAAGGAGTTCATCTTGCTATTATTTCTGGGTAGGAACAGAAAAATCACAAATGAGTTGCTCACAAGCACCAATTACAGCTTATGCTACTGTTGTTTACCAGTACTTTACATAGTGTCTGTGTTACTTTAAAATCAGGACTGAACAAATGCCCTCTTAGGAGACTGGCAGCCATCCTCCAAAGCTATGCTCAGTCTTTCAGCTGACAAGAAAAATAGTATCTGTGCATAAACACTGCACACCCCTTTCCACAAAGGAAAGGCTGAATACCCCTTCCAGCTTCACCAAAGTGTAATTTCATTGCGTACATCCACTGCTTTGAATTTTGGAGCATTTTTTTCTTCAGAATAGGATTCTGAAAGCACTGCAGTGACACACCTGTGTAAATACACTGAGAGCCTATGCATTAGCTAAGAATACTTATGAATAGTCTATGAAGTAGCTAAGAAAGTCAAGGGGATGTTTCCTGGGAAACTGAGGCACTTCTGTAAATCCATCTTAATGGCCTCAAACTCTTTATGCAGCATGATGGCAGCTGTGCTTCAGTGGGACATAGCAGAGTGTTCCACAGCTTGCAAACTATTAACCTTGTTGAGGTTCCAGCATTTGCCTGGAAGAAAATGGTCAAGAAAGAAAAGGAGGAGGAGGAAGAAGAGAAGAGGAGGAGGAGGCTAAGGTTTCAGGCTGCTCCCATGTCCATCAGCCCACTTTGGTGACCCATTTTCTCTCTTACCACTTGTCTGGCCTGTCTGCCTGATAGTGAAGAGCCTGCAGGTCAAGCCTGCCTCTTAACAAATCTTGGATGTTTGTTTTCCTGTACTGTGGGGGGACTGCCTCGGTTGATTTGTTAACACTGCTCTACACAAATAAATCAGAACTGGTGACAACATCTGAAAAGAATTTCAAAAACAAAAAATGGATAAAAATCAGGCACCTCTAAAACAGGAACACTTGTTCTTAACTACATGCTGCAGTTTTTCTGGAAAGCACTTCCAACTGTTACACCAAAACATAAAGGCGCCTAAAAACTTAAACCCTTCAGGTTCCCTTCTTTGCTTATGATCTTGAGCTTGAAATTTAGATTTCATGAAAGAACATCTTTTAAATCCTCAATAAAAGATATTTCAGGATAGTAAGGCCTCTCTAAAAGCCCCTAGAGAAGTTGTAAGAAGGTAAGCAGGTAAGAGCTCTTCATGAGCTACATTCCGCGAGAAAATGAGAACACAAATAACAAGCATATTCTTCCACACAAAAATACCAAACACAATACCAAAGAATGAGAAGTTACCTTCATTTACCCATCTGAAGCTCCATCCCTCCTCCCTTCACTTCTCTCTTGGCCCAGCCTCCTTTCTTTACTGCACTGTGCTCACAAAACTAAAACACAACCATATGGCTTTTGGCAGAGCTGCCTCCAAGTCCAGTAGGCATTTTGTTAGCCTTGGACATCCATCCACGGAACAGATGTGAATGCTACACTGAATTCCCAAGGAGTTTCAAGGAGTCACTGAAAAAGGGGGAAGGAGCACATCATATGGAACAGCAGAACTTCATCTGTTACAACTTAGAAGGATTGCCAAATGCAGCAAACACTTGGAAGTCACCCAACCCAGTCATTCTATTTAAAGCACACATGCCAAAAAAAATAAAAGCAGAGGTTGATGTCTTCATTTTGACAGACGGAAAACTTGTTCTCCCCATCCCTTCTTCACACCCACTATCACACGTTTATTTTAAGTGTTAACACTATCTTCCAGATTCGAAAGTGCAAGGAAAGGAAATGTACTGAGCACAGTACATGAGCATAGGAAGTGTGCAGCCTCTTTACAAAGGATTTTTCAGATGGGCTGCAATGGCAAGAGATTAAACTGGTGGCATATGAAGGTGTGGGTAAGGTGTCAAGAACCAAAAGGTCCTGCCCCTTCTCAGTCACTATGGACTAAACAAGTGGGAAAATTCATTTTAGTTGAATAATTTGGATGTGGTAACACATAGACTTCCTGAAAGGACAAGAAATGGAGTTAATGGTTTTAACTAAGCAGCATTGAAAGCAACACTTCTGGGAGCAGAGCCTTCTAACACAGATGCAGGGCTTTGCTTTAACAATTTTCTTTTTTCATTTTTACAACAGTGCAGTCAAATTTGATTTCAACAGGGTTAAGAGCAGATGTGAACTTAACAGTAATTTCCTGTGCCTGTCTTGAGAAATGTGAAAAAAACCTGCTCCTCAAACATCTAGCCTTTCCACAGGATCACAGTACTGGCACTCAAAACCTCTAATCATTCCTGCACATCTCAAGATAACTCCATTTCCTAATGCAGAAACACAGTTGCATCACCTGGTAAGAAAACAAGAGAACTTGACATCTCAGGCACGTGCAGTAGCATGTGCTGCGGCCATTCCCTGTTCACAATCAGTAAACAATACAGTTTTAATAGAGCTCTAGCCAGGCACTCAGCTTTGTGATCAGAATTTTGCTCTCTGGAGGACCCCCCCAGAGTCCATGGTGGCATCTGCTCCCCCTGACCTGCTGGGGCACAAGGGCTGCCTGCTTAAATCACAGGTCCCTAGATCCATGTGAAAACATCGGCAACTGAGGAGTTCTGAAGTTCTCTTTGCCTTTGTACTACAAATTTTAAAATTTACACAAACCCAGTATTTTCTACAAGGTTTTTCTCCACCATTCATGTTGTAAAGTTAGTAGGAGATGTGGTACACTAACAGCAGGCACCATCACATTCCTCACCTTGAAACCCAAGTAGTTCTCCACTGAGCCAGTATATGAGAAATATGGTTTCTGTGGGGAAAATTCAACAGGAATGCCTGATGAACAGCAGACAAGGGAAATCAAGCAAGCAAGCAAGCAAGCTTCACTCAGAGCCATTATCACTGAGGGGAGAGGGAGTCAGATTAAATCTCCTCTAATTAGAAAGGCATTTAAAGGAAAGCTAGTGGGTCTTTAGGGAGATTAAGTGAAGCAAAATATATAACCCAGCTTGTTTTCCATGGACTGGATTTACTGATAGCAGGAACAACCTCAAGGTACAGCACCTCCTCAGGGTATCTTTGAGGAAAGACCCAAGGAGCCAGCACAGGTTTGGGCACAGAAAGGGGCTGGAACTTCATTCTCATGGAAACACTGCTTTGAGGACTGTAAAGAAGCAAAGAACTGATGGCTTGAGCTGGATGTGATTTCCAAAATGATGCCACAATGCATTTGTTACATGATGTGAAACAAAGATAGCACATGGGGAAATAAAAAAACTTGAATAAGTGCTCACATCACCTTGTGAACTGATTTTTCGTTTTTTAAACAAAAAGCAGACTGAGGAAAAAAATTATAAACCCATTTTTCAGGTAAGGTAAGACTGACACACAATTGATATGATGTGGTAGCAATTTGATAAATTTTCAGACATAATAATACCCCGTGAAAACATTTTCCATAATTGCAGGACCCCATGGAATGCAGAGGGGATGCAAAGAGGATTTCAAAGCAGTAGAACAACCTAGTGAATAACTTACATGTCTTTATTACATTCAAATGCAGAATTTTTCATTGAACAGGGCTTCTTTTTTTAACCAATGAATTGTTTAGAGATGACAGTCAAAAGTAAAACTTAAGAGATTCTTAAAACTTCAGTGTACAAAGGTATTAGGACCAGATGGCAATTCTAAAGATGTCTTGAGAGTAGTGCCTGAAACAGATGCACCCTGTTGCACAACAGTCACCTCATTACATTTAAAATAAAATTGTGGCAAACTTTCAGAACTGCCTAAAGGAATCAAGTCCTCTTTCCAAAAACATAGGTTTCTACTTGCGAAAAAACAGATGTGAAAAAACATCCTTTAAGTTAAGTTACTTCATGCTTTGTTTAATTCGAAACTACAAAGCCCAGTGATATAATATAACCTCTCCACAGCTGAACAGTACAAGGTTAATTCAGTTTCCTTAGAAGAGTGGAAGCTGTATTAGCATAGCACATAGAAGAAAGGTGAAGCTGCTTTTTAATGAATATAAATCAAAAGCTAACAATTTGTACAAAATAGATAAAGCAAGCAAATGGACATCAAAGCAGTATCTACAGTCAGCAGAGGTAATAATGATGTTTTAAGTACATAAGGGGCTTTAAATGTATTAGAAGCAAAAGAAATCCAAACAATGCTAGCAATATAGCTGTGAAAGAAAATGATGGAGTTGTCAAAATAAACTTCACTGAATATATAAATTAAAATAGTAAGGAGATGTGGAGAGGGCCTCTATGCCTGGCACCTCTGAAATACTGTTTGCAGTTCTGGGCCCACAAATCAACAATGAGTTCAAGCTGAAGGGGGTTCAGAAGACCCATAAGAAAAACAACAGAACTGAAAGACATGTTTCATGGCAAAGGGAGTCAGGAAGCTCAGTGTGTCAACAGCTTAAAACCAAAGATTAAGAAGTGATAGAAATAGAGAAAAGTCAGTCTCTAAATTTCATTATAACAAGCTATTTAAGCTGAGTGCCAAAGGCTGAGTAAGCTCCAGAGCTGGTTGCATGCTGAAGCCAGTGAAATTTAGATGGAAATTCACATTCCCCATCACTAGTGATTTTTAGTCTGAAAGGAAATGGTTTTCTAAAAGAGAAGCTTTCACACAGTGGCTTTCTACCTGATCAGAAGACAGCTGTCCTTGCCTTGCATCGCTGAGCTGTGGCTGCTACAGCAGGGACATGGTCTGGCTGTCCTCGTGTCACCATCTCCGAGCGGCCGGAGCTGCAGGAGGCCAGCACTGCCCTCGGGTCAGGCAAGGACAACAGCCCCTGCCAACCCTAACCTGAGCATCCCAGCTAGAACACTACAGCAGCACAGATCGGGCCTTTTGATTTCAGTACTACCTTATACCTTCTGCCCATCATTAATACATAATGATTTATAACCCTACCCGTGTTGTTGCCGTGTGTGCTTTTAGCATCTCATACGTAATAAAATCTTGATAAATAAAGTAACTAAGTGGTGTGCATATATTTTACATGAGGTTTTTTTCAAGAAGATCATTTAAACACGCACATATTTTAATGTAGACTGCTTTCATATTAAATACACTAACTTAAACTGTCAGTACTTTCATAATAACAAAGTCCTGGCCAACTCCTCAGAGGAGATCTGAAAGCCCAGTGATTTGTGAGACCGTGGCATTTGTGCTGTCTGTGCTCTACCCTCAGCATGAGAAAGGGCTCTGCTCCCCCCTCAGCCCCCGGCTTCCTTTAGTACCTCTCAACGGGTGATGGCAAATGCTTTAACTAATATCAATTAATTACGCTTCAAATTGCCCCTAAGAGAGACAGACGTGATTATCCCCCTCTGTCATTACATCCAAGGTTAAATAGAGTCAGGAAGAGGTTAAGTGACTCACAGGGTTCACAATCCTGCCTGACAGGGAGCCATGCTGCAAGGTGCTGACTCCATTTGTTCAGCTGTGAAACCATCAGGGCCTCAGAGGGCTCAGCACGTGGCAGGATGGAGCCCTCAGCGTGCAAAGTGCAGAGCAGAGAATGACTTTCCAATTCCCCATCTCTGCTTGAAATCATCACCGTTTAAATAACAGGGGTAGATAGTGCCCTCCGTTATTGGTTTTTAAATGACTGCAATTCTAAGCAAGTGCAAGCAGCAACTCTGCACAGCTATCAAAGCCAGCCCGGGAGCTTGTACACCACAGAGTCAAGCAAAGCCTGTTTCCACTTCAAGAGTTCCAAGCAATTAACTAGAATTAAAACAAGAATATTACTTGGTCAATCAAGGAAAGACAGGCCACAGACAGTAATTGCAAAGATAAGAGCTGCAAAAGGGTATACTGCTTAAAGCACTGCAATTTGTGTGGCTACAGGAGTTATTGAATCCACAGGCAGATTTGAGAAAGGCATTTGGAGATGTAACTGAAAGGTTAATTCACTTTGTTTTACCAGTAGAGAACTGGAGGGCCTTTTTATTGCATATCTGGACCCAAAGCTCACTTGATGACATGACCTGACACCATAGTATAAAAATATCTCTAAGACACAAGATAATAGTAATTGAAAGAGGGTGACGTGTCCTTCGATTTGAAAAATACTACGAGGTTTTCAGTTAAGCATCAGGTCAACCAAGGCTTGTCTGACTACTCTTAACAACAGGCAAACTACTCCAAATTTCACAGCCTGCTGGTGGATTTTGTTGAGTTTTTCCCAAAGCCATCTTAACTCTTATTTTGTAACACCTTGGAGGAACACAAACGAGACAAAACATACAAAACCCAAATTACTGGGAAACCATAGACATGAGACATGAACAATTGCAACAGCAGCAACAAAATCATCAGAACAGGTCAAATTGCAAAGTGAGGAGAGTAAAAAGACTCGGCACAAAATTCCTGGACTGTTTCATCCACTACAAAAAGCAAGGATATGACTGACTGCAGTGAATTACAAATGATATGCCAGCACACAGCATTTGGCAAAAAGCAATCCTTTGAGATGGAAAGCTGTACAGCAAGTCACCTCTGGACAAAAGGGTCTAAAGGTCAACAGTTACACCCAGAAGACACCTGAGCGCCAGTTCCAGCAGACCTGCATTTTCCACTGTGTCACTGGCCTGTGTAGCTTCAAACAAAGCTGGCAGCAGCAGTTAACACAGCCAGCATCAGCCCTGGTTAACTGCACACACAATTATAAAGCAAACAAAATAATTTTGCCATCTGACATGCCAGTGGACACCACTAATAGAAGAGACACTGCTGAGTTAGCAACGGACAGCAGAGCACTGGAATTTCAGCTGTGCTAATGCTTAAAAGCAGCTCCTGTCAAGACAATGTTACACATCACCAAAAAAAGCATTTGTCTTATAGGAAATGGGTTTCATGACCGTGCATAAGGATGGGTGGCATATTCATAATCTCCTAATGTACCCATGGTGACACTGCACCAACATAGCTGTGTGTCTGTGAGGGGAGAATTCCATGCTCCAAGAGCATGCACTTCCCTCTTCGTCCCTTCTCACAAGCTGGAGCTGTTTATATACAGGCAATATTCTGCACACCAAATCAACAGCTGTAACGTTTCAGGGTTACAAAACAAGAGGAGCTGGATCACCCCAACAACTTTTAGTTTAATGTCACCACTCCACCACAGCCGCTGTGAGCACTTTGTGACGGTTATGCAGAGTCTGGGGAAGCGCAGCTCAAACTGTTCTCTTGGTGCTAATTATTCTCCTTGGCACAAACAGTGGGATAAGAGCAGTTCTACCAGCCTGATTGCAGAGACCACTCTATAAATTCATCCTTTATCAAACCCAGCCTGTTAAGGGGCTCTGTGGCATCAGCACTATTTACATCGACAGGAACACACCTCAGAGCACCACTGATGCAGGAGAGAAAGCAGTTAGTGGCAGAGCTAACATATCAAAATTCTGCAGTGCCAGCCCACACAGGATTTAAAGCCTCATTATCGGAGGGTCCAGACCTCACCTCTGCCTCAGTCAACAACCAGAAAATCCTTCCTGCAAGGGTTTTTGCCTCAAAAAGGAGTCTTTCTGTTCAGCATGTTTTTAATAATTTTTTGATAGCTTGAGCTTCATTTACAAACACATGCATTTTGTTCAGGCTCTTTGATACAGCCTCCTAATCAAAACTTAACAAGACGTGCTTGCAAGTGACAAGAAAACCTCTTGGTGGGAGCCAATCTGAGGCCATTGTGGGACACTAAATTCATCCATGCTGCTGCTTTGCTCTGCACATCTGAATTCATAAACTCAATTGTCGAGTGTTCTCCCGTTCCGTGCATACTTCACACAGAACTATGTCACCCAAGTCTGCTGAGTGACCCAGCAGAGACCCAGACTGCTCATCAGGCCCAGTAGCCACAGGCTGAAGCCTCAGGGCCAATAGAATTTGCCATGTTTTCCTACAGCAGTGCAGCTTAACGAAAACACAGCCTTAACTCCCCAAAACTGCCTGTGCAAAGGCTGAGATATGGTGCAACCAGCTCTGTCCAAGCTTGCTCCAAAAAATAGGAAGGATGAAAAGGAAACATTACTGCTTCCTTCAGAACAGCTTTTCGATGACAGCTTGGGGCCCAGGGTGGGAGGAGCACACTGCCCTCCTGGCTGCCAGCATTAACAGCTAAAAGCCTCTGTGCTCACAGTGTGAACCACTCTGGCAGGGACTCTCAGCCAAGTGCTTTTTGTCATTGGATATTCCTTGATGTGTAACTTGGACAGAAGAAACCAAGAAGTTTTTTTTTGTGGAAACACAGAGGAGCATACCAGGATATAGAATAATTCATATTTTGAGCAAACTTTGTGGGTAAAATGAATGCAGGTTTGCTTACCTCTCAGCATTTTATGTGCTCTTGATGAAACACACAGGGATGGGCATGACTCATTTGGTCAGATCCCTGTCTGGTTTCTCACTGCTGAGGAAAGTCCTACCTGATTTCCCACTAACTTCTTAATGGTGGCCAGGAGTTGACCCATCAGACAGCAGTGATGTCAATATTCCTGCTTTACTCTCTTTGCTCTACATCAGAACAATACCCCAGGTACTATCTCCCACAAACACCTTAGATCAACACACAGCCTTTTAATGGCTGGAAAGTCTTCTGGGACTTTATCAGATGCAACACAGACTAGACACCTTCATTCACTTCTTCCAGCCCTGAAAGAAAAACCTTACAAAAAAGTTTAAGTGAGGAACCAAGGAGGCTGATGTCTCTAACTGCACATCCTCTTGCAGCACTTGCTCCATCCAAAAATACTTCATTAAAACCATCCTCAGGATAGTTTACTTCTGGGTGTTCTCTGGCTAACTCCTGCGGGTCAGGCTTCACCAGAAAGTAACTTTTTCCAGCTGATGAAATTAATTTCTAGTGAAGTGAAATTTTCACTGCTGAACACAGAAGCGGAAATCAGCTCCCAGCAAAGCACTTATTAAAAATACCCATTCTGCGAACCCTGTTGAGTCCCACAAATTGAGGCCATTTGGCAAGTCAATAACATTGGCAACTGCTCCCCTTATGAACCATTAAAAGGGAGCACTTTCCCCCAACTACTTCCCATTGCTGCTGAAAGTCTTTATTTTTTAAAAGTGCTTATTAACTTGTGTTTTGACACTAAAAGTAGAAACTGAAAGAATTTGTTAAGTGCTGAGTCCTGCCATTAAAAGTGACTGATCTAAAAACAGAGTGCCCTCCCCCCCGTCATTTGGACCTGTTAATGACTGGTCTATTATATATAATTCCTTTCCGACACAGTTGATTCATTTGTAGTCTCTTTGGAAGCAGCAATCTCAACCAGAAAATGACATTCTTGTAACTCGAAAGTGGACATTTTCTGTTTCTGGGCAAGAATTAGCAAGGGGTGTTATTAAGCCTTTCCTGTTTAGAGAAAATCAGACCTGGATGAGAAGGGGGAAAAACAACCCAAGCCACAAGCAACAAAACCAAACCCCAAACCAAATAAAAACCCATTGTTTATCTCAAACTCCAGTATAACTATTCCTAGAAATACAGCATTGCTGTGTTGGAAGGAACTTCTGGAGATCATCTAGTCTAACTCCCTTGCTCAAAACAGGATCAACTACAGCAGGTTGCCCAGCACTGTCTCCAGCTGGGTTTTGAATATCTCCAAGAATGGAACCTCTTCGGTCAACTTGTTCAAGTATATTCAACCACAACCACAGTAAAAAAAACCACCACTTCCTCTAAATGTTTAAGCAAACTTTCCTGTGTTTCAATTTGAGCCCTTTGCCTCTTGTCCTGTCCCTGGGCACTGCAGAGAAGAGTCTCACCTAGCTTCAATTCATTCTTTTTTTCCCCCTTAATTCTGTTTGAGTAATGCAGCAAAAACATCTCCAACCACAAAGGCATTATTTACTGGAACTTTTGTTACCCTTTGTGATTCTGACAACTAATCACAACCAACTGCTTCTATTTTGCACAGTTTTCAGTGCTACAGTAGTAGGAGGTTAAAATTTAATGCATTGTCAAAGTCAAATCTCAATTATCTGGAATAACAGAGTGGAGAGAGCACATAAAAGTAAAAATGCACATAAAACACATCCAGATAAGCTAGATGAACAGGGAGGACATAAGAGAAAGAAGAAAGAAAAGTCAGGGCGCTGATCCCAGAAGAGGCACCGATGCAAACGGGTCGGCCCAGGACACCTTGCTTTAAGTGCTGCAAGTGCTGACCCAAGCACTGGGTGTAGAGCACAGACCTGCAGCCACTGCCCTCCTGACCCTGGCTGGTTCAGCACTGCAGTCTACCTGCTCTGGTCCATTTGGCTCACTTCCCAATACAGTCTGTAGCCCCCAAATCCTGATCATCCATGTACCTGGCTCCGTGTGCGCACCAAACCATCCTTGGACTAGTTGTCTCCTCTCCCCATTTCTGGACAAAGCCAGACAGTTATAAAAGTAAACCTGAAGTAGCTGATGGAATCCAGCGCTCCACAGACTGGATGATGGAAAAAATACAGACACAAATCCCATAAACTCTCCCCAAAAGCTTCTCAAATGCTGGTGCATCTACTGTTTTCAAATACTCCTCAAACCCCTCACAGCAATCCCCACACACATCTGAGGCTTCATGCTTCCCTTCTGCAGATGGTACCATTGTCTTCCTCTTGTTTTAGGCATTCTGAACTTAAAGGTACCTAAGTGGGATGACAATTACATCCTCCCAAGAGCTGCACAAGGGTCCAGAGAAGAGCTGGGCCAGGTGCTGTGAAGCATAGATGCCAGCAGCCTGCCTCAAGTCCTGTCTCTAGTAGCTCTAACACATCCCAGCCCACACTCCAGCCTGTGTGGCATGGTACAGACCTACCCAGAGGACATCTGGATGAAGATCTGGTCCCAGGTCATTATTGGCACAAGTAGCACTGGGTTTTCTGCAGCAGGCACTTTTTCCCAGGTTAGTATTGTGAACCTGCCCCTATTCCTGCCTCCTGCCCCAAATCAGTCATTGCAGCACTCACAGATGCCACCAGGCAGGAATGGGAATGTGAAATCAAGATCTCTGTGGTGCTGAGTCTGCAGGAGCAGACTTTTCCCCCCAGTAATTTCCAGTCTTGATTCTGATTCTCAGTCCTTAAAATATTCCACAGGCATGAGGAATAACCTTTACGTTTACGCTTCACCCATATTCCGTGAGACGGAGTAATGAGTTCCCTATCTTTTCCAAGTGGATGTAGCAGTCTTCTCCTCCAGAGCTAAATCACTGTGAAGCACTGCTCAGTACCATTAAAGCCCTGCTCAGCTCAGCCCTGAGTTATCGGCACAGCAGCAGATTGGTGGCTCTCCTATGCATATTAAGTAATTTGGACTGGAAGCTGCCACAGGAAAGCCAGATCTCATTTTAATTTGCATCTAAGATATATATCTGTGGCCTTTCCCTAAAAGTTTGTCACTCTAGCTGAAAGCTTGACAAAGGTCGGAATACTCAACTTTCTGCTTTAAATTCTAATGACAGATGAGAGATACATTTCTTAGCACAAATATTTATATATAAACATACTTTAGATATGCATGTATACACACCCCCCCAATCCTAAAATATCTCAGCATATGTGTAAGTGTAACAAATACTGCCACAGAGTCACAAATGAATGGAGTAGCATACTGTGAGTCTGCCCTGACCCAAGATGTGGATTTGAATAGAAAAAGAAAATTATTTGAGGTAATGGGACCTTGAAATTTTAGCAGTGCTCTTTCTGCACTAAAATAAGCAAGTTAAGAATAATTGGCAATGTAAGCTCCAAGAGGTCTCAAGATTGAGAAGATGGTAAACAAAAGCTAATCTATCAAATTTATCAGGAAGCACATTATCACTGCACAAAAGCTGAAAAAATACAGTGATTTGAATCATTGTAATTATTGTACTGCATTAATGTTTATTTCATAGAAAACGGAGATTTAAAATACTCATCTGGTACTTTCCCCAGCACCCAACAAAGTGCAGGCTCGTTACACTCCCTGTGTGTGCCTGCTTTGTGCTTTGCTCACAGACACTTCCACATTTAGAGAGAACAAATCTGACAAATCAGAAACTGTGCATGACCCATGTACTGACACCACAATAGCAACGCTGCCTTAGGAGTCAAGGGAAGGCCAGACAGGGTTCCAGTTAACACCTCTCTGTCCTGTATATAGGTGGTCTCACGCAGCACTGTGTCAAAAACAGTGCAAAAATGTGTCTGAAGTGCAGCCTCAAAGGACCCAACAGTTTAACATCATGCAAGCCTTGCTTTCACAGCCTGCTCATATAGAAAGGGCCAGGCTGATCTTTACTCACCCATTCTGAAGTAAAGGTGGAAGTCAAACGGCAAAAAATTAGCCCATCAGGCAAGTTCCCTCATGCTTTCAACCCTGGGAGCTGCATACTCATCACACAAAGAGTCTTTGCTTTAAACATGGCCTTAAAAAAAGATCAAGAATCTAACTGTCTTAAAAAGATGCAGCTAAAACCAAAAGTGAAGTAAATCCCTCTTACGCAGAAAGTCACTAATCGGGTAAAGAGAATTCAAGAGACAGTGAACTCTTAAATCTTACCATTTCATGTGCAATCATTTGATTTTAAAATTACAATTTGCTCTTAACCTGCTGAATCCATGAATCAGAAATTCCTGGCACATGGGCAATTTTTCATCAATAGGCGGTGGGAACTGGACTGGAAAAGGGATTATGTTCCCTTCCATTTTCTTTTACAACCTTCCAGAAATCTCCCTCCTGAACTGCACCCCTGCTTTCTCCCACATGCCTTTGTATGAGCCCCAAAGCATTCATGTTTAATTCTCTAACAGAAAAGCAAAATAAGGGGCTGCCTGATTAAACATTAAGGACCTTTTCTCTCTTTATAGAAAATACCTTTCATTTAATGGGAACAAGTTGGTAACTGTTTATCTGAAGGTTATCCATTAATTGCTGGCCATGTGATATGGAAGAAATTTTTTTGCATCTGGGCGGGCTCAGTCATGGTACCATAAAGGCACATTAATAGTATCTAATATTAAATGCCTGGATTATCTTCTCCCTTTGATAAACCCCTCAAAAGAACTTGTACCTAAATCTGCCTGTCTCGGGGAGAGCACAGGAAAACAGAAAAACAGCACAGGAAAACATTCACCTTCTTTATAAAAGGCCTGATTCTAAACTTCTCTAGAAATATTCTCAGGAGCTTCAAAAACAAAGTGATTATGTGGTGCATGCAAAATAATCTGGGAGGAGGAAGCTATGCCCCTAGTCCCAGTAGAGACTTAAATGCAGATTTATTACAGACAAAATTTATTCCATCAAAATTTGTTTTGCACCTCGTGGACTGATTCCTTCTACACTACTGTATTGATTTCACTACTGAAGTGCTGCACTAATGAATCAGGCTGTCCATGTCCACTGTGCTACTATAAAGGATCACATT
Organism: Promerops cafer; assembly: GCA_013398275.1. Taxonomy (NCBI): domain Eukaryota; kingdom Metazoa; phylum Chordata; class Aves; order Passeriformes; family Nectariniidae; genus Promerops; species Promerops cafer. The sequence continues at coordinate 4,645,438 of VZSE01002604.1, read as the reverse complement.
TTGTTATATGGACTATAAAATGCAGCACAGGAAAATAAATGTTTTGGTTTTGTATTGCTGCCTGCTTTGGTGTCTGCAATAAATAATATAACCATTATATACTGTTTTGTTTCCATTTATAAAGATACAAATGATGGTGCCAATGATGCTCCCATGCACTTACATTCAGAGGCAGCTCTTTACCCTTACAAGTCTGCAGACAGCGAGGGAATTAATTCAGGATTTCATAGTAAATGTAGGGCTTATAAAACCCATCCTCATGGAAAGGTTATTTACTCACATGGTGCATAGAACATGACAAGAGTGTGCTTCTTCTTCTTCAAGGACTCCCTGAAGTCTTCTCCAGCCAGGTGGATAACACTGGTTTGTTTTTCTTCCCATGCAGGCTCAGGTGGAGGTGGTGCTTCAGGACTAGAAAAGAAGGACAATTAAATTGGTTTGAAAATGTTTCTGGAAGCAGATAAAGGGACAGAATCGTCCTGGTCATAATTAGCATGAGGGAACTGATGTGAAAAATCCTTCAAGGTGCCTGTGCAGTAGAAAGACATATTTGATATTTCCAACATCAGGCAACAGCAAAAACATGCAAATTAGTTTCTGGAATGCAATAAAAATATAATTGAAGTGACTGTAGTCAGGCATATGACTAGAAATGTCAAATAAAGACTTCCTGTATTGCATCCAACATCTGGGTGGAAAAATCATTGATACATACCACTGTATCATACAGGCACGAACTGAGAAGAACAGCAAGCAGGTGGAATCAAAAGACAGCTGATATAGAACAGCATCTTCCATTCAAACAACCTTTTTGTACTCTTTATCGCTATCATGCAAACTTCTGTAAAGAATTTCATGACCTTCTCTAGAATTCACATATTAAAGCCAGGATGCAAAAATCAGCATTGTTCCACTTGGAATACTGGGGGTGACTGAACCGGAATATTTTCCTTTGGTAAAGAGAATGTCAGGTTTCAATTATGACTGCACATACTGGCTAGATCAGAGCAATCCTGCACACCTAGAGCGCCTCTAACAAGAATTCCACTATTCACTAGCTCACAGACCTCTCTCAGACTCATTAAATTCATTCCTGCTGTATCTTAAATAGTGATTACTTATATAAAATCGCCAGAATGGTGCCACGGTATAAAGACCTTCATATGTCGCCTTGGTAATAAATTAGCTTTTCAGACTTTCCTGACACTTTGAATGACACCATTTTAAGATGTATCAGGTACATAAAAACCAAGTGGAGAAAAACTCAATTTTTAAAGTCCTTCTGAAGGTCACTAGGTGGACATTCATTGTATTTCCACCATTACTGATTTTCCAGTTTTTAGAGAAAGACTTAGATGTGGTTCAGAGAAAGAGTTAGAAGAGTTACACAGTGTGTCCTTTAGCTGAATTCCTCCATGAACACAGCTGTTGTGAGCCATTACTGATTACAGTTACAGAGGTGTGACTTACTCTCAAGCAAACTTTTCCACACTGACCTGGAATAAGCTACCCAGCAACTGGTAAAACCTAGTGTGGCAGCACAACCACCAAAGAGGAACCAAAGCCAAAACCCGCATGGCTGCCACCCCACACTGAGAAAGGTCTCCACAAGCTGTACTTTTATCACCAGCCTGCACCCCACATGCATCCCTATTTCCACCAGCTTCAGTGTAACTGTGTCAATTCTATCCCTGGTCGGAAAACAAGGATGTTATTCTACTGCATCTCTAGCTGGGAGAACATCTAGGAGCCAAGAGCAGGAGACAAGTTGTCTGGGCTTCACCTGTATTGAAGCTGACTAGCTGAGGCTGCAGACAAAAGTCTTCAAGAGCCACAGCAGAATCCAGAAGAATTAACAGCACTTCCCTGTTTCTCATTGCTTATTCACCTGCTGGTACAGGCAGCATCAGCCTGACAAATTACACAGTGCTCAAAAGAGTTGAGCAAAGCAGTGAAATGAGGACAATGACTTCATATACAATACAGATACAGCAGCCTGGAGCCTGCGTGGGCCGGGAGGCCAAGGGAGTACCATGTCTAAAAGTAAAATACAGATAAAGCTCCTCACCATGCTACAACAATACTGCCAGACCAGATCTATTACCTGCTTTGAAGCAGTCAGAGATGTAATGAAGAAAAGAAAAGAAAAAAAAGAAAAGAAAGAAAAGAAAAGAAAAGAAAAGAAAAGAAAAGAAAAGAAAAGAAAAGAAAAGAAAAGAAAAGAAAAGAAAAGAAAAGAAAAGAAAAGAAAAGAAAAGAACCAAAAAATCCCACACAGCCTCCTCCCCCATCAAGTAAGAGGGGGAAATTAAAGACAACATTTCTCATGCCAACTGCATGTAACAGTTAAACGATTAAAATATTCACAAAACTCTGGCAGGTTTTCTTCTCCTTGACTAATGCAGAAAATACATTAGGCTTACAGTACCTAAAGAAAATGCATATTTTATATATATATATATATGCATGCTTTTACATACATGCATATATAATGCACACTTAAAGAGAGAACTGTACTAGCAATTTAATTTGAAATGGAATTATTGTCATCATTTTCATATCAAACTTAATTCTGCATATTTCAACACTCCACCCAAGAAAAGTTGGTTAGTGCACTCAAAGGTGCTGGTTTTGTTGGTCTCGCTGGCTTTCCTTCAGCCCCACGTGGGTGGAATTCTAGGCATTGGCTCTGAAATGCTGGAAAGAGAAAAGTACAACTGTAGAAATTCAGTTACTAACACTGAGATCTGCTGCTTTGTATAAAGAGGGAACAACAAATGTTCTGTTTATTTTTCAGAGCCATTGCTATTCTTTCTCTGAGGAAAGGCTTAAGGTATATTTGAAAAATATTTATTTTGGGAAAGAAATACCGGGCCAGCTATGAAAAACCCCACAGCAAATAAAGGATTTGGTGTATTAGAGACCAGAATTAACATACATGTTTCTCTGAGTTTGAATACTGGAATTCAGTGTAATTTTGTTAGCAAGGGATTTAGGCAGGGTTGAAGCTCCATTTCGTTCCTCACCAAAGCCATCTGCAGGAGTCACTAACCAGGAACCCAAATACTACCTTAAAACCCTCAAAACTTACTTTTGCAGCCAGTCAATTATCTTCTTCTTTGTTCTGAGGTGTGGCAGAGTGTATTTCTCCTCTCCATCCTTAAAATACTTCAAAGTAGGAAACCCTGAGATGTGATATCTTTCTGCCAGCGCCTTGTTGACAGTAGCATCGACTGCTGCAAGGACACCTGGACTCTGAAACAGAGATCACCTCCTGTAAATCCCAGCCACATACACACACCCCTTCAGCAGGACACAGTGGGCTTGGGGACAATCACTCATGGTCTAGGTGCCTTTGCTGCCTCTAGGACAAGATGACATAGTCTTAAGCTGTGCCAGGGGAGGCTTAGGTTGGACATGAGTAAGAATTTTTTCACATAAGAGGTGATTAGATATTGGAATGGGCTGCCCAGGGAGGTGGTAGAGTCACCATCCCTGGAGGTGTTTAAGGAAAGACTGGCAAGATGTGGCACTTGGTGCCATGGTCTAGTTGACATGGTGGAGCTTGGTCATGGGTTGGACTTGATTTCAGTGGTCTTTTCCAGCCTGATTAATTCTGTGATTTTGTGCACAGAAACACAGTAAGACACAGAGGACTGATGCAAAACCAGAAAGGGACATACTATGGATTGAATGTTACCAGAGTCTTACCTGTTCCCTTCCCATTTCTGATGATTCTCTTTATATAATTCACTTTTTAATCCTTAAGAGCTATTCCCAGAAATTGCATTTCCTCCCACAAACCTCTCTTTCTCCCAGAAGAAACAAGCACCACTAAAGATAAGTTTACTTTAAGGTAAATTCATCTTTCCCTAACTTGTGGGCATCTTTTCGTCGACCACCTTTAGACACACAGAAGAACAGGCATTTGCAGAGTGTGATTCATTGGATCTTTTTTTTTTACTCATCTTCTCCCTCTCCAACAGCAATAAAGGAACTCTAGATGTCTCCACAGAAGATACTTAAAGTATGGGGGAGACCAATTCTACTTCCCCCCCTGCATGGCATACACACCACGAGACTGAATCAATAACACTAATACTTGTATTATTGGATCTCTCTTCTCCAGCCATGCTGATGGAGCACTTATGATGAAGCTAATGGAGTGGTGCAACCATTAAAAATAGGGTATTTGAAACAGGGATCAACCCCTTTTGTTTTTTTCCAAATCTAATTCATAAATAAAAGCCTATGTTTCTTCACATTCAATGCCTTTAAGTAAGGGGAAAAAAATCCATTTTTGGATTTGATCATATTATGTATAAGGCCTACAGTAGAATACATAAACATTTTTCGATTTTGTTTTCCTTCAAGACAGAATGTTCTTTCTCAGACTTTGGCAGGGCTCATGCATTAGCGATGAGACTGTACTTTGGAAGCACATTTTGAAGGGTCCTGTGGGAGGATGAGAACAGCTGAATTTGTTGTAGGGAGAAAAGTCACTTTTATTGCTCTAGTTATTTATTACTGATTATTTGAAGGATATAATAAAGGAAATTAGCTTACATCACTGGTTACATGGAGAAACTCTGCAGCCTTCTCATATTCTGGCTTCATTTTCTTACAGTGCCCACACCCTGCCAAAAAAAACCAAACAATTAAGTTGTATACACCGTGGCTATTCATTGACCCATTCAGCCATTATCAGAATCCAAAACCATGTGGTAAAGATTTACTAGAATTTTGTATGCATTTTACTTAATTTATTTGTAAAGCCTGAGTATGATACAGGATTTTTTCCAAAATGACCACGACAGTTTAAATAAATAATTTAATCTATTAAAAATAATAATAATAATACACCCCACTTTCACACCCACACCTCTTTCCTTACAAAAAGTACTATAAACATTTGCCAAGCCCATTGCTTCTAGCATGCTCTTGGGCAAGGCACAACCTCACCCATTTCAGTTTCCAAATCTTTATCTGCTTTAAAAACAAACAACACAGCTCCTCACGCGACTTTGTGACTTTAAGTGGAGGCTTACACTAGCACAGCTTAATAGAGTAATATAATTTGAATTCAACTGCACTGATAATAAGTCCTGCTTTGCAGTGGTGCAGCATGTTCCTCTAGCCAGGATTTGCACTGATTTAATCACATCAGTGTAATTACACCACCACATATGTTCCCAACATAAGCAGGATCTGTAAAACTGAGATAATGGTGCTTTCTCGCTTGTGCGAAGTTCTCCAGAGATCTGCCATTACTTCACTGCTAAGTGCTGACATTACAATAAAGTAAAATGAATGCATGAGTGAGAAAAGCAGACTTAGAATAAATTATTTGGGTGTAAATTAAACTGCTTTCAGCTGGTGCAGTTGCTTGCAGGCAGGCTGAACTTTCAGGCCCAGGTGAGGGTTCTGCTGCTGCGATGTGAAGTTACACTTTGGCACCTCCAGTGCGATGCTGGGCCTCAGTGACAGCCCCTTCCCTGTCCCCAAGGGACTGGCACAATGGCAGGCCCCCTGGGACAGTGCACAGGGACAGAGTGGCTGGGGTGAACACCCAGCATGGTGAGGCTCAGGTCTGACTGGAGGTGCAGGCAGCTGGGACAAGGCGCTGGCACGGCCCCGGCGCGCTGCAATCCCCGTGCAGTGCCTTGCTGCACCTCTCCCTCTTGTCTGCAGCAGCAGCCAGCTCGCTTTCCTGAGCTGTTATTGTTGGAATGGGCACTTGAAAGCCCAGACTTTGCTGAGCTTTTGGAAGTTGTGTCAGAAGATACAGCTAGAAATGTGTTTTAAAGCATGCAAGCAAAAGCTGACTCTGAGGTGTTCGGATAACAGGGCTGGGACTATTTTTACACCATTGTCCAAAAGAAAACAAACCAAAGGCTCTGAATCTCAGTGCTGCTTTGTTTCCCTCTAATGGGATGACAGCTGAAGCCAGGAGACACAAACCTGGGCCTGAACTCAACCAGACAAGCATGTTTTATATAGCATAAGTCAAAGAGTGTTTGCAGCCAAGAAGCAGTAAGACATCCAGGTGTAACTTCATCAGAACAAACAGAGCTTCAGCCACCACAGCATATCATGGAACACTTTCAGGGCATGTTTCTAGAACAGGGTGAACATATTTGAACAACAACTGCAAATCCCACCTAAGAATTACAGCAAATATCAAAGCGGTTGATGTCAAACCAAACCCTGTTCAAACACCAGCTACAGTCCATACCACGTAGTCATCTGCACAGAGACCACAGCACTAAAGAGCCCCATGCCATTCTTTTAAGCAAAAACCAATAATGTGATAAGAGCAGCAGAACAAGGGGAGCTCAGCTGGTGGAGAAAGCTTTGCTTTGATTTTACACCGTGGTGTGAGAATGCTGGGAACCTGATGTGACAGCTTCACAAGTGAATTCAGGAAGAAGCTGGGACAGGCTGAGGAAGAGTTACTGTCTCAGCACTGCTTATCTTGGTTGAAAGCACAAAAGAGGCTGGCAAAATGATTTATTTGCCACCCACAGAAAACTTGCAGGCATATGGCTTTGTGTAAGGGGCTGACAGATCCCTCTGACACCTGCCCAAGTTGATTTATTTCTCCTTTTAGGTACAAGGAACTTAATTCATTTTGTGCTCTTCATCACTTTTAATCAAAGGGCATCTCAGCTCTCAGTTCATATACCTGAGAACCTCTCTGAATTAGGTAGCTTAAATTTGTACAAACAATGATTTTCTGCAGGGCTAACTTCACCTTGGTGGGCTTTACACAGTGTGTCCCTTAGCCACAGCAAAGTTCACACTGTGCTCTAGCTACAGTATCCACATAATCTACACTATATTCCAATTATATTACAATCATTAATTAGATCTGATCAACCAAAGGCATTAAAGAACCAGAGTTTTCACAAAGCTATGCAGAGGGGAAAAAAACCTAGACCAATAACGCAGGCATATTTTTCCCAGGAAATGAAAAAAATATCCAAAGCATCTGAAATTCATGTAAGTAATATTTTGGATCAAGATATCCAGACCATGAAATGTCACTGTTCCAGGTTCTTTCATGAACATGACACAGACACAGCACTACTGACTGCCACAAAGCTAACTCACTCAGGCTTAAAATAAAGGGAAGAAACATCAGATCTTTAAAAGGCACTTAAATGCAAACTGAAGTCTTCAAATCTTTATCGAGAATGCTTGTTCTACCCCTGACAGAGGACAGCATGATGTATCAGCCTGGAAAAAAGTCACAACATTAAACTGAACCTGAGAGAGGGACAACAAATTTTAAGAGCTTCTCCCACAATAAACTATGCTTTTCTGGCTGTCTTCATGAGGATTTTGCTATTGTGAGCTACAGGCTGCTTTCACCTACCATTGCAGAAAAGGGGAGATACAAATTAGAAGTCAGACCTACAGACTGCAAATCAATTAATCTCTCCTATGATTATTTATCCTATCTTTGAATAATCCTGTGAAGATTGCCATTAAATTTTTGAGGCAAATGAAAAGTTATTTAAATGAATTTCAAGGTCACTGCCTCTCCTTTGATTGCTACATTAGGTTGTTCAGCAGCAGCTTCATCCCTCTGTGCTAAGGTCCTCTAGTTTTAGATGCTTGCTGTTTGTAAAATGAGTGGGGAAAATAGCAACAACCCTACAGGCCCTGAGCCCAGATGCTCCTGTGTGCTGCTGGGACAATGGAAGGAGCCCACAGGCTCTGCAGTGGGCATCTGTGACAGATGTGCTTCTGGAAGATGCACTGTCCTGTTAAGTGTTTACTGACATTAAAGCGAGGGAAGCGACTCGTTCGATCGCAGGTGAGAGGAAAGGCTGCACTCAATGCAAGGATGTCCTGTGCCTACTCCAAGCACTGCCATCCTCTGAGCCTCTGTGGGCCACGGCTGGTGGAACACCCAAGGGTCTTGTAGGTGTCTATCCAAGAGCCTATCCCATAGCCTCAGTCTTTTCTTGCAGAAGACAAGCAGCTGCTCTGGAGGTGCAAGACAGAGTTACTCTCCATCCAGCAGCAGAAACCAGTCCAGGTTCAGTGCCTGGTTCTGCTGACCAGTTCAGGACAACTCCTCTGACCTCTCACACCTCATCTTGCTCCTGTTGCACAAAAGGAGCCCCAGGCTGCTAGGGCCAAGCCTCAGATAGAAAGAACACACAGATAAACAAAAAAAGAAGTGTTACAAGACAGGGAAAAGAAGTCAAAACTTACAACAACCAGTGATAGGACATCTGGTACGCACCCTTGCTAACCATTTTTGAAACAGATGTCTAAATGAAGCAAGAATTCTGCTTTCCCAGTTTATTTCTAATCAATCTTCTCATTTGCACTGCGCAGATGGGCAGATAAGCAGCTCCTTCCTTTGGTGCAGTCACTGTCACACAGCTTAGCTCAGCTGCACCCCCAGACAATGGTGATCAAGGTCCCCACGTCACCTCAGTGCAGACAAGTCACCTCCCTCCAGGATTCCACTGCAGGGCAGAGGACAACACTTGCTCAGCACTTTGTCCTCTGTAGAGCGTGACCATATGCAAATATAGAGGCAAAGGCCAAGAGCGATGCTGAACTGAAAGGGTGAGCAGCACATGGACAAAGGAAAGCCTAACAAACCAATCAACTCTTTTTCCAATGAAATATCTGTTTTTATTTATAGCAGCCTGTTTGGCACCATGGCAAAGACTCACAACACAGTTGCTCCAAACCTTTTCAGAAATGAACTAATATAAGTATTTCTACTGTTAAAACCAAGTTTTACAGGCAGAAAACCAGTCATGCAGCTCCAGCTAAGCTCCTGCATATGCTTAGTGATGTCCCAAGAATATAAATCTCTGTTTCTCTCTGTCATTCACTGTTTGCTTCTTTCAGGTTATTATGACTATATAAATAAACGTCATGCTTTTGGCCATGTCCTCTCATTTCAAGACAACATTGTCTGAGGATCTGAAGTGTGCGTGACAAGCAAGAGATAAAAGACAACATCCAGGCAGTTGTGAAGAAGCAATTTCTGACATCAAGAACCCTAGAGGTAAACTAAATTGAAAATAAAGATTTTAAAGAATCATTACATTTCTGTCATCAACAGACTGCTCGAACACTGTTATCGTGTACCAGCTATTTATCGTATCATGCCAGCTCTATATCCATCTATAGCTGCATACCAAAAATACCTCCATTAGCCTGACGAGAAAACGAATTTGAAACACAAAACATGTCCTGCTTTCAGCAAGTGGGCCACTGGCAGTTCAGAATACACTCGTAGAATATTTACAGACAACTTCAAGAAACGAAATAAAAGGCCAAAAAATTCAGATGCACCTTAGCTCTCTAAACATTTAACACCTGGGGATAACACCATTGGTTTCTCCATTCTTAATCCCAGAGAAGCAGCGACCTCTGAAAACAGCAGAAGAGCCACTTCTTACAAGTTAACATTGTTAACTTTGAACTCACATCCCTTACATATAAAAGCAGGAGTGTCTACATGGAGCAGGGGAGACCAAGTCCTTGCAGCCACAGCAAGGACACACAAATCCCAGCCCTCTTATCACCCATGCAAGAATACAAATGCATTCTCTTCTGCCACAGAGGTCTGTAACATGCAAAGACTTCTTATGCATCATGTAAGAGAGGATCTCTCAGGTCTGACATGAGGCAGTTTACAGTTCCTTCACCGGTGTAGGAGAGCATAAACTACAACAGCTGCAGACTCCCTTGCATAATTTAGCCATCTGCATTGCAGACATCTGATGGAAAATCATCCACAAATTTAGCAGGGAGGGAGGATGACAAAAACAGCTGTTTCTCCCCGTAATCACAGGTATGAGTTTGCAATCATGTTGGTTGCATGTTCACTTAATAGTCACAATGATCAGAGCAGTCAGGCCATGCCACGATCTCCATGCATTAAAAAAAACCCAAACAAACAAAAAACAAAACAAAACAAAAAAAAATGGAGTCACCTTAGGAAGGATCAGGAGCTCAAAGAATTTTGCTCAACCTTTTCCCTCTGGGTACTTACTCCCACCAAACCATTCATCTTCTCACCAGCAGCACTGCACACCCAGATAAAATTCCAGATACTTAAAGACAATGACATTTCAAGACTTGATGTTTTCTTTTAAGAGGCCTATCTTCAACATCTTTAACATGATATTGAATTCAAATTTCCAACAGCTAGAAATGTGTGCACACATACACAAATCCAGACACCCCACCCCCAATACTGTATTTTTAAAGGCAGGTTCGATTCCACCAGGCATTACATTGCTTAGAGATCAGTGACAAGCAAACAGCTTTACGGCTTTACCAAAGACAAAGCCTATGAAGGGTCAGTCTGGAAAAGACTCTGAGGAACTGGAAATACAGAATTAGAAGGAAAATACTTAAGCAGTTTGGATTATTGCAGTCATGCCATGCTGCTGCGGTTGCGTGGGCTGCACAGTTCATCCCAGAGCACTGCAGCGACTCGGCCCCGCCATCATCACCATCTCACTGGCATTACCATGAACTCAGAGTGCAGGCAATCTGTGCGTGCAATGAGCTGTGCAAATCCAATCCCAACACGGGCACACAGAAGAAAGTCTCTGCCTGCTTCCAGGAGCCCTTCAGTGTGAAGCTGGGACACAAAATCATTACAAATTGGTCACTCTTTCTCCTGTCCTTATGGCTTGCTGAGGCGGTAGTGACCCAAACCCAGACACCATCTTGTCTTTTCTATGGTGACATAATTTCTTCCCTCCCAGCATCACTGAAACTTCTCAGGAGAAGAGTCATAGCAGTTACAGACAATTGCAGTATGAGTTAAAATTATTTACTTATTTTTATAAAAGACAGTCAGATGCATTACATAAATCAGATCAAACTGGGAAGAGAGCTTAATTAAACTTATGCTCCAGGAACGCTGTCTGCATCTGTGCCGTATTCACAGCTCCAGCAGAAAGGCCACCTTTAGCCAGCAACAGCCCTTGGCAGGGGAAGGCTCAGCACAGGGGGGCAAACATGGAACAGGTCCTGCAGGCTGCCTCCACGGGATTTAAAAGACAGCAGCTCTGGTGAACTGCACAACACACACTTCTGTCTTTATTTCTGGTCACACTGGAGCGTATCTTCTTCTGACTCAGGCTCAGGGGAAAGGGTGAATATTCCCCAAGGCCAACGTCAGCCAGAGGCTGCTGCCTCCCAGGGATTCCTGGGAGTCAGGCAGGGAGCGAGATTCCCTCAGTGTGCACACTCTGCTTCTGAGCTCACAGGGGGCCATGGCTGAGCTGGACTCCTGAAAGCAGCCTTTGAAATAATATACCCCATCTGTGCAGCACAGACTCCAGCACACACCCAGGAACAACCTCACAGTTAATCATCATGTAAAATAAACTAAAACCAAAAATCACATGGTTTCTTATTTTCATTCCAAAGGTGGTTTCAGCTTCCGGCTACTGGAGATTACACTGCATGTATATACCAAAACTGCATATATACACCCTTTCACTCAAGACTGGTGCAGCTGGTAGAAATCAGTGTTAGGAGATGATGCTGCCTCCTACCATCCCTCTTTGGAGGGAAAGGAAGTGAAGGAAGGTGGATCAGCTGGCATTGGGAGATATGAATTACACTTCCTACACCAGCTCTGAGGAACGTGGCCCTGAGTAGGTGTTGAAAATTAATCTTCCCCTATTGAAATGTGAGACAACAGCATGGTTGCCTTAAGGTGAAATTGTTGAGAGTTTATGAAAAATACCACCAGAAGGTTTCCTTCTCAATTAAGCCAGAATTATTTCACATCCAAAAAAGATTCCCCCCCTTCTCCACTGCCAGGTGAACAACAAAATTTTACCTTGAGAAGGGAAGAGAAGTTGCACTGCTTTTCCTCACACTATTACTCCACTATGGAAGACTTTATGCTTTGGATTTAGCAATGAAAATGCCAGAGAACAGAGGTGAGATGAAAAAGCTTTGAATTTTCAGCTCACAAAAACAGCATAACCTGTGAATTATTTCCTAGGATGCAATCTGTGTAAGACATCAGCAAAATGGATGCTGTGCAAAGGGATCTTCCTAAGAAAGGTACATCCCAATGAACTTAAGCTCATGGGGCAGGGGGGTTAAAAGGAATGGTGATATTGAATATTACTGTGAAGATATCTGGAAAAGTCAAGCATCTAGAAGATATACTATGCAGAATGTGCAGTTTTTGTCCAAAGTCACAGCAGAAGTGGCTACCACCTGAGATCTATTCTCTTATTTAGAAGTGCGCTGGCACAGTTGCCAAGCACAAGCATTCAGAACCCCAGAAGACACAGCTCCACCATCAGCACAATGCCTCAGAGTCCAAGCAATGGATTCATTTATTAGTAACTCAGAAAAATGGCATCACTTGCCAGCTCACCATCTGAAAGGGAACAAGGAGCAGACAGGCAGACAAGCAATCTTTCACTCTAGGTGTCTCTGTTCACTATTTGCCCTTTACGTAAGTTCTGTACCTTTCACAGAATAGAAGTTGAAGCCATAAAGTATTTAGGAAGATAAACTTGACAATGAAAACTCCACTGGTAATGACTCAAGTAGCAGAGATACTATAAAGCATTTTCCAAATGAGAGCCCTGCACAGTATATTGAGCTTATCCAAGCAAGGAAATTAATTTATTTCAGAAAAAATAAACATGGAATCTAATTCTTAAAGCCAATTCCTACTGTTACTCCATCATTAGAGACCTATAAAAATAAGCTATGCTTCAGTCCTATCAGAACTTACCACAAGAGCATTAAGGGCTTATATGTACACTAGGGTCAAGCTTGCCAGGAGGACAGTCATCCAATTCACACACTCAAATGTAGATTTTTAACAACTAAAATTACCTAGTCCTCTAAAAGACCCCTCTGAACACCTAAATAACCTACAACAAATACCCAGAGAATGAGGCCAGTCTCCCTTCAGCTGTCAACTCTCAGCTGCTCCTTGGTGCTCTGGCAGCTACTTCTATGGAACAGGCTGAGTCAGTGGGTAAGGACTCGTTAGGAGAGAGGGAAGGCAATAGTAATGTGAGAAATGAGGCAGCAAATCCCCAAAGAAACTAATGTTCCCTTCACACCACCTGCCACACATTCACATGAAGCTTTTTTCTGATTGGTATAGCCTTTGCAAATGTCTTCTTTAATAGAGAAAGTAATTGCTCCCAACTGGAGGTGAGCACACAGCAATGCGTTTCGAACAAACCTCCCAAGTTTCATAACCCCCAAATATCCATGTTTTGTCTCCTTTCTTTCTTCCTTTACTTCTACCCTGCATTCTGCTCAACACCCACGACTGCTACCAATATGTTATTCAATGTACACGCTGTGTCTCCAGAACAGCATCATGCCACCGAGCAAGTCGTGATCCAGCCCAAAGGCAGAGCAGCCCAAAACACCCCGCCTTTGCCACTCTCCCTGTTGTGAGCTGAACCAGAGCAAGTCAAGGCTCCTCCCTTTTAGTCCTGGCATGAGCTGTAACCAGGTTGCAAATCATCAGCTCCAGCCGTAATCTTGTCTGAGCTCTGTGCTCACCCAGTGGCAGATGGGGCTTCCTAAACTTGGGGGCCAAACAAACTGATGTCTGCCACAAGCCAGGGCACACCAAAGGCAAAATCCTACTTCCTTCACGTTAATCGAGACTGTGCAGTGCTCATATGCCTTCCATATCTCAATTCCTGCAATACTGGAGCAGCTTGCAGTCTGGCCATGGCTTGCTAGATAAAACACCCACGCAAGGTGAAATGTTATCTCCACTTCACAGGTTGGAAACCGAGACAAATATTTAGTGACTTGGGTTGTGACTGTACAAATCAAAGCAAAGCAAAGAACTAAACTTTTACATCTCCAGGCCAAGGCTATCGCTTTTATCACTGGATCATCCTTTTCTATGACCATACCCTGCCCAAAGAGCACAAACTGCTTCAAAGAGACAATAATCCCATACAAACTGTGTGCTCCAGTATCAGAAGACTGACAAAAAAGAGACAGTGGTATCAGTCATTACTGTCTTTGCTCCTTTCATTAGGTACCCTATCAAGTTTTATTGCACAAGATAATTATCACGATTCTTATACTCTTCACATTCCTATTTATATTAAGTACCACTAAAAACCCATATTGATTTTTATCTTTAGATCCTTAAGAAACATGAGGTATTGTCATTAAAGGAAAAATCCATGTCAGGTTCTTCTTTTTCCTGGTTTGCTGCCTTTCCAAGAACTTCTGTTTTAATGTGTGATTAAATCTCTCTGGAAATAATTTCCGTAATTATTTTAATGAGACAGGTCACTTCACCGGCAGGTCACTTACGCTGAACTGTTTACACTCCCTAAGATTTTTGGTGATATTCAAATATATGTAGTATCAAGCAACGTCCTGTTGTAGACTTCCCCGCTTTTAAATAATGAAGAACCCAGTCTAAGTGTCCTAGACCTCTCTCTGAAATCAACAGTCAGGCCCTGCTCATCTCAGTGGCAGCAGATTCTGAAGCCAAGAATGCACCAGTTTCTAACTGGTTTACGTGAAGAATGTATCTGCTCCAGAAGCCTGCCAGGAACGTTCAGCTGAGAAGTACCTACATACAATGCACAGAAAGTTGGCACAATTTATGCTTGTACAGGGAAGCATTTTATTATACATCCCATTAAAAATACACTAAGGCAACATTAAAATTAGGAGCCTATGGGACACAGAGAGTCAGGAAACACTATTCTGAAATTGAAGCAGATCTTTTCTCTTCAACAATCTGTCCAGGCTCTTAAACAGCAACATTCATCATCCGAGTGCCCTTACACAACAATTCAGTTTTCGGTGACGTGGGCACTGCAACAGCCCAGACTGACATCTGCACTGCTCCACCAAAATCCCACCAGAGACAGGCACTGCCTGTGACCCACATAACAGTCCAGAAAGTTTGACTTGTTCAAAGCTTTCTCTAATTACTCTGAAACAAGGAGAACATTTTCACAGGGTCTGGTACGAACAGGACTGAGCCCACAGCAAGCACCCTGACACATAAATGTCTCCTTGTGTAGCTTCCTAAGGCTAGTATATTCACCTGCATCATGGGGATATGGCATCTGACCAGATTGCAGATGCACAACCTGCCTTACACACTACAAACTTCCAGTAGTCCAGACCTGCACCAAAACCAGCTTCCCAGCTACCAACTGTCTGCCTTTATCCCAGAGGCTCTACATCAGAAGGCAGATGCCAAAGGCTCTCTATGTGGCCACTGAAAACAACCAACATTTTATTCTGAAAATCACAAATGTCACATATGACAGGAGCAAATGAAAATTAAAGGAAGCTTCCATCCACATTCAGTGCTGCTGGATGTTTGGATAACCCACAAGCCTTTAACCTCTGCTGGAACAACTGCGTAGGTTGACATTTAAAAAAAAAATCTTTGATTGAATCATGAATTAGCATGGAAAAACTTTATTTATTTATAAATAATTTAATTTATTTATCACAGGCTGCCAATGTTAGGCTGCTGCTGACCTGTGCTAGAAAGGCCATTTTTTTCAAGTTGCAGAGTAGATTATTCTTCAGCCTTTTCAACTCGTGGCCTTTCTGTTGATGCTGCCAACAGACATCCCAATTAGAGCTCACAGCAACATAGCTTGCTTTCAAAAGGAACCAGTGGGGGTCTGAAAGGGAGACTTATTTATTTATAGTTGTAAAACATGGCTTGAAAAAATAGATTTGATTTTGTGCACACATTTTGGGTTCACTTTACTTCATATTTAAAGCAGGCAATGGATTCCTACATTCCAATCTCACCACATGCAGCAGTAAGAAACAAAAACAAGGCCACTGGAACCAGTGATGCTGCACTGGCAGGGAGAGAGCCAAGTTCACTACTTGGCTAGAAGCTGAGGCCTTCTTCTTCTACTGGGCTAATTGCTTGGGATTCTTAATAATGAGTTCACAAAGTCGTTTAAAACCTCGGGTTTAAATGCAATGGAGGGAAGAGGGAAGGAGTGAAGGGTGTGAAAAGCTGTTTTTCAAAGCCAAATTGATAAAACCACTCCTTGTGCAATTAAAAACCTGAACAGCTGAATAGCTGACTTTGGAAAGCAGCAACTGCATAATTTATCGGGTTGGTTTATAAAGGGAGAGAAAATATCCGAGGACAGGAAAGGAATTTCATGGACATTTCAACTACACATGAAAACTGTGGTGCACTTTATCATTTCAAGGTTTATTTTTGCACTCCCACTGGGAGGAAGCAAGCAAAGGTCTATTAGGCTGCATTATCCCTGCTTTCCCTCTTTATCAATGGAGGAAAAACCACAATGGCTCCAATACCTTACTAAGGATATTGACATTTTTTCTAATCTTAAGTCCTGCAATCAGCTTATATAGTCTCTGAAGGAGCCTTATGAAGGGGACTGAGAAGAATACAGGTTTAACCTGAATTTAAGCTCACATACAGGTAAGAAATGTTGCAGGAAAACATCTTAATAGTTTAATCCTTTAAAAAGCAAACGCACACTCACACTAACAGTACAGCCAAAGCAGTTTTTCTCCTCTGTTTGTTACCTCTGGCATCAGTACTGGACCACAAACTTTGCTCTGGCTGATGGGGTATGAGAGAGGGCAAAGCAGCCCCAAGCAAACATCAGGGGTGACTGACTACAACCACCAGCCAGCACCAGAGACTCCTCAGATCCATCCTTGCTGAAGGTACAGGGGGAGGCTACAGCTCACAGTGGCACCAGGCCATTATTGTGCATGATGCTGCAAGAACAGGTATCCTTTAAAACATTAGCAGTGTCACTTGTGTTAACAAAACATAATGAAAAGTAACTCCCATGCGTGAACAGCAGACACTTCCAGAAACCATTTCTGAGTTGACTTGAATTTCAATCCTGGATTTTAAACACCTTTCAGTGGCATTTGAATTGACTTATCAGTGACTTGGTTGGGTTTATTTTGTGACTGAGATGTGATTTGGAGAAAAATGCTGAGGAAAATGTAGAAAGGATAAACGCGCAGGGGGTTTATTCCTTCAACAAAAGAGAGTCAGAAAGACCGCAATCCTCACTAATTTGGCAAATATTTTGGACAGAATTATTTTTAAAATTGCATTGGACTCAGCAAACAGTTTGATGAGGAAATTGAAAACACAAACAGGGCTTTTCTTCGTGATCAAGGGACTCAGGAGCATTTCAAGTCCCAGCGAGTCCCCATGACACTAAAGCATTTAACAACATTTGACTGGCAGCATAACCCATATTTAGAGACATTCAGAACCCAGCTGTCATCGTGGGCATCTAAATAAATGGATCAGCTGCAGGCACAGATATCAAGAAGCACCTACAGACATGGAGTCTTTATTTTCATTGCTACTAGAAGCTTATCATAAGCAGCAACGGTGCCTTTTGTTATGTTATAGTACAGAAATAACTTTGGTTGGTGCAATAAATCCTTTGTTATAGACTCAGAAATAGGTCTGCTAACATAACTGCTATCTCATGTTACCAAATACAATCAATCCAAGTAAAAACTCCAAATCCTTTGGGAAGGAGAGCCTTTTCTTTGTTCTTCTATACAGTGCACGAGAACCCAGTTTTTGTGTATAACAACACATTGAAAAAACACTTCAGATGTCTGCAAGACTCCAGTCTGGATACAGCCAGGATAACACTAAGCTCACCTCCAGAAATTATGAAACTTCAGCAAAATACTGAAGTAAGGAGCACAACTGCACACCCTTCACAGATGGCTGGGGAGGAGAATGCCTTCAGAGCCTGACTGGCTGGGTCACTGTTTACCTATGCTAAACATTTGGGTTTATTTAACATCCTCTTAAGGGCTTTACAAAGGACTTTCAGAAGGTTAGAAATCCTGCTCTGTGTCCCCAGTGACCTGTGAAACGAAAGCAGGATGAACTCATCCTGCCCACCCACACTCACCCAGGTTGCTCAGGGCCGGCAGTAACGACCTGCAGCAGCACATCTTCTGTTTAATGGTTGTGATAAATTACTGCACAAAAGGTATGGTGTCTCTGATCCCAAGAGGTGCAAGCTGCATGCTGAAGACCTTCCTGATGTGTTTAAAACACCCTAGCTGCTCTCCTTGAACTCAGTTATTCTAGGCAGCACTTAAAATGCTGCCATGTCTTTGACTGGGCTAGTAAGTGCAACTGATTGTAAATAATTACAGTGTGGTCCTCAGGGATGATCATTAGTAGCCACAGGCATGGAGACCCAACTGGCCACATCCATCACAGTGCCTAATGCTGCAGTTCACAGGTATTTACCTGGGATGTGTTTGGTTCAGCTGTATCTTCAGCACTGGGGGCAGGGGCCAGATAAAAAGCTGCCAATTTCCCACACATCTTTTCATACTACACTCTACTAATGCATTGGCCATCTGAATATGCAATTAAAGCATCACTGAAATAATTCTCTTCTAGTAAAACAGCTCCTCATGTATGTGTGATGGTTTGGACTGGGATAGAGTTCATTTTCTTCTCAGTAGCTGGTACTGAGCCATGAGTTGGATTTGTGCTGGGAACAGCGTGGATAAGTCAGGGACGTTTTAGCTACTGATGAGCAGTGCATACAGAATCCAGACCTCTTCTGCTCCTCACCCCACCCCACCACAAGGAGGCTGGGGGTGCACAAGAAGATGTCAGGGGACACAGCCAGGACAGCTCACCCCAAATGACCTCAGGGAGATCCCCGACCATATGGTGTCATGCTCAGCATATAGAACTGGGGAAAGAGGGAATGGGGGACATTTGGAGTGATGGAGTTTGTCTTCCCAAGTCAGCATCTTGTGTGATAAAGCTCTTCTTTCCTGGGAATGGTCAACACCTGCGAGTCAATGCAAAGTAGTGAACAAATTCCTTGCTTTGGTTTGCCTGTACATGGTTTTGCTTTTCTTATTAAACTACCTTTATCCCACAAACCCATTACTTTTCTTAGCTTTACCTTTCAAACTCTCCCCCATCCCACCATGACAGAGCAGCTGTGGGGCTAAGCTGTGGCTGAGGCTAAACCACAATAAACCACAACAGTGTGTGGAGAAAAACTCCCAGTCACGTGTATGCTGCGTGGTGACACAGGAGCTTAAGTACTTGCTAATTCCAGGCCAGTGCTGAAATCCCCTTGACTACTCTTAGTTACACACAAGTACACCCTGTGTTATGAGCTTATTTTATGTTTCAACTTTTTTTTTTATGAATACATTTTTAGAGAAAAACTTCCTTAGCCAGAGGTACCAAGGTTAAAATAAGTAAGACACTCGCCAGTTTACCGCTCCTTTTACTGGAATAATTTATCTCCTAATATTCATAAGGTGACACCATTAGCACATTTAAGAAGTGATAAGAGAAGAGCTTTTAATCATGGAGATACTGTTATGATAGTTGTCTGTCATTAATTAGCTTGGAAGCCTCATACTCTCTGCTGAGGATGTTCAGAGAGGATTCTTACCAACACAGATCTTTTACACATGTACAAGCTGGATTCTGCACATAGCCATGCCATTACTGCCTGGATGTAAATAAAATGCCCCAAATATTCGAGCTGCATTTAAAATGGAGTTGTTCTGGCAAGGAACACTCTTCATCCCAATGCTGAGCAGCTGGAAAATGTTATCAGAAGATTGTGACAGCCCAATTAAGGCATTTGATTTACTTTTAAAACAGCATTTGCCAAAGTACTGCTGTACTTAATGCAGAATGCCTCTTAGTACAAAACATACCTGTCTGGAAGCACCCCTACTCTCAAAATAGGTAATGCAATATTGTTACTCCTAAAACTGTGCTACCTGTGTTCTTGAAAATACTAAAAAAACACTAAAAACTGAACAGAATCCTACTGAGATTTAAAACTAACTTGAACTAACTATAAAATTTGATTGCAGTTGTATGTATTCATCTATTTTTAATCTGGCTTCCTAAAGGAATAAGTTTTGCAGGGCCAACTGTTGATTTCTTCCCCCTCTTCTTCCTCCTGAATACATGACCAGACTCCTTTGCCCATTTACAAACTCAAAAAAAGGCAAAGCTTTAAAGTACTACTAAATCTCTGTGAACATGTTGAGAGGAGACACTTCTCCCATGCCACTGTGCAGAGAGAGGGAAAAGAGGGAAATTTAGGAGTTACATTTGTGCTTGGCAGCAGCTGCTCAGCAAGCGCACAGCTGCCGAGGAGCAGCAGCCCATGCTGTCACTTGCTCACCGGGGTGCAGGGAATCTGGGGAAGGAAGGATTTGGGTAACGAAGGATAACTCCTGAGCAAACCAGGCCTCATCAGTTCTGCTACTTGTGTTCTGGGTTTCAGACCAGGCGCTCATCTCCGGTCCCACTTTCATTAGTACAAATAATCCAGGGAACACAGCGACAAAACAGCAGTCAGTCCCCTGCTTCAGTGGACCAAGTTCTTAGACATTTCATCAGGCAGAGGAAATTCATTATGGTATGTTTTTCAAATGAGTCTTATGAGCAGACCTTCAAAAAAGGCATTTTGGAGCTAACTCCTGCTGGCTTAAAGGGAAGCAGGATTTCAGCCTCTGTGCCAAGACCCTCAGCTGTGAGCACACAGTCTGCCTCCAGAGTCCTAACCTTTAAATCTATTTCCTTGAAAATGAACATCTCTCCCAAGTACTGCTGCCAGCACAGCAGCAAGAGGAGACAGAAGCTGTGTGTCACACAGTGTAGCAGATTCAAGCCTGAACTGCCCATCACAGGCACAAAAAATTGGAAGAACCAGATATGCAGCTGAAACAAGTTACATCCACAGTGAACTAAGAGGTTAATGCACTCTTCCACCCATCAGCATACAGGAGGGCAGCGTCGCTGGAACAGCTTCCTGAAGACAACCCACTGCATTTTATTTGTCAAGCTAAAGCTTCAAGTCATGTAAAAGATCAGTTCAATGCATTTTCAGCAGAACAGTAAGTAGTATCACCACCAACTCTGCATTAGTTACCAAAAGTCCTGGGGTCTTTCTAAACTGAGGCCTAGTTTTGGCATAGTTCAGAACAATATATAATGACAATCACCCCTTACATTGCCAGAGAAACTGCAGCAGAGGAGTGAAAATGCTCAAAGTGACATAGCAGCCATGGACAAGAACCCAGGAGCTCAGGGGTCCCAAGGTGAGTTAGTTGTTCAATTCACCAGAGTTCTGCTTTGAAAGCAAACAACACTGAAGAGAAGTTGAAAATGGGAGATCATGCTGTAAAGTGATGAGTACCCAGACTATTTAAGCATCATTACACTCCTCAGTTATGTTTTGACTCAGCCTACAAAGTGTCCCTCTTCCAGAGGCACATCTCCATCCTAAATGTGAAGTCAGCAACTTCACAAACATTTCATGCCTTGTGTATTTAACAATCATCACAAACAAGAAAAGCCTGGACTTTTGAGTTCATGGTTCTGTGAAGCTTCCACAGAAAAACATCACTGATTTCATTAGCAAGCATTTGGCTCAGAGTAGAGAAGAGAAAACAAACTCACATGGTGCATGGAACATCACTAGCACAGATGAATGATCTTTTATAAACTTGTCGAAGTCCTCATCGGTCAGGTGATAAACTACGTTTTCTTCATCTGCCCAGGGAGTCTCTGGAGCCTGTGGCTGAGGTGCCTGTGGGCTACAAGACAAACACAGCTTAAAGGCAGCTCTCTGGTGCTAAGCAGTCATCTTGGCAAGTCAAACTGTAATGAACCACTTTGTGCAGATGTTCACACAGGTCTGACAGACCAACCCTACTGCTTCCATAACTGTACTCATCCAGAACTCACAGGCCCTGAAACACAGACAAAACTGGAGGAGGAACAAAAAAATCTGCAAGAAGCTCCTGAGGACAGATCAGCAATGGAAGGGGATGGAGTGAGGAGACAACCAGACTGCTTGGTTATTACATTATAGAAATCAAATGCATTTTCTATTACTCTTTTACCCTCCTCAGCGGGATGCTCCCTTTCTCACAGCATTCCCGCTTTGTAGTTCACAGGAGTCATTGCAAATGAAAGAAAAAAGCAGGGAGCAGAAACAGCCAATTTAACCCGTCACCTTGGATACTGACAGCATGATTAGGGCCAGCAGAGAAAGGAGGAGCAGTGTTGGGACAATGAGCCAGCTACACACACCATTTCCCCAGGAATACATGGTTTTATCCTGGACAGCTCTTTGTGAGCCAGGGAAGCATCCTTATGCCCTCACTCTGCAGTGGGCTTGTGGGCCTAACTCAGCAAAGATTCTCAGCTGCACACTTCACCTAAAAGGCAAGTGATGTGTTCTACCAACTTCACCATGATTGCACCTGAGTTCAACTGTCTTTGATGGGTCAGAGCCACAGAGACTGCTCAAAGACACAGTGACAAGTCTGGAAACTGAACCTAAGCTCCTCTGGAGCTCATCATCCCAATAAACAATTGGTTTTGGCTTTTATTAATGTACATTAAAAAGAGAATTTGGCAGCTGTGAACTAAACTATGCTAATTGATATTTTATTTATTAAAGCAGTGTTCACAGAAAAGATACCCAAACATATGAACACTGAGAGCCAGACTTTGAAGCTATTTTTGTCAGCTGCAGTACTGAGTTCCAAATACCCCCCAAAATTCCCCAAATTCTTTGGCAAAGTACACGTCTGGATGTGACCCCATCTCTGTTGAAAGCAGATTTACTATTTTTGATTAAAATCTATTATTGTGTTAGGTGCCTGGAACAAGCAATGGCAAACAGATGATAACTCATTTATTCTGCCTTACTCATTTCTAGGCTGAAAGCCTAGTTTGATAAAAAAAAAGCAGTAGAGATGCACAGATTCAGATAGCAAATTCTGTTGATGTAAGCAATAGGTGTGACCCAAGAATATTAAGCAATCCATGCAGAACCGTGATGCACACCTCTGCTGCTGCTTCTGTAAGAAACAAACCAAGAAGCAAACATCAAGTAAAAGGTCGGAGCTGCACCTGGCCAAGCAGCCCAGAGAGCAATAATCTCCAGGTATCCTGGCAGAGTGAAGGCTTTCCAGCAAACACCATGACACTTAATGGGTTTGGGAGCTGGGCTGAGTAGGCAGAGCATGATCAACATGGACACAGCGCCTGCAAAGCACTGGGAGAACATGGTGTTTAGCAGGGCCTGGAGTGACCTATTTCAGTCAGGAATTAGTAAAGCAGGGCATGGGATGTTTATTCAAATGACCTAATTTAAAATGCTGTGTATGCTAACGAGCCTACGCAGGAGGTGGTAAGAAACACCTCAAGGCCTGGAGAAAGCAACAAGCAAAATTTAAAATTTCATTTAACACTGAGACAAGGCACACCCAACACCTGATTAGGATGACAGAAGTCCAGAAGAGTTATCAAAAACTAATTCAATTGAGAGCACAGAACAAGTTTGTGATTTAACAGAGTAGCTGATGCTAAGGAAGGGCCTGAGGGGAATCTATAAAAACAGCAAGACAAACTAAGCTGCTATTGAAGGCAGCAAGAAGCTGCTGCGCTTGCCTACCACTCACTCAGGCTGGTACAGCTGTGTATCAGATTTAACAAAAAAGTGGTATGTACAAAATAGCATCTCCACTGGGTTGGATTAAGGCTGTATGATGGTTCATCTCTATCATCTCATGAAAACATCTGAATCTCCATCACACAATAGCAGTGCCTACTAGGTAGATAAGAAAGGTGGAGTATCTGTAAGACTGATGCATTAGCACACTTCAGCATAAGAAGCACCTTTAATAAGTAGTAAAAAAAAAAAAGAGGTGTTGGAGCCTCCAAACTATCAGTTCTTGTCCTGAGAGGAAAAAGCATGGACAATGATTTAAATAATTCTAACTTTTGTTAAGTTATATCATGTTCTCCCCCACAAATGAGCCTAAGATCACCCACTTTCAGCACTTTACCAGTAATATTTAGAGGAAAAAAAAACAAGAAGAGGGAGAGGGAAAACAGCTGCTTTTCTGCAGAGTTTACTTATTGTCCACACATAATGGGCCATTTCATATGGCTCAAAGTCTGCTGGATTTGCTTTCAAGACTCTACAACAACAGGACATGCATGCACAGTATAAAAATGCATTGACTTTCCCTGCCACGGCCCTGCCATGCCCTGGTGATCAGAGTAACATTCTGTACAAAAGCAACCTTTCAATATTTTAATATTATGCTATTCTGAAACACTGCCAGCACACCCTGCAGCTATCTCATTGCACTCCTTAGCTTTCCTAAAGCCCTTGCCACACCATTTTGACTACCTGTACTGCAGATTCCTCAGAATAGTATAATATTATGTATGTAGCATGTTTACCCTATACACAGTTTTATTAATAATTTAATTTATCATAATTTAAGCATCAATTACTGGCAAAATATAAGTACACATAATTAATTACTCAATGTGGTTTCCTTAAAAGTTTTACTTATTACACAAAACAGGGGCACAGGGCTACTGCTCAGATCATCTTTTGGGCAACTAATAAGCATGCACTAAGTGAGGACAAACAGCTGTCTTTAGCTCTGGACTGCTGAAGTATCAGCCAAAGCCCACAGAGGCTTGTTAGCACAGATTATCACTGGAAAGAGCTTGCAGCTGTTCTGCTTTGCCTCCAGTAGCTGTGTTCACTTGCTGTCACAGCACTGATATAAAGGTACTGCATATTGCAGGGATTATCTGGATATTACGTGGGCAGACAGGGGAAAAAACACCCCAAACAGCTAATGTTTCACATGTGGTAGCCAAGAGATAACCACATCCTTGCAGAACTGAAAAGCCTAACAAAGTGCAGGTGATGAAGCTGCATCCTTGCTCCAAGGGCTGATCATCTCCTTCAAGTTGCTGGAGTTGCCATCTTGATCACTCACATTTGAAGGCTTAATTGACTACAGGAGGCTTAATGACTCTGGCTGAATTCCTCCTGTTTGAGCCACTAGGCAGTACTCCCTTGCAGTGTTTGTAGCTCCTGATGCTAATAGGATGCTGCTCTCACTTCATTTGTGGGTTCCAAATCCTGAAGCACTCAGCCTACTGCTGCTGGAGACCCTGGGCTACCTGCAACCATATGCACATCCCCAGCACAGCCCCACTGCACAGCAAAACACATTTATTCTGAGCCAGTTTTGCTAAGCTGTACTATTACAATAGTTTGCAACAGTCTGTTCCTTCCCATGTGTTGGTTTCCTTTCATTTGCTTCATTTCAGTATTGTTTCCACGACTGCAACAAACAAGGGAAGGTTACAAAGATGACAACATGCCCAAGAGCCTGGACTCACTGCAAATGGGATATCTCCATCACCAGATTATCTCAGCTCTCTCCAGCTGCTCCAAAAGCTTTGCTGACCAAGTGGGGATTTGCACCAGTTGAAGAGCAGCTATACACACACACTTTTCCTGTGTCTCTCTGAACTGCTAGTCCCATAGGCTCATTCAGCCCCCAAAATGTTTACGACTGCAAATAGCTCTTTTTAGGTAAAATAAGGTGCCTTCTACTCTTTCACATCATGACAGCAAACACAGATGTTGTGGAAGTGACTGCTTGTCCAGGGTGCCTTGATCTTCAGTTTGTCACTGCAAGACACTTTAAAGGCTTCAGCTAAAGGCTGACGAACCAACAAGAACTGCACACTTGGTATATACATTTTTAATAACACCACAGAAGTCAAATTTTTTGCAAGGTATTAA
The DNA here is from genome assembly GCA_013398275.1 of Promerops cafer. NCBI lineage: Eukaryota > Metazoa > Chordata > Aves > Passeriformes > Nectariniidae > Promerops > Promerops cafer. The sequence goes on along the minus strand of VZSE01002604.1, from coordinate 4,619,759 downwards.
GTTCAAGCACTCAAGATCACTGGAAATTTAAGCTGGCATTTTTAGTGAAGCTGAGATCTGTGTATCTGCATTTATTTTAGTCCACAGTCAGTCTCCTATTACAGACAAAATGCAATTGTGAAATGCAAGGCATGCATGCTAAAAACCAAACATTAGTCAATCTCTCTGTATGAGTTTAGCTGATCTCAGCGGGGTAGTTTTGTTTGCTCTTCTGAGCAGAGGGAAGGAGGGAAAGATGTCTGTTCCTAAACCATTACATTCTGTAAATAATGAAGAGTACATAAAAGGTGGTGTGCATGAAGTTCAATGCCTTACTTTTTCAGCCACTCTGCGATATCTGCTGCGGTAGCACCAAAGTTCTCAAAGTTGAAGAGGAACTTTCCTTTCCTGTTAAAGCAACAAAACAAGGTTCAGTCCTTGCCCTAAAAGATAAAAACAGGCAATTATGTAAGAGTGCATGATTTCTAAAATAATAGCAAAACATAACCGACTCAAAATAGCAGATTGTAGGATATCCCCGGACATTGAATTCTTCTTTTATCCTTTCAAATTCTGCAGAGTAAACATTCATCCCCGCAAGAACCTGGAAAAACAGAGCATAATCTTACTGATTCTTACAATATAGCAGGAACATTGCACCATTTGTTTGAAAATTTAAGTAAAACCCACTTCAATCTGGGCAAATTCTGATTTCTGAAATTCTGATAGCTGTCAAGCAAGGGGCTCTCTGTAAAAGGCACTGAAGTTTTTCTCATTTTGTGCAAGGGAGAACAGAGCAATACTTAAGTCTAATCCAGAGAAAACACACAGCAGTCATTATGTCACCTTCTCATTGCTCTGGAAGCATCTCTGTTTCTTTCTATTCACCCACTAACAGAAATACCTAAAGGGAATCCTCTCAATTGCAGCACTTGTGCTCTGCTTTGCACATTTGGATTTTAAGCTACAACTAGATTTTTTCTTCCTGTGCAAGTAGGAAAAAAAAAGGAGTTCTTAGTTCATATCCAAACATTAAACAGGACCCCAGAAATTCTACTCTCAGATCACTAGTTTCCACTCTAGCAATGAACTTGTCTATGTCTAAACAACCACAAGCACTGGCATTACCCCAGTTCAAAAATGCACTTACTGAATGGCAAGGAGAAATCAGCATGACTTTGATGTGAAAATAAAACGTGCCCTATTTCCACGAGCTCAGGAAATAGCACATGGCATTTATATGCTTCAAATATGTTAACTTAGGTAGGGCAGGGTATAATAGAGTTAAGAATTAACCATGTCCTACAGTCTTCAAAAGAGAGGCACAGAAGCACAGTAGCTTTTCAGGCTAGCATGTAAAACAAAACTTCTCACCTCTATCCCAACCCATCCTCCATCTCAACAGTCCTTGAGCTTCAGTTTCAGGGCTCCTGAGACTTAGACTGTGCCCTGAGACTTATTCTGTGCCCTGTCCAAATGTCTTCCAAATATTTCTGACATGAAAATTGGAAGATGGGATTGATTCCAAGTTTTTGTGGGTGTGCAATTCACACAGAGGTCATTCTGCTGTCAAACCTGGACCCAGCAAGTTGCAGAGATACCACTTCCTGATTAACTTAGTTTAATGGCATTGACGGCTTAAATCATTTTAGCAGCAGGGTCTTAATCCAACCCCCTCCTCCTTCCCTCTCCAAAACCAGGATTTTCTCCTTCCAGATGAAATACCGTATCAGAATTTAATACCACGCTCCTGACTGCAGCAAACTGCACAGACCAACCAAATGTGCTCAGAGCCAGCATGAAATAAATCTTAAAGCAGAAAATCCTCATTTGAAGGTCAACCATTCCTAAGAATGTGCTGGAAAGTCACAATAAAATACTTTGTTTTCTCTTCCCTATCCTAAGAAAGGATAAACAACAGAGGAGAGTACAGAAGTAAGGTTTATATTTGCTGGCCTAGTCTTCCACTTTGAATTTTCCTTGTAGTTGGAACCACCAGATTGACTTAATTCACAGGAGATTATCTAGACTCAATTCTCCCCTTTCCTTATCCTCCATGTCACCACCTAAAGGCAGGTAAATGCAATAGGATCAAGATACAATGGTTACTTTATAAAGGAAGAACCAGTTTTGTTAACTAATTCCCTAATTAACACCAGCCTACCAGATTCCCCATTTGCTGTGAACTTTCAGAGGATTTCCTATGATTTAAATGGGCATTCCTGGCCATGTCAGACAATTTCACTGTGTCCATCTAATGGTGATTGATAGAAGTCAATAATTTGGAATCATTCTGGTGTTCATTACACTACATGAAGCATATTTAGCAAAAAAGCTTATTACAACGGGATTTGTTTTAATGACAAGAGTAACAGCTTTAGCTGGCCAATAATCACAGAATTATGAAATATCAGGCTACCAGAGACCATCAAAACACACCTACTGCCCAAAGCCAGGGTCCTCCTGCCAGACGTTTGGCAAATTTGCTTTTAGCAAATGACTGAATGACCCCAGCGTCAATTTAGGTCCATTATCTCTTGTAATAGCCATTGCAGAAACAAAGATCAGTTTATTCCTTTCACCTCTGCAGTGACACTTGACATATTTCAACACTTATCTGCTCTCTTACAAGCTACCTATAATCTAAACCAACTCTGAGCCTTTCCTAGCTGCCCAAGAATTTGGAGCTTCTGACCATTCCTGTTTAGTTGTGACCCCCTAACCTGACTCACAGTCTTCTTGATGGGATTGCTCCAAAACTGGTACCTTACAGCACTAAAAAAATTAAAAAAATTCCAAAACAAAAACCTTACAGAACTAAAAAAAGAAAAAAAAAAAAAAAAAAAAAAAAAGACAAGCACCAAAGGAGGAGAGCACTTAAGCATATTCTGAAGCTGCTCTTTACTGAGCAGAACATACTGGCACACTCACGAAGTTCATGGGCATTAGGGAAATGATGAATGGTTTGCTAATATCCACCTCCCCCCTGCTCTGGGGCCATAGTGACAGTCACTCACTAGAGCCCAGCCAACCCTCTAACCACAGGAATCTTTCCCCTGCCAAGGACAAAATAAGCCCACTTCTGATTTGGAGTACTTTTTTTTTCTGCACTGGGTGCAATGGGATTGTAAGATACAACCATAATATAAACTAAAAATGCCACCCTGCCTTCCTCTCAGTAACAGCACTGGGACAAGAAACAACCAGTCCCAAGGGAACACAGCGACCAGTGACAGGTACAGTTCCCCTTTCACTTTTATGACCTCAGGCAATACTGTACCTAATTTTCCTGCTATATAACAGCAATAATCCCTTTTGAGCCTGGCAGCTAATGACAGGTCAGATTAAAAGGCCAAACCTTCAGCTCATCCAAACCACTCATAAACTTTGCAGCAAAGTCCGATCTGGAGGTCAACATCACTCTAAGGCACCCCGTGAATAATTTATGATGGTTACAGCCCAGTTAACTTTAGAAATGGCAAGCTGTGTACACATCCCACTCAGGAAGCTAATTGGGTCAAATTTTGACAAACAGACCAATTTTTGTGAAAAACCTGAGTGGCAGTGGCATAACCGGACTTTCCTCTGAACTGATCCTGCAGCACAACCCTCCACTGCAAAGAACTGTGTCCCAGCCCTGTCACTCAGCTGTGCAGGATTAGCCCGGAGCTATAGAAACAATTTCCAAGTGAGGAAGGAAATACTCAAACCAGAATAGATCTAAATTCTCTGGTCTGAATTTAATAAATGAGCTGCACATGGACAACGAAGGGATAACTGCAGGAGGACAAGGTGCTCTGCAGCATGCCTTCTCTCTGGCACTGTCTCTATAGGTGATGCTTTACATTCCTACTCCCTCTCACCCCATGCCCCTTCTGCCATGCAGGGCAGGAGTGCCTTTCCAAAGGCTGCAGCACATGCTCCTCTGAGGGGAGATGACCTGAGAGTGCTGCCTGGCTCAACAAAAACACTCTTGAAAGTATCTTCTAAGGCTTGTGCCATGTCCTAAATAAATCTGAGTAACTCCCACTCATTTTAGCCCTAAGCAAACAAGGATTTAGAGAAAACACTTCTGAAAACAACTAGTTTGGAGAATGTTGGGCAGTTTGACAGCACTAGGTGGTCATGAAAAGGAATGGCCAGAGCTGCCCTAGCAATGAACTGCAGTGCTTCATCTTTTCCTCACAAGGAAACCTGTAAACACAGCAGTGAAGGATCCAACAGGTAGGATCAGACCAAATCCTGCTACAGCCATGAAACAACAATCCTGTTTCTTCATCCTTTATGTACTACTGGCATCATATAAATCATACGTTACGCACATTATAAAACCTCAGCTAGACAAGTGGCTTTGACTTGCTTACAGAGAGAGATCAATACACCTTATAACTACAAGGGGGCAACTAAATTACTGTGAATGCTGTACTTCATTAGAGTCAGAACTTACTTTTATATCAATGTGACATCAACTTTAACAGAGCTACAGTAAACTGTAAGACTCTACTAATGCTGAGTGGCTGGAGGGTGACCAGTAGCTTATAGGAGGGGGATTTCCGTACCATAGAACTGTGATTCTCCACTAAAAAAGTGGATTAATAACCACAGTAAGGACATCCATCCCTGACTTTGCGATGAAACATCAGGCCAAAAAGCTGATCAAAACCATTAAGGCAAACGTTTCCTTCTTTACAAAAATTAGTGCAAAAGGCCTAAAAACTCACAAATTAGAGGCAAAACATAAATCTACACAGTGTCAGAGCCTGTATCTCCATGGAAAAAACTGCAGTGGACCTAAAGGGCATGGGAGTTCACATCTCATCCTCTAAAGTTTTAGAAGAATAAAAACCAAGAGAAAATCCTGAAGAGCTGAATAAACAGAATCATTTATTTCTGTTTTGTTTCAGCTTGCTTAAAAATTGATAATTTTGATTTTGATTAATATTTGTCGGTTTATGTACTTTAAAAAAAAAAGTGTTAAAATGATTTTTGAAATGTCATATAAATCTCATTGTCTCACTTACATATTTACCCTTGAGTTCTGTGGCTGCCTGCTGATAAGATGGCATCATTCTCTTACAAACACCACACCCTGATAAAAAATAAATTGTGTAAGTAATATACCAACAACTCTATTCAGTCTCTTCTACAGTATCTATGTTCCAAAGCATATGAAGTAATATTTTATATAAAAAAATTTAAACAAAAATTCTTTATCGGCTTCACTAAATCATTATTAGATTATTAGTTTCTAAGAATGTTACTTCTTACAAGCCTCTATTTTTGCACATTTTTCATGCTTTTCATTTTCATATTCATTTCTCATCCTAGTATATGGAGAGAGTAAAACCATCTTATATTCCTCAGGCTCTGAGCTAAGCCCAGAGGAGAATACCAGATGAAACACACATATCAAAAATCAACAGAAGATGTCATAATTATGAACTCAAAACAAAACACTTTGTGCATTTCTGATCTTTGAAGGGACAGGGGGTGGTAGTTCAGATTCATCCCAGCTTAACAAGGCTTTGAAATTAATTTGAGATGCATTTCCTAAACACATTAGACAGACATCAAGTGTTAAACAGTACTCTGTTAATTGAGCAGACATAGCTCAGAAGCAACAGCCCTTGTAATATACAATAAAGTGCTGTGGAAAAGACAAAGGGTGAGTGAGGAAGACCACCAATGTGTAGTTGGAGTGTGCTGAGTGAGAGCTGTTTGATGATGCTCTGCAGTGCTAAGCAGATTAGCAGTAAATCACCTTGTAAGCAGCAGTTTTCACCCCTGCCAAGTAAAATCTGTGCATGCAGATGGGAAGGGGCAGGAGTGCAGACAGCATGGAAGAAAGGTAGCTGGAGCCAAGCACTCCAGACACTTATTGTGGAAACTCTCAGTCCACAACAGGACAGCAGTCAACACTTCTGCTCTGGTTAACAGACAGAGAGTTTTGAAAATATCTTCCAGAAATGAGGAACAGATTTTGCAGCCACTAGTTTAGGATCACATCAGTATGCCTGGAAAAGAACATCCTTTAATCCGACAAAGAGGAGTTCTTGTTTCTGTGGTCTTCCCATCTTTGATCTCTCTGCTCAAATTGACAATGAGGTTGTTAAATTAGTGCTGGTTAAAATGACAATTTCTTGGTGGGCACAAACCACTCATTTAAGGCCCACTGAGGTTGTGCAGCTTCATCCAAACCACTGGACAGACATCAAAAGATGTGAGTTGGCAGACATCATCTCCTGAATCCTCTATTTCTTCTCTGCTCAGGAGCCTCAGGCCATTAAGTCCTGCAGCAGATTTCCCTATCTTCCCCTCTTCACTCTCTTAGGGCTTCCTGGAGTCCAGGGTACCTTCTAGAGCACAGGTACACACCAGCCTCCTCTGCCCAGCCATCACCCCTATCATCCTCCTCTTCCCAGCTCTGCTGCTGCCTCAAACTTGCTGCTCCCAAACCCATTTCAGTACACCCTCTCCTGCCCTCATATTTCTGAGTTATATGAGGAGTATATATGTTCAGGAGTATATATGTTCAGGATGCTGCCAAGCTACATATACTCCTCAACAGGCATAAAAGGGGAACCTCAAAAAACTAATTTTCTTCTGTTCTTCTTGTATTTTTTCCCAAAAGGGGAGCTTAATTAAATACAGATTAGTCTTTCCACTAGTTAACACCTTCATTTTTAAAGCCTGTTTTCAATCATGTTTATAAACAGCTCCTTCTTGTTGCCAAATCCAGACAGACTTCTGCAGGAACCTTCTTTGACAGAGTTAACTACAAATAAATCTGAATGCCTTCAAGTACCTAATATTTCATCTTTAGTGCTGTCTGACTTTCTAATATAGGCCCGAAAGTACAGTGAAAGGTCTTCAAATGGCAGGTAATATCTTCTGAGGAAAGCAAGCCTTTGCTTTGAGTTGTTTTACCCAGACCAAGCATTCCTGAAATATTAAAGTAACTACATTAAGTCTGTAGTTGCATTCATCTCCCTCTGCACCGGTACATAATGAAAAAGCCCATTTCCTATCAATCTGACAATTAATCTAAAGCCCCTGATTCCAACAAAGCAGAGAAATAAGGCAGCTGTCTTCCCCACAGCCTCCCAGACAAAGCCTCTGATGTCCTCTTGTGCCAAAGACCTCCCTTACAAGTAATGGAAAGCTGAATTTCTTTTAGTGACCAGTCTTGATTTGCTGCTCCGAGTTATGAGCAATAATTTCAGCTGCTCAAAGCCCATATTTTATTGCAACTGCTGGATGTATTCTGTCTCCAGTAAAAGGAGCAAGAAAAGAAAATTTGGACAACAACCAATTCAGAAAGTCTTGTGTGTTAAATAAAAGATGAGGGAGTTACAAACTGAGAAATCAGAGGAAGAAAAAAACCTCACAAGTAGACTTCCTTCACAGCAGTTTGGAAAGCAGCACAAGTATTACAGCACTGAAAACTAGCAGGGGTTTTGCCACTTCAAAGAAGAGAAACTGGAAGGAGGAGGGTTTCTGGGGGAACGGTTCAAAGAGAATGAAGGGTTAGATAAGGCACATTTCAGAAAGAGGCTCAGTTGTGGAAAACAATTATTCCTGATACAGGTAAACTGTGAAAGCACTGTGCAGCCCAACTCTCCCCGAAGGGACGATTTACAGCAGAGCAGCCGTATCGTCTCCTGCTGATCCAAGGCAGCAGCTACTGGGAACAGCCACACACCACGCCAGGCCACACAGGACCACGGCACTGCAGAGTCTGAAGGCATAGAGCCACAAGTGATTTAATTAAAAGAAAAATCATCCTCTTTGTGATGCACCAAACTAAGTCTTGGGCAATTTTGGCCATCTTGGCGGTGCTCAGATGAGAATAAAAAGGTAGACTGGTGTTTCAGACAGTAAATGCAGGAGAAAATACGCTGAGAAACACCAGATAATGCTGCCATGGGAGGACACAGGTTTTAAAGAGAATCAGACAGCAAATTGCTTGTGGTACCCAACATCAACTTCCCTGTCAGGGCACTTCTGGGAGGCTTTCCTAGTTTAGATCACACATTTATTCCCTTCTCATGGCTTCCCTGCTTCCTGAACTGAGCAACAACTCAAGTGCAACACAATCTTGCTAAGAAGAGCTGGAGAGCCTCTGCATAGCAGTCCCTAGGAAACACAAAAAGGCAGCTGTGAATCTGCAACATTAAGGAACAAGTAGCCAATGCAGTGGCAAGACAGCAGCAATACAAGGTCAAGGTCACAAAAGAAATGGAGAGACTCCCATATGCTCTCCTCTTCCGGAAACCCCACTCGTGGTTGAGTTAACCCTGCCAATGTAGGCAGGAACATGCAGGGTGCCTCTGGGATGGAGCAGGAACAACAGTCCTGCTCCAGATGACTGCACTGTTCCCTCTGCCTGCAGCACACAGTGTTTCTGTTCTGTGCAGCACAAATCTAGAAGGGACCACAGGTAACAAAATTATAGAAAGCAGCTGCTTAAAGAACATTGAGCAAGAGTCATCATCACAAGAGAAAGACAAAATACAAGTGATGGACAACCAGGGAAAAACTGAGGACAAAGGGGCAGAACAACACAAGGAGCTGAACAATAAAGGTGGCACAAGATTGTATTATTAGTGAAGCACGGGTGAAGCTTCTACTCAGACTTGGACCTCTCTCAGTGGAGAAGGGGGAAACAGGTGACAGGACATGCTGGACTACTTACATGGAGCATAGAACATCATCAGTAGGGGCTTGTCTTCCTTCTTCAGAAGCCTTCTCAATTCCTAGTGAATAAACCAAAGAAAATAAAAAACACACTTATACTCAATGACACTGTACTACAACTTTAAAAAACTAACACATGTATTCATATATTATGTATTCATGTTCAAATGAACACAGGCTCATTTATCTGAGGGAAATGGGCTCATCTTTCCTAATCGACAGAACTCAATTTTTTCTTACTTGCTCAATTTTAACTTGGAAAAAGATGACAAAATTTATTATACATTCAGCTATCTGAATATCCTACACCAGTATCTTCAGTGTTAACATGTGGAAGTTCCATGGTTTAGTTCATTCTCACTGCAGAATCTCTACCTGGAAACTCTTTCTTCGCTGACACATCCAAAATCCATATTAGAATTCAAAAAGTCAGACTCAATAATAACAAAACAAGTTCAGTTTTCACACTATGAAACCTTGCCAAACCTATAGATGCCATGTGAAAAGGATTTTTCAGTACCAGCATGATAGAGAAACTAGATGAAGTTTTCAAATTGAATGCAACCCCTGGAAGCCTTGTAATAGAGTACAGAGGGTGAACATTAAAAATTAATCTTCCTACAAAAACTGAATGTCAGAATAACCATTTCTAATATTAAAAATGAAAGCCAGAAAATTGAAAAAGCCCTTTACAAAATACCAGCTAGAGTCCAATCAATTAAAGTTTAAAAAATCTATAGACTAGAAAACTAATATAAAAGACCAAGCTGACTATATTAGAAAGAACATAATGAGTAACTGTGGTGGCACTGGCTTTTTAAGGTAGTTTCATCACATTTGCTGGTTTCCCACTGTACACTGAGAGGACAGTTACTGTGCCAAGTTAAATCCCTTAAGATCTGGATCCTGTTTCTTCCTACTTCACACTTCCTAACCTCAGGCACATGAGGGAACCCAAGGTTTAATGACAACCTGCAGTTTGAAGAGCAGCATTTTACCTCCTACTTGCATTCTGCAGGGACTGCACCTTGAGAGCTGCTCCACTTCCCTGAGACAAGGAGGGCTGTGCCCCCACACCATCCCCAAGCTCTGACACTTGCTGTGTAGCTGGCAGACTGAGGTCATGACCACATGCAGGGCAGAGCAGGGCAGGAAGCACAGGACTTTACAGTTATCACAACCCACAAAATCTGTCAAATCACTTCAAACAGGCTGGGTGGTTTAAACTTCCCTTCCAAAGAAACAAAATAATGATGTTTCACTAAGAGTTAATACAAACATACACACTCACCTCATCCCATATATTTATAAAACAACAGAACATCTATCCAGCTAACGTACCTTTTCACTGTCGACATGCACAATATCTTTGGCTTCAGGATCTTCCTCCCACAGTGGAGCACCTTCTGGATCCTTGAGAAAGGCCACCATAGACTGTAATAAACAGGGGGAAAAAGCTTTTAAAGAAACACGAATGGGCATCATGAGACATCCAATCTCAAATCCATGCTGTGATGTAAACCCCATCCAATTAGTGCCTTTGCTTTTCTGCTCATATATTCATCTGCTCTAATGCAGATTAGCAGAAATCTCCTGTTGCAGAACCAAGGGATACGTGGGTGTGTACCTTCATCATAACTGGTATTCCAACTTAGCAGTTCCCACTCCCACTACAAAACTGGGGAAAACAGAGTGGAAGTGGACCAGCACACAGAGAACAGCTTCAAGGATCCTTCAGAGAGCTCTTTCAATAGTACTAGACCTTCCACAGTGAGTCCCTGGGTTAGCAGGAAACACTTCTCTTTATGTAGAGGTCAGGCTCCCATGCCCTTCACTGTATCTGAGTAACAGGACTAGCTGGAGGGCACACTGATACTTGCTGTGAGCAAAGTAAATGAACACACTTCCAGATCAAACTGCTCATTTGGTCAAAGAAAGAATAATCCACCAACAGTTCCCTGTGTGACTCACCTACCTAAAAAATCCACTGAACGCAATTTCAAGTATGAGGGTAAGAAGCAAATGCGACAGGAGAAGTGGGAAATACAAAACCCGAGGATTCTGCAGCTCCCACATTCAACAGAGTACACCTGCACACACACTTTGTAACTGCTTTACCTGACTGACATGCAACCAAAAATCCCTTTCAGCAGACCAGAGATATACTCTCTTTACCATAAGGAAATGTACTCTGATAGCTTTGATTTCAACCCGAGCCTGAAGGAAACTCCAGCCCTCCTAAATCAAGGAGATATTTTCCATTGATTCTGGCAGGCACACTACTCCCCATTTCCAGCTGTACATGCAAACACAGGCTTGATCACTTTTATCCTCAGATGTCTGTGCTCTAGGAAACATAATACCTTGGTGTTCCATGTTCATTCACCACTCACAATGACCCCACTGCTTTCTCTGTGGCATTGCTTGTAGGTTTGTGTTCATTCCCATACAGGATCTCTGCCACATCAGAAACATGATGAGGTCCCTGAGGAGCTTCCTTCAGTGTGACAGTGAGTGGATGAAGCTGCCACAGCACTGAGCTATACTAACACACACCAAGACTACTTACCTAAAAGCCTGAGTGTGTACTCCACTTTCTCAGGAGCAGGCTGGCAGCACACTTGGTGACACGTCCCATCACTGGAACCGTCTCAGAGACATTTTTGCTGCCTGTCTGCCTTTGGTGGGGCTGCTGTGGTACAACATCCCAACAGCTTATCAACAGAGAGGGGAGTTTAGCTCATTTTCCTGCCTCTCAGTTGGTACTGCAAGGCTCGGGAGGATTCAGAGCTTACAGCAGGATCCATTTATTGCATTTATGTCTGCTTGCACAGCTAATATTGAAAAGATTTGTCTTATCACAAGAGGCACCATGTATCAGTCACCAGACAGCAACCAAAACACTTAATGTACACAGTAAAAAGGATCTAATGGGTGAGGATGACAAATGCTTCCAGAAGAAATTTGTTTTACAGTAGCATTATCAGGGAAAGGAGCTAGTTAGGAAAAAAAGAATATTAAATCAAGTAATTTACAATGGAGTTACAATGTAAAAAGCTGTAGATTTAGAGGCGTTAACATCCCAAATGACATCCTAAGAAGACTAATAATACATGGGGAAAGGAAAAATGAGGACAAAACAGCAGAGATGTTCTACCTTTAGGACAGCTGCATCACGTTCTGCTCACCCTCGGCATGCACAGACCTCAACTATACACTGGAGAGGAGGAGAGAGGGGTCAACGTTTTGAACGGCTAATGAGTGTAATTGACTCTGCTAGTTTCAAGAATTCCTGCATGCCAAATTCAGTCATGTAGAAACAGATGTGGTTAGAGGATGGGGGATTAAAGAGATTTAATTCATCCAGCCTCTCCCTCTCAGCCAAGACAGAAAAAAAATTAGATGTGTAATGTCTTCTGGCAGGAGCAGGCAGTACGTTGCCTTGCCCTCAATTCTTCATGCAGTGACGAGAACTCCCTCTCTTACTTTAAACAGGGAAGAACAACACCCAAACAAACCACAGCACTCTCTAATCACAGAAAAGCAGTGGTCCCCAGGCTGCTGTGTTGGAGGTCCAGGGCACAGCAACCCTGGTGTTGTAGAACCAGCTCCGCTCCAGCCCGGCCGTGGTGTGCTCAGGACCTGTTTTGACCCCATGGCATGGACAGAAGCACCATGGGCTGTAAGCAGCTGTGCCAGCTTTGAACCTTAAACCTCGATTCAGCAGAGTACAGGACATGCGTCATCCAGCACATTAAAACACCCACACTTAAAAACAAGCAAGTTTTAACAGGAGAGCTGATCCATAATCATATGGACCTAGGTTTTAACCTGAAAGAAAATATACACAAACACATCCTTGTGCTTTTCACTCCTTTGAAGTATCATGCACTAAGGATGCTAATAACTAGACCTGCCTCAATTTCACACATACACTCCTTAAAACAGCCAGCTTGAAAAGGATTCAGGGTTTAGAGCAGGACCAATTTATTGAGTTAGTCTATTCCCTTTGCTAGTACTAAGCACATTTGTACTTCAGCGAGTTTTCTCCATTTTAGAAGAAGGATAAAAATCTCCCTGTACTTTATACTCCAGAAAGGGCTTCATCATGTAATAAACACAGCCTGGACACTGGCATTGCGGGTCTCTTGAGAACTAGACATCATGTGGCTAAAGCAACATGTGAACAGACACTCCAGGTAAGATCAAAAACTGCCCTAAGCTTAGGTCTTCAACAGCAAATGACTACAGCTACTTGAGGAGAAGATAGACTAGTATTCATAGTTCTTATATAGCTTACACTGGCACATGCTCTCAATTTCTGGCAAAAAGAAATTAAGTTTATGGACTCTGCACCAGCTGTTGTAAATAGACCTCTGTGCTTTCTAACTGTCAATGGATCTATCTCTTATGACTATCTAAAACCGTTTTTCAGACTCCTAAATTCTTGGCCTTCACAATATAAAGCTACTAATTCCAATTTTTTTTTTAACATTGCAGTTATTTGTTTCAAATCAGCCATCCTAAAATGCCACAGTTTGCCCTCAAATTTGGAGAAAAAAGAAGTAATCACTCCCTTTTTTAAGCTACTCACAGTTACAGAAACATCTATTAGAATTTCCTCCAGCTGTCCTTTTAGTATTGTGAGAACCTAAGCCCTTTTGCAAAAAATTGGAAATATATTTTTTAAACTATTCCTAACAATTTTGCATCATTGAATTTTGTTCTCTTGCCTTCCATCTCCCTTTCCTAGATACCCCAAACTGCTCAGATCTTAACACAGGTCTCAGCAGCAGGAGGTTCTGACTGCCAAGTAACTGCCCCCTACTGTGAACACTGAGCTATCCTTTATTCCTCATTTTTCTAACAGTGAAACCACAAGGGCATCTCTGCTAATTACATAAGGATTTAGTTACTTTAAGAAACAAAAAGCTTGTCTAAAAACCCGAGTACACTATCAGTGGGATCAGCCACATCTATGAAACTGCTGATTACTCCAGAAGAATCCTTTTACAGCTCTTCAGAGCTATGTCCATCACTCTCCAAAATGTCATACATATATTAATATGTCTGGAAAGAAGATCTGAGTTTTATTGCCACAAGTTTGCTGAATGATGTGAAACAAATATTTTAATCTCCCTGTTCTTCAGTGTGTCCACCTGTCCATAAAATGAGTATGATACACTATTTAATTGTGTTGCTCTGCTGCTCTATGTTTGTATGTACTGGGAGACTCCTAACAAACACAGCTGAGAGAGAAACAAAGGTCTCTGGCCCAACAGAAGAAAACAGGGAGAAGTGAACAGAGGGAGAAATACAGAAAATATCCAGGCAGCTCTGAGCAGAGGAACAAGCAAACAGCTGAATTATTTGATCACTGCCCAGATCTGATCCACTGCCCAACCCATAAATAATTAGTGGCTGGTTTCACAGGGGCAGTTTAACTGAGAGAGACTCCAAGACCTAGAGTGAGGGACTTTCAAAATCCCTTTTCCACCTCCAATGGAATCCTACATCTCTGTCCATGGGATGCTGCTTTCTTCTTCCCAGCAGGCAGGGCAGAAGGCAAGGGTGAAATGCTCATCACAAAACAGCTGAAGGAATAAACGATCTGGTTCCTGTTGTGCTGTGATTGCCTCTCAGCCCAATGCTCCCTGGAGCACTGCAGGTGCTTTCCACTTGATCTGATCTCTAAGGAAGAGTCACAGCACTAATTCCTAGTTGCAGCACTTCATGGAGGGCAGGAGAAATACATCACGTGTTGTTCAAATTACCCAAATTTAGGCAACTAGCAAGTCTCCCTTAACCCATCACCCATCATGAAGGAAAAAAACAATCACCAGCTGCAATTCCTCACTAAGTACAGAAGCTGGTTTAGGCAGCTGCTGACTGGGCTGGGTATTTAACATTGCCCTTCCTAATGCCAGGCAAGATTTCTGCTGCAGGAGATGGGAAGATACACGGTCCTACTCTTCTCATCTCAGACAAATCCTGCATCACAGCCTCAAGTGAAGACTGAATGAATTCAAGTCAGGTCCCCCATCAGATACTCTCCAACTCTGGCTGTAAAAGCAAGGTCCAGAGCAAGTGCACTCATGAACAGCCACTCTGGCAGACTCAGGTTCACACAGCATCTCACAAAGGCCTTCCTCCATCCCAGGGCAATACCCTGAACAAGCCAGAAAGGGGAAGTACATGGAATTATATCAGCCTGGGGTGATGTCATTAAGCCTTCGAAAGACCAATGACTGTGCAGAGCCCGGGTTTGCTGGAGCCGGAAGAGAAACAGGAACTGGGCATCAGAGGTGGACAGAAGTGATTTCTGGAAGCCAAGTCATTGCTGGGCTACTCACATCAGGATACTCCCAGCACTTCACCAAGGCTTTACAAAGAAAAGCTGCATACCTCTGGCCTGCTCACTGTACTTTTAGTCCATCATTTCCACAATCATCTGGATCTACAAATTCGTATCATGCCTCATGCCTTCCCTCTTCCCTTGCCCACAGAACATTGCCTTCCATTGCTTTATGTCAAGATTTGCCAGAAAAAAAGAACGGTCATTTTATACCTGATGCACTCAAAGCACTTTCATCAGATTGTAGAACCACAGCTCCTATGAAAGATAAGGCCACTCAGCTCTCTTTAAACTTTATAAACACACAATCTAAGAATCTCAGAGAACTCCTTATCAAAATGCAGTATCAGCTCATACTTATACTACCACAAAGACCACCTTGTAATCAAAACAAGAAGATCCCTATTTGTTACCAGTGTGTAAGTTAATTTACAATTTACCTTCCAGTTCAACATGGGGTCAATCTTTTAAATAATGAACAATTTTCCTGGATCTGTGGCTGACAGACACGTATGCACACAAAAACCTTTAGGCCATTCTCACCGCTGTTTATGAAGATTAATCCCCTCCCTTTCATGCCTTCAGCATGAAAAAATATCAAAACCAGTTTTTAGTCCACAAATGTCTCACCCACATCTAGCAAAACCAAAAGAATAATAATGGAATATTTGAATTTACCTTCAATGTGACCGCTCTGTTATATGCAGTATGAAATGCACCGTCCCTGTTAAACGAGGAGTGGGGAATAGTTAGCTTACAGTGACATTACTGGAACTCATACAGCTGCTCTTCCTGACTTCTTGCTGACCAGAATAACATTATCCTGCTGAAGCCACAGGAACTAAGTAGAACTTACAGTACAGTAATTTAACGGGGGGGGGGGGGGGGGGGGGGGGAGGAACAAGAGGAAGGAAAATGGGAGGGTGCAAACCAGTGTAAAGAAAACAGTTTCCCAGTAAACAATTTCCTCCCTGACACTTTAACGAGATTATTTACTAAAGCATGATCTTTGGAGATGGAGATGCAGCTGCTTGGTGTAGCTTACAGTACTCCCACTCCTATTACTCTCAGGAAGAGAAATCTCTTGCTGTCTCACAACACTTGCCTTTCTCCACTCACATTAGGAAGGACTGTCTCAAGTCAGAAAAGCAGAGAGAGGTGACGCAACTTGTCCAAGGCACATGCCAGCAGGCAAGTGACAGAAAGCAAGAGAACTCAAATCTCAGGCATCAGCCCCATGCAATGGCAGTTTTAGTCCATTGGACATCTCACCCTGGCCCCGCTCACACTTTTAGTGTTCTCTGTTCAACAGCAGAATAAATTTAACTCAACTTCTGTCATAACACATGCTTGCAAACTGAAGAAACAGCAATTAATTTCAAAGGATAAAAAATAAGTCATCTTAATGCTGCAGCAGCATGGGGCTGAAAGAAGAATAAACACTCTTAATGGGGGCATCAACAATTATGAACTACAAATCCCAGCCCAGCACTCACTTATAATGGAGTAAATCCACTCCCTTCTCCTTTGAATTAGGATCTACCTTCATCTTCTTGCATAATTTTCGGCTTTCAGTATCACTGCAAAAAACATATTGGAAGAAAGGTTACAAAAAAAGAAAATCAAATGCATTCAGTCCTGAGAACTCATTGCTGTGGTCAGCAATCATCAGCAATTAATTCAAACTAACAGTAATTTGGAAGCTGTTTAGCTAAGTTTGTGGGACAAGCATTGTGAAAAGCTCCATTAGTCAATTTAATTTCTCTGTTTGCTTGGTCAGGACACAGTGAACTGTGTTAAATCTACATTCCAAAGCCAAGCCCTAACCAGTGGAGAAGCAGCTCATTCCAGCATGTCCAAGGACCTCAGCAGATCTTCTGTCCATGAGATTAACATAAAATTTAGGAAGCCAAATTTGAGTAAGACCATGCTACTGTTAGGGTGGTGATCAAAGAGCACTGTTTGTGAAAAGATTCAAAAGGAAAGAGCAGGTCAGCTTTTACATTTGGCAGAAGACAAAAAAAGCCAAAAAACCCCATGTTCGTGGTATGTCAAAGTCCAAATCACAAGCATTCAGCCTTTAAAATGTCCTGCAGAAAACAAAAACCAATTGAAATTCTGGAGCCCTAAGCCCAGCAACCCCATTCATTCTGGGTGTGAAAGATGTGTCCTGGAGCCACATCTGGAAAGTAGAAGCAAAAACAGCTCTTAAAGAAGGAGGGAGGTATCAGCAGACAGACCTGCTGGAGGTGGTCTTCAAATTGAACGAGACTGAATTGCTTCCAGCACCAGATTAGGCTGACTTGAAGAAGAGAGAAGGGTCATGGGAGAGAACTGCAAAAACATTTGTGTCAGTGGGCAGGTAAAGAGTCTTCATGGCCTCACAGCTCTCCTAAACAGTGCAGGAGTGAAGCCACTTCAAGCTGAAGTGAGTAAGAAGTTGGTCAAAGATTTGGGGAGATGAACAAAACAGAAAAAAGGATGATTCACATTGACAAGGCTGTTCTCTGCACTGACAAACAGCAAGATTAAACAGCTCAGAAACTTGTTCCCAGCAGAGGACAACTTGTACCTTTTACGTAAATAAATCAATTTAGAAAATGAAAACACTGAAAACCCATCAAGTTTAAACTGATTAGAGACAACAAGATGCAAGGCTTGCAAGAGCCCCACCAAATTAAGTGCTGCTGCCAGCACTAGTGCTAATTCTCCCAGTGTTCTCCAGCTGCCTTTCTACAAATCTGAAGAACAACAAACACCAAGTTCACAGTGAGCTGCAACTGAGAATGCACCTTAGTGGGAACTTCCCAAATGCTTCTGGAAATAAGGAGGAATGTGCCAGGGACACATGCAGCAAAATCAGAATACTATGCTGAAGACAGAAATGAGCATTTTAAGGAACTAACAAAGCACACAACTACCACACCAGGAAGGAGCACTTGTAATCTCAATTGAACAGAAGTGTATTTATCTGAAGAGTCTTACTGAATTCACGTCAGTTTTGCATTTTCACATCACTGTAACCCATAAACACTCTCTTTGCTTTGCTGGGAGGCTGGAAATCTGAGCTTGAGAACTAAATAATGTGGATACATCTCCTTGTAACAAAACTAGACTGCAGAACAAATGCCCTGGATTTGGAGTTATGCCAAAAAAACATGTTTGCCACATGGACTTCATACGAAAAGCCTGCAGCAACATCAAACCCAGGGGTCAGAAACATTCTGTCTCTCCCCTGCAGCTCTCCGATAGTCCCATGGGCTAAACCTAAATGACTTGAAGGTCAAGGAATCTCCAGAGAATACATCAGTTCCAGATCATCCTTTTGTCTTACCCTGGACAGATTCAGAGACACAGAGAAGCTCTTGTGGCCCTGCTACAGCTGAGTGCCAGGCAGTTAACTACAGTCAGCTCACATGACAGTCAACATTTGTAAATGCTCTTCTAGACACTCCCAAATGTTTCCAGTGTGCAGGTGTATCTGTGGCTATCTCAGCTTTGCCAAGACAAATGTTAGGTGCTTGATGTCAACAAGTGTAATGCTGAAACCTCAGCAACGGGGTCTGTGAAACCCCAAGATGTGCCAACAATTGTTCTGGCATAAGCAGAGGACTAAACTGGGTATCAACAGAATCCTGTGCCTGTTCTACCACCTATTTGGTGCAACAATTAAGAGGAAGGGGAAGAAAGTGTAATTTTCCCTTATGTGTCATTTAGAGATCTGAATGGATACTAATATTCTGCAAGGTTTATAGTGGAAAAAAGCTACAAAGCATTATTACTGACATATACCTGTAAGTATGAAGCTAGCAACTCCTACCACTTCAGCTCCTCTTTGCATGAGTTTCTATTAAAAAAGAAAAAAAAAAAAAGAAAAGAATAGCTATTTCACCAGATCTAAGTGCTTTCAGGATTTCTCCATTTCTCCATTTGCAGGGATTCACACAGCTGCCTGAATGCACAGCCATTATCACAGGAAAGAAAGCAGCAGTTTGCTCTAGTATGTCTCCTACCATTTAGTGGGCAGATTCTCTGCACCATTGCATTGAGAATTAAGCCTGTTTATGCAAGCTATCTGCACTGATGCATGGGACAGAAGAGGAGCAAATTCCAAGAATAGGAAACGTCTAAATATGTATCAGTAATTTTTTCATGCATCAGTGCAGATTTTTGCACATGCCAGACCCACCAGCTCAGATGCTATGCTAACAATTATTTGAAAAAAGCAGAAAAGGAGATGTACAGAAATGGCAGAGATGGACCCCTCTGCTTTTCCTTCTGCCTTCACTTACAGGGAGACAAAAACAACCTGCAAAGAGCAACCTGCTCTGGTATCACTTGGTAATGACCATTCTTCTTAATACAAGTAAATATCAACACAGATGCAGCCTGCTTTGAGATTTGTCTCTTTTGAATCTCAGCCAACAGCCTCTCTCTGAAGATGAGCTCCTCAACTCTCACATGGGAGAGGGTAATTAGGACTTCAGTTCTTGCAATTTAATTATATCACTTGAAGAGGCAGTGTAAGAGTTTGTTATAATGACTAAAAGTAAAAAAAAAATCCCACAACCAAAACACCCAAAACAGGAAATAAAAGAAAAAGGAAAAGAAAACAACAAACCACAGCCTAAGAAGCCAGAAACTAACCCCAAAATCACCACTCTACCAACCCAGGCCAAGCAACTCCAGACAAGGCACCAGGCTTGGGAAATACTGGCTTGAGGATGAGGTCAGTAGTGTGTCCCCAGCAGCCATCCTCGGCTGCCTCTTGCCATTTCTGTCCAGAGCAATTTGAACCCTGGAAGGTCCCTGTTGTGCTCCTGCCGAAGCGACCCTTGCAGGCAGTCCTACAATAATCCAGCATTATCTCCCTGGAAAATCATCCAAAACATCAACCTATTTGCAATATCACAAGGACCTAACCAGCAGCTGTCCATGTGGTAATAAGGTCAAACCTTAAGAAGCTTCCTTCCACTCCCACAGGCACGTTCTCTACTCTTCTCCTTCCACAAAACCAAACCAAGACTCCAAATTTGCCTTTGCTGGAGAAGTGGAAACATATGACAGCTTGGTAAAAAGAAAAATGAAATGAACGATCCAAGCTGACCTAAGCAAGAAGTCTAAATAACAACAAAGGTAGCGTGCATTGCAAAGATCACATGCACACTTCACCCCTTCCCATTCACGTCCCCATCTCCTCTACCAGGACTTATTTCTGTCATCGGGGGTTATGATGGGGCTGGCAGGAAGCCCAGCTGGAGCACTCCCTGTAAACCTCTGGGGTCCCCTGTCAGCATTAGCGTGCATGAATAATCCCTCAGCACAGCAGCCAGCTGTTACCAGGGCACGAGGGCGGCGAGGGACTCATGGAGGAGATGTGGCCTCCTCTGGCTCACCACCAGTGCAGCCAGCTCCTGAAGGGGACGTGTCACAGCCGTTCCTTAGGAGTGGCACAAGATGCTCTGCCTGTCCAAGACTGCCCACAGGTCTGGACACTCATGGCCACAAGGATGGAGAAGCAGTGAGAAATACTGATGACAGTCCCCAGTGGCAGGAGGAGCAAGACAGAAAAAGGCTTTTGCAGCAATGTGTCAAGGCAATTTGGAGAGAGAAAGAACAGAAGATAAAGCTAGGCAGAAGGAACACAAAATAAGACCCAAGAGTTTTGCTGTAGTTAAGTCCACATAGTTTCTAAATCTAAAACAAGTCCAAGCTGGATGGATCCCAAGTAAAAAATGGTGCATAGAGATGGAAGTGCAAAACCCCCTCCTTGGGGCAAATTCAAATATTGTACAGTCAGGTCCCAAAGGAACACGGTAAGACCAAACATCCTCAGCACCATTCTCTTCCATGAGCACAAATAACATCTTTTGCAGCTTCCTAATTATTTCCCTTATTACGTAATGCTGCCCACTGGCCTCTCATGAAGATGGGAAAACAGCCCCACAACCAGTCTCTGGGGAGAAAGGATCTGGAATGACTGTCAAATCCCCTCCTCTGCAATGACAAAAATGCCATCCCAAAACATTCATGTCTCCAGCTGCCAATGTAACAGCAGAGTGTGCACGTGCTGTGTGGCCACATCACTTCCATGCCACTGCCCTGGCATCCCTTAACACTTTGCAATGCAGAGTGCACCCAGCTTTCTTTTTCACCCATACCTAGAGGGTTTCCAGGCACAAGAAAATTAATTAATAAAAATGCTGACAGAACCAATTCAAGTAACCAGGTCAGTAAATGTGCCTGCACAAAAACCCCCTCATTCCTCTATCACCATATGATGTAACCACATGCAACCCACAGACCTCACAATTTCTAAACAGATTGTCTCTTTTATCTGTCCATCTTACCATCTGAAACAGGGCTCAACAATCCACATAAATTATGCTTCAGCAGTCCCTTATATCACATTTGTGCCTGTAGACTCTAATGCAATGGAGGCTCTGTTGTATCAGTGACTGTACAAACAATCTCATTGTCCCAACAGCTGGAAGAGACAAAACTGAGCAGGTAAGGAGAAAGAGCAGGCTCCAAGAGCAAGGGAATACAGCAAAGCAGAAGCAAGACTGCCTGTATAAAGCAAGCCTCCCAACACTGGAAAAGCTTTGGAAGGTACCAGTCAAAGCTGTCATCTTGTTACCAGCACATTCTCTCATTCTTGCCTCTGCTGTACAGGTGCTTTCATTCTTTTATGTTATAGTGAAAACCATCACAGAGAACTCCAGTTGTAACTTCAGGGAAGTTCAACAGCAACTACAGTCCAGCTATCAGAAGTGAATTATCAAACAGGGCTTCCCAGCCCAATGCACAGCATCTGCAATACCCTTTGGCTACCTTCCATAGAATACACTCTCCAGACAACAGAATGATGAACATCTGGGGAAAGCATGGAGTTGAGATCCTGCCAAACAACTAACTGAGCTTGTGACCCCAAAAAAGCAGCAAAAGAAGTGTTAGCAGCAAAAATTTCCTCAAGCCTCCTAAAAGTAGGAAACGCATTTGCACTTGCAAACCTAATCCAAAAGAGGAAGTCATTAACAGTCAGTTGTAGTTAGATGCGCTCCTACAAGGTTTTGAAATAAAAAAATGAAATTCATTAGCCATTGTTGGGGACAATATGGGATTTTGACTTACACTTCTTGCAGTCATCGATTCCACCCTCCAACAAAGACTGTGTTGTGTGATCCATTCACAGTATTGCAGTTTGTGTACTTTGCTGACCAAACAAGAACAGATTGATTCTAGCAAAACTCTCCTCTTCTCAGACTGCAGGCATTGCCTGTCTCCCATCATCCTCACTTCTCCCTCCCATCCTGGACCAGCAGCTGCCACAACTACTTCTGCTAATAGTATGGCACATTTGTAAGGCTCCTCCTATTCTATAATGATCCCACACCTTCCTGTATTACTCTCTCGAGACTGATCTGAAATCAGAAACAAAAAAAAGTCCCAGGGAAAAAATCACTTCTCAAACCATCAAGCTGGCTTGCACTTCTCCAAAGAGCTGAATGGTAATGGCTTACACCTACTTGAACAGAAAATCCATACTCAGCCATCAGTGCAGAAAGGCACTTAGATACTCTGCTCCTGAGTGGGGTTTAAGGACCTGCAGGCGCCAAAATAGGAACAGGACCAGGAGAAACGGATGCAGAAGTAATCAGCACAGGAAGCTTAAACACAAGATTTGTCTTGGAAAAAACCACAATGTTTTGCATCCATTCTGGGTTCCTGATGGAAAATATCTTCTAGAACAAGTAACAATAGCAACAGGTTTCTACAGCACAGAACAAATGAACCAGTCAAACAGTGCGGCACATGAAAAGCTTGAATCTTTTAAGGGATGGGGGAGTGTGAAAGCCAAAACCAGAAAATGTACTGCTGGAAAGAATTAAAGATAAGGATTAGCAGATGAACAGGACAGAGTCTCATGTGAATTTAGGGCCTGATTTTACCCCCTAGAATGCGGCAAAAGTCCCCACTTCAAGGGGGGATTGCAATCACCTTGCAGATGATTGCAGCCTTCTGCTCCAAACGCTCCCCTGGAACGTGCCAGGAATGCAAACAGAATAATCCATGTGCTGTGGAGACCCAGCACCACTTGCCACCCAATACAAACAACTCCCTGCACCCATTAGTCAATTAGAGAGGCCAGGGATCTAGAGGAATAAGATTAAAAAGAAGTATTTTTCGAAAATTAAAACCCATGAGATTAAGTCTTACTGCAAGCAAGAGCAAGCCAAAAGGCAGAATGAAAACCAAGACAAAGAGGTAACACATATCATCATATCGTCAGGCTAAAACAATGAAGGGAAAAAATTATAAACTCCAGCCCCTGCAGAAAGTCAGAAGTTATAAAGAACAGTACTTCCCATGGAAATATAAATTAGCAAGAGGCACTTGGCAGCCCACATACCTGCAGAGAAATAAGGTAAACACAGTCACAAGAGCTACCAAAGGCTTTGTAGGAACTTCTAAAACCACGGAACACTCAAATTCTTTGCAAAGCAGCAGCTTACCTCATCCCACAACATAGCACAGGGGAACACTGTCCCAACCTGGGACACAAGATGACTACTATTCTGTCATGAGTACACGCATCTAAGAACCCCAAAATGCAGGTTTTCAACATGTCACCCATGAGCACACAGATGCTGCAGCTCTCTGTACACCCATGTATGACCTTTAGGTGCACCATGGACCTGGAGAGGATGGATGCTAGAGGATGTTTTAATTGAATTACTGGGTGCAGAAAAACAGAGGTGACTTCTTTTACATTAAATCTGAGCTCGCTTACTCTTCATTTTGGTCTGAAAAGCAGCAGTGTTGAAGATCTGGTTAATGAGCAGCTCTAGGCAAAACCCAAGGATGGGTTTCCTAAACCCAAGTTTAGGATGAAACAGACATGAGCTCAGGCTCATACACTCAACCATTATTGTGGATTTAGTTAATTGCTCTTTGTTTCTGAATTAATGCCATACACCAGACTGAATAGGTTTAAGTTAGGAACGGAGAGCTTACTTAAAAAAGGATTTTTTTCAGATTCCTGCAAGGTCACTCTTACAGCAAAATAAAAAGCTTTTAATGTGAATGAGCATTAACCACACCGACAGGTTATGACAGACACAGGAGGCAAGCATCGAAAATCTATGCTGTAAATGCAGTTTGCCCTTATAAATGGCACTCACACAAGGACCACACTGGCAATATAACTCACCTGCAAAGCATTCCTGAGGGACACCTGCCTTACCTCCCCTGGACCAGCTGCAAACAGAGCCCCTGCTACCTCCCCCAGGCTAGCACTGTGAGCCATCCTCTCCTGAGCTGCCCTTCATCTTCAAGGCTACTGTAGAAAAATGCAGAAAACCCAGACACCACAAATCTGCTTGGATGGAAAGGACTGTACCAGGGCAAGAGCAGCACTCCTCCTTTCTTTTTTCTCTATTAGGTCTGGTCAGTTTTATTTGCAATTTCCAAACCTTTCATCAGCTTTAAAATTCAGCTACAAGTATGAAAGATGAGTAGACTTATTCTCTTAAATAAATCCTACTTCTGAGTGGCTTTACAGGATAAAGGTAAAAACTAGAGAGCGAAATTACTCTAACACTATCTGTACTGCCAGCCTTATTTCTGAAATTTCTCCCTGCTATGTCAAGACATTAAACACATTCATTTATGACTGTGTGGATAGGTAAAGCCTTTCTGTATCCAAGCATTAAGAAATTAGAAATTTAGGAAAACCTCATCTAAAAGACAGAAAAACAGGGATATTAGGGAAAACCCCAGAAAAGACAAACACTCCTTAGATTTGGCTCTCTTGTGAAGCAGCATGTTTAGCTGTGTATGTCTGAACGTACTGCTTAGCCAGCCAAATTATGGTCTCACCTTTATGCTAAGTGTCATGGGACTGCTACAATAACAAGTAATTATTGGGGATAGGGACTACAAGAATGATGCACATGACACACAAAAGGGACTAAAAGAATGACACAAACAAGCAGAAAAAGTGGGATTAAAACCAAAAAAAAATTAGTCAGACATTTTAACCAGATGGCATTTCCTCTTCCTAGCAGTCTGATGTGCTAAAGCCAAGCACACGCGCTATGACAGCAGATGGAAATCACACAGCTTTGTTTATGTTTGGGACCTACAGTAAAGGGAACCATACAAGTTTGAGCAGAGAATAATTACCCAGAGCCAAAGAAATGGGTGTTTTTTTTAAAAAATACCAATCCACAATTGGGCAGGAGTTATAGTCAATAAAAACTTGAGACAATTCAGTAACTGGAAAACGCAGGAGTGTTCCCTAAATCATATTCATGATGGAGAGAGCTACTTTCAACCTCTTCAAAGCTGCACCTGACCACAATGTGCTTAATAACCTGCCAAACACATTTTCTTCTCGTCAACAAAGCCATTTTACTTTCTTTCCACTTCACCCAAACTAGTTACACTCTTCCAAGTAACATCAGTCCTTGGCCACACTGTGGTCTATCACAAAACCCACTTAAGAAGGCTAGAGAATAACTCTGTAATGACTGTTCTTCAAAACCACACCTCGGGACATCACAAACTGAGACTAGAGCTTTGTCTGCTTTAAATACAAGCAATAACAATTTTGTCTTTCACTCAAAAGGTAATTCCATTTTATTGTGTTCCCAGGCACATCACTTTGTACCTTTTACTTGCCACCACAAGGATTTGACAGGAGTTTCTATTTTTAACAAAACTCCTCTTTTACTTGACCACATCAGTGCTTACCTCCAGTTGTACCAGGCCTTAAAAAAATGGAGGTTTTAGGAGACTGGGGGGACACAGAGGCTCTGCAGCAGAAACCCCAACCTGCTGTCAGAGTTAGCAGCACCCAGTCTCTGAGATAGAAAATATCACATCTTTTTGTGCTTTTCTGCAGACCTCCTAAGCTTTCAACTCCCTAGGATGCCCTTCAATTTTCCAAATTTCTATCAGCCTACAACTAAAAAAACAATTCAATAAATAGCCCAACCTCCTGCTTTCTTACATGCCCATTCCAGTTTCACCTGAATGCCCTAAAGAGCACCCATTCACGCTGCTGCAGCATTTTTCCTTTCGAAGTTCTCCACACTCTTTATAAACATTGACTAATGAATCAGGCAATATTTACCCAGTTGCCTGGAAAACAGATACACCTTTTCTAAGTGCACAAAATAACAAGAAGTGACTCATTAGCAGAGTCAGGAACAGAAGCTGTGACTCCCAGCTCCTATTAACGTGGCATCTCCCCAGACACGAGTCCCAGAACACTTGCTCCCAAGGTGCCTGATCCACCTCTCTGGAACACTGAAGATTTAGCAACCTGCAATGTTATGCTCCATCCCCAATACCATGCATCTCATCAGGCAAAAATAGTTCAGTATTCTCTTGTGTCTCACACCACCATTCATTCAACATCAAATGCCTCAGCAAAGACTTCCTAATTAGAACATGTAAAGGCTAAAATAAAACATTTTTTTGTCACATCACTGCTGGGTCTTTCATTCACAATTGAAATAGCTTCATGTTTAACCCTGTACAGAGCCACCTATGCTATCTCAGCACACAGCAGCAAACAGTGACCACTTCAATGCTGTGAGCAATTCTCGAGCTGCCCCTTCATCTGTGGAAGGAGGCGTTGATCTGCCTGCAGGAACTGACTGAGCTCTCCCAAACGAGGACCTTATCTGCAGTGCCACGTGCAGGGGGGTCTCACTCCAGCACAGCACTTGGCACAAGTGAGCCCAACTGTGCAGGAAGGGCAGGCACGTGGCGTTGCCAGCCCTACACTTCCCAAGCCCCGGCACTCTGGGGATCTCTGCTACCCTGCCTCAAAGTGACAAACTAAGTGGCAACCTCCTCTACTTGACACTGTCTCAGTAAGAAACCAAGTATTTCCCTACATCATGCTGAAAAACAAACTTCCCTCTCTCCCTGAGACCACTCAACCTGGAACTGAAAGCTCAAAGTTAATCTCTGTCTTATACCACAGATACAACAGAAGCCAAGGCCAAGGAGCATGGTTTCCATGCAAACCAGCATTAGGAAGTCCTGAATGCCACACTTCTAGCCACAAACCTCCACACTCCCCTCCACCACATGAAATACAGAACATGCTGCTGAGACTCAGCAATCCACACTGAGCTCTGCCCATGCAGCAGAATGTTCTTGCCCTCTCCTCTAAACGATGGGAAGGAGAATGACAAGTAACAAAAAAAAAAGCACCATCAGTAAAGAAAAAGGAAAGAAAAGGCTGCCGTCATCACCACGGGGAAGCAGAGGCACAAACCACAACTCTGCATGTATGCCAGCCTTGCCAACGCTTGGATCTGAAGGCAAAGAAGCCCAGTACAGCAGGATGTGAAGAGCAAAGCCAAAATTTCCTGCTAAATATTGCTGCCAAACAAGACATTTCTTGTCAGTATTTGTAAAACAAATTGAGCCTGTGCTGTAAATATCCCTGCATCTGTGTGCCGTTTGTTTCGGCATGAAGACTTGCAAATAAGCCTCCCAGCACACTTGCTGCAGGAGAGTGGCTTGAGCCACTCTGGTAGGGCTCAGCTGTCCAGGCCCTACACCTGGCCCTCTGTGACCTGGGGCAGACAGCACTACTGCAGCCTCTGGTACTGTCACTGCAGCAAGGTGGGCAGTGTGGTGCAGCCACTTGTATACAATTTTTTAAAAAGCAATAAGCAAAGGAAAAAACCTTTCTAAAAAAAATGGTTTAAAAGTTACCTCAACACTACTAGATTGATTTCAGAACGCTTCTAAAGCTTAACAAGCAAATCAACCACAAAACTTGGTTTAGGCTCAAACTATTTGTTTAGGGTTTCTTTTTGCATCCTTTACCACAAGCCAGTCTTCCAGCTCACCTAGCCCCATGAAGCAAGTTCACAAACTCTGTTACGGTATCCCTTAGCCGGAGTGATAAAAGGGATAGAAGTCCATCTCTGAAAAAAGCCCAGCTATTTTTTCCAGGTTCTTCCCAAACAAGACATGAAAGACAGCTCTGCTTTACCCTCAAAGAGAGAATTACACCTATTGCCATGTTACACCTGCCTGCCACTTGGCAAGTGGTAATCTGATTGCAGCATTACTGGTGTCAAAGAAAATTCTGGGAACCTACCAATCCATTCCCAGGTCTCCCAACCCCATACAGCATGACTTTCACCATGCTGCTTCACTGTCTGAGATTAATTCATCTTTCAATATTTCCCCATCTTGGTGAGAAGAAAGGCACTGCAAGTACCAAGCTTCCTATGAAAAGTATTAAAGTACTGCATGGGAGAGACTTGAAAATACATTTCTTGCAAGCAGCTTCCATAACAAAGTTTGGTCTAGATGTCAACATTTGGAAAATGACAGTATATTAGGTTTTGATAAATTGAAGTTTATTTTACAGCAAAACCAAACAATACATTTCCCTCCCCATCACCATTACTTACAAACTGAGGAGTGGAGACTGACCTGTTGAACTAAGTGCCAAAACTTCCCTGGATTTCAAACTGAAGTCCTAAACACCAAACCTCTCCTTCTCCAACCCAGAACTAAAATAAATACTGAAGGGAGTTATTATTTAGTTGTATTACAGCAGCATTTTGAAGGGCCAACTGAAGAGTCTCATCATCTAGCATTTGTATACACCACATACACACACAGAGTAAGCAGTAAGTCCCTCAACACAGCGGTAGCCTAAAACAAAAGACACAAAAAGGTAGCAACCAGTCCATAACCAGAAACTGAAGCTGATTAGAAACTGAAGCCAAGAGGCTGGCTCTGGATCCTATTTTCTAGCCCTCATTGTTGATAAAAAAAAAATTACTTTTCAGTGCTTTTGTTAGAAATAGAGACTGGTTTTCATGGATTTCAGAGGTATGCCAGATCTCCTCACAACCTTCACCTTGTCAGAGTCAATACAATTTATCCACTGGCTTTTCAGCAGGTGGCAAGTGGTGCAGGCTTCACTGATCTCTGAGGAACAGCCCTGCTTTCTGCCAGCAGATGACTTGGAACTCTGTCCCCACCAGTTGGGCAGACATGAAAGTGTGTGTGCACTTGGACAAGCCCAGCAGAACGCAAACAGAAGGCAGAGGCAGAGGACTCCACAGGAGGAATACCTGCCTGGTGGCAGGGGGGGAGCAGGGCAGGTCAATAGTAACAAACCCACGTTAACTTCCAATTTACCAGTGACTTATTCTGGGTTTGACAGATGAGGGTTATTTTCAAAAGTGCAATTTTAAGGGAGCCACATGATGTGCAGAGCTGACTTACATTTGTGCACAGTGTACAATCTGTTCGTACCATGGCAATCCACCCAAACACACAGGTAGGCAGCAAGCTGCTCCTCTGCAGTGCAGGAAGGGGAACTTGCCACCTGCAGGCAACGCTTTCAAAGCTGCAGAGGCACTACAATACACAAGCTAAAACCACAAGTGAACTGTTATTAAGTTGAACCACAGCAGAGATTTTCACATCTGCAAACCAGAGAGTATGCACCTGTTCATTCCTCCCCACACATACAACCACTTAAAAAACAAGTTTCTCTGCCTTCACATTAAAAACTGCCAGGAACTTAGGCCACCACAGAGAAAGGTTTTTCAAAGAAAGCACATTTTATTGAGAAACACAAATGGGTGGATGCTTCAAAACCAAGCGAACAGCCTTACTGCTCACACAACATTTGCTGTCAGAGCAGAATTGCATTGCCCTCCAGCTGAGGCACAACATGTGAGACTCCTCCTCCCCTTGCTTGGGGGAAAAAAGCTTGCACCCTGTGTGTCACCTATGAAAGGCAACGTTAGCTGGGGTCTCAGCTTCAGGCTGAAAAACATGCTGTCAAAGAAGTAACAACAGCCATAAGGAAAAAATTATTCCCCTCCACTCATTCAAAGGAAGAGAAGATGGCAAGATATAAGCTCCCTATAGAAGAAACTACACAGAATTATGTGGGTCCAGTTAAAGGCAAATAGTTTCAGAGCCATTAAAAAAGCTAAGACAGCAATAAAAGCCAAAAGGGGAAAGGGAAAATAAGAAGGAAAAGAGCATGACACGTACCCACAGTCTATCCAGCTTATAGTACCTCGTCCTTTCACCTCCTGGGCCACGCTGGACAGCAATCTGAGTGAGCTTTCAGCAGCAGCGGCTGGAAGACAAAATTAAATAATAAAACTAAATGAACAACAGCATTACTACTCCACGCAAAACAACACAATGTTGCATTTCTATGTTCCAAAGCACTCCAAGAACATTTTGTCTCATTTGAAGAAACCAGTGCAACAGGGATCAGTAAAATCTTCTGTAAACTAGAAGGAAAGCTGACTGCAGCTGAAGCTGGGTGTCTCCTTCCTTCTACCCCCTTAAACAAGACACTGAAATTGGTATTTCCAGACACACTCCCTGAGCTACATTTATGGAGCTACACTGTGTCCTCTCCTTCCATCCCAAAACTGCCTTTTTCCCTGTGGCTGGGCATGAACCAGTTTGTACCACAGCCTGCTAATTAGAGCAATTTCCTTTAGGACTTTCATCAGCTGTAAGGGCAAGTCATTCAGCATCTCTGCCTCCCTAATTCTACCCCAGCCATACACAAAAAATATCAGACTTTATTCTCATAATAACCCTGGGACATACCCAAACCAACAGTCATGAGCAGTACCCAGAAAAGGTCCTTCCAAGTACTGGCTGTATTATAAATACTCAACAGAGATTTTTATAATGCCATGCCACATGTGTAGATTTTGCAAAACACTACCATTCCAAAAGAGTCTTATAAATGGTATTAAAAATAAACAGAAGAGAGGAAAAATATAGCAGTACAAGTAAGTATCCATTCCACCAAAAAATCTAACAGGAACTGTTTCCTTCCTCAATAAACAGAAAATAGAAACCCAGATCCTCTTCCAGATCTCCACAACTACTTCAAGCAGCTGAATGTAAGAATGGCAATATTGGGACAGACAGAATGCTTCTGTAGACCAGTATCTTGTCTCCAGCATTTCAGAAGTGAGGGCCTGTAGATGTCAGAGTAGACAAGTAGAGCCAGCGTGTCAGGATAACCCACCAAATAATCTCTAAAGCTCCACAGTTTTTACGTCAATGATCTCCTGAGCCAGAAACAGCCTCTTTGTGTTTGACAGACTTTGCTTGGGCCTGATGCCATCAGAGACACCAACCCACACGTATCAGCTCTCAAGAAACTCTCATACCCTCAATACCCAGAACATGCAATTGCCACCTCTCACCAACACAGGGACTTAGGTGGGGGAACTCTTTGCATGTACTTAAGAGTGGAATGGTTTGACAAATACACTTTTAAAAATAAGCACTCAGGGACCCACTTATCCCAGAAAACTCAGTAACTGAGTACCCCTGGTAGGACACCCAGCTGGTAGGGGGAACTAAACATCTCCTACAAATTACGACACCTTCCAAAACCAATGAATTTTCTGATTGCAATAGAAAGTGACATCTAGTTCTGCTCAGCTGAGAAGTAAAGCCTTTGTTCCAGCAGTATGATCAGATGCCAGCCAACAACTCATCACAGCTGCGGGATGTATATCTGGGACTGAAATTACACGTCCAAATTCCCATCACTTTTTTCCCCTCCCCTCTTTCTGGGTGACTGTTGGGCAAGAGATTTCTAATTGTGCAAAGATCACTGTTCCAGAAAGAAACATTAATTCCACAGTCAGCTCTCCATGCAATGCTTTAGACTGCTAAAACAAACCAATTAAATAACAAAAACAGAAAAAAAGAAATCTCCATAACGTGGCTTTTGAACAATGCCCATAGGGCAACATTTATTAGATGAGTGTCACAGCTGAAGTGTTCTGGTTGTGCTGCTAAAATTGAAAGCAACCACCACTTAAAATATTAAGCGTAAAAAGAAAATTTTCCCTTTAAGAAGCTGAATAATACAGATGTCTTTTTATCTAAAGTGTTCCTTTCAAAAATCAAGAAGCATTAGAAACTCTTTCATGATTTTCACTTTGAACCTGTTACTGCAAAACCATTTGGCCAAGTTCAAGCGCTCAAAGTTCCCCACTACAGCAAAACACAAGTATTTTAACAAAAAAAAATAAGCCAAGTATATAATTTTAACTGTTTCAAAATAAGCATATCTTTAGGAAATAAAGTTAATTACTCCAGCACATCTTTGTCTGCAAAATTCTCAGATGCGGGGGGGCAGGGGGAGGAGGATATTGGTCACCATATACTGCTCCAATTTGATACACTGTGAACCCAGAGCAACGCTACCATCACTGTGTTTAATTGACACAAGACCTTTGCAACAGAAAAGGTCAGAAAAGGAAGACCCAACACCCAAACAAGGCATTATCTTGTCCTGTCTGCCTGCAGAAAGAAGGAAGCAACAACAAAAACAATACAGCACTAAGGAAAATCATCTTAATTACACATTTTACTTCTTGCTGTCCAATGACTTCCACATTCACAAAAGCATTCTGCACTTGTGTACAGAGTTTGAAGATAGTTTCTTGATTTTACATGGTGTTACACAAAACAGCCCCCCCCCCAAAAAAGGCGAATAAAGGAGAAAAGGTACAGCAGGAGCAGAACAGAGCAAAGGAAGAGCAAACAGGTACGTAAACAGCCAGAAAGGTGAGCCTGAATGACAGAGGAAACAACGAAAAGATTCAAGGGGACACGTGGCATAATGTAAAATGAGTAATTTTCCATCTTACACAGCAGTTCTTTTTTTATTTTTATTTTTTTTTAATTAGAGCTGAAAGACAACCATGGGACACTCAAAACTGTCAGAAGCAAAGATGGATTGATTTCAGTACTGTAACTATTCATTACGCCTTTCAGTGTCACCAGGAAATCAAAACTTGCAAGCTACTGTGATAAACACACCAGAAAGCTCTTATTACACAGAGCCAGTTCTGGAGACAAAGCCAGAATAAAGTAGATTTTTGCCAATGTGACAGAGCAATTAGAAGGCTGAATTAAGATGACTCCAATCTTGAAATATTAGGAGAGTCTGAATTAAAACGAAGGACACCAGTCCCAAAGAAGCCTTTGCAGTCACATAGAAGCCCCTTGGTACACACCTTGCTGTGTGCAAAGAGCTGTAACATCAAAACAAAAAAAAAATACTTACCAGATTTGGAATAGAGCACTAGTACGTTATTCCGTGTCCTGAGAAGCTTCTTAAAATCCTTGTGATCACTTATTTTTTCTATGAGTGGAGACACCTTCAACGAGTATGTGAATGCTGGCAAGAATGCCTAGGGAAACAGAAAGCCAAAAACATCAGTCGCAAATACAAAGACAACCTGCTTTTGCAAATTGCCATTATGTTTTTTTATAATCTTGAGACAAGCTGCCTTAAATAGGCTATCACATTGACTTGATCAGCAAAACCAAAAGAAAAAATGCTAGGCACATGATTTATTGAAACTGGGCCAATACATTCCTAACAAGTACCCTTAAATGGAAAAATGAACACAACATCAAGAAATATGGTTTTACTTAAAATGTCACCCCCTTTAAAAGTTTGCTCCCAAGTCAGATAATCAGATAACAATTCTTATGTAAATTTAATATACTTTTCCAAGAGAAGCAGCAAATTGCCACTTTGAGAGCACTCTTGTCCCTACATCTCTGAATATGCTGCAAACTCAATCCAGTACTTTGATACCCTACAGAAGACAGCGAGAGCCATGAAGTTAAAATAACCCAGACTGACAGGGAGCAGATGTAGGAAATGAGTACAGAAAATGCAAGTAATCCAGCATCCGCATTACAGCACTAAGCACAACCCTCTCCCACCCACCCTTCCAAAGTGGAGCAGGGCTCATGATTCCCAGTGCCCACACCATGCCAAACACACACACAGCAGCGTCTTGTTCGGCTTCCACTGGCCACATGGAAGACATAGCATTTAATCTCTCTGTATCTCAGTTCTGGATCTATGCAAACAAGGTTTTTTCCACTGCATCTTTTAGTCTATTTAAATCACAACAGTTCCAGAGCTGAGTTTGACTGTCATAAAGTAAAACTCCTATCAAATTATGACCATAACCTTAGCTGGGGCCGTTACTGCTTATTCTTACTGCAATAATCTTCAATAATAATAATATTATAATAATCTTATCCATCATGCTATACTGCTTCCTTTCCGCACTGCACTGAATTCGTCCTAATGGAATGATTAAGGGAAGCTTAGCTGGAGAAATTATCTAGTTTCCACTCACCTTACAGTAAAACCTTAACACTTAATTGCTTGGCTAAAAGCTTTAGCTCATTTGCCTAACACACACAAGAGGTTCAACATTTCCTTAATTACAGAACTGATTTTGATCGTGCCTCACTCCAACCAGGCTGGAAAATACGTTCACCATCCCATGTGTTACATCATGCAGCATTTAAAGAAGGGACTAAGCCAATGTAGTCAGAACACACAGCCCCAGGCATGCACTTCATTCAAATTCAGCTATTTCCAAGCACCACAGTCACTGAGGCTCAGAAACAAAACCTGCACCTACTAAGCAGACTATAAATGCCAGAAGTCTTTACACGTGGAAAAGGAAAGGGCAGGAGGGGAATCCTGGGACACACAAGGTAATAGAGAGAAGCTGAGCCAAGATGGAGATCATCCTCAAAACAACCAGGATATTTGAGAACTTAGAATTTACTAGAAAATACACCTGTAACATAAAATCTAAGAGTGAACAAGTTACCCCACTCTGCAGGCAGGAATCCCACCACTGGGCCCCGCTGACCAGATGGTCAGATTGTGAGGAAGAAGTGAGCACATTTGCAAGTCAGCCTCTACCTTCAGCATAAATGTCCTTGATGCTTTAATTCGACCAAAAGACTCACATTCTTCTAAACCTAGATGTCCAGAGCTCAACCTTCCTACTCCAGGCTGATGTATGTGACTCACTTGTGTATTTTCTGAGATGAATACATGGTGTTGCCAATCGAAGCAGGCAAATGTAGTTGGGCTAAGTGAGGTGACACAGACATGAATAGTCCTGCCCAAAACCATCACTATCAGGGGCTGCACAGGAGAAATTAATCCAACATTATGGGCAGATCTCTTTAAAGCTAAGTATTTTTTTTATAAAACTCTTCCCTTCACCTTAATTTTTGTACCTATTCAAGTGTCTTATAGTTTTATTTATGCCTTGAGTTACAGAAGATAAAAAATAAGCTTAACTGAAACTAATGCTGAACACAGGGAAAAAGTGAAACTAAAGATTGCTTGTTTGGTTTAAAAAACCTGACTCAGTTAAGGATACTCTAGTCTGTGAACTCTCTACCAAAAAGAAGCAATCGGACTAACACACCTCACAAAAGCCACTTTCAACATGACACCAAATGATACTGTAAAACTTGTCTAAAGTCCTTACCAATAGCTCAGAAGAGGGGTGTTAGAACAAGATGATCTTTGAGCTGTCTTCCAACCCACATCATTTTATGGTTTTAAGTATAAGCATTCCATGTCTTTTCCAGCTAAAAAGGCTGTTTTGCCAGTTTCAGGAATCTTCTCTCTTTTTTTTTTTTCTTTCTTTCCTTATAATGGCAGAGCTGTAAACCTCTTGAAAAATTGGATTCTGAAAACAATGACAGCTTTAACTACTGCCTTATTGGTGTTGCCACTAAGAGAAAACTCGCTGCACTGGTGGAACAGCAGGCACTTGGAGGGAGATGCATGTCACACTGCATACATCCACTGCTTCTTTGCCCAATTCCTCTCCAGGTATCAAATCAATACACGTTACTCATTTTCCTGCAGTTTTACTATTGTAGCTCTCTCTGTTCCTATGGTTTAGCCCAAAACCCACTGGGAAAGGCACTGTGCATACAAGCACACCAGTCAGACCAGCTGAATAAATCATAATCTCCCTTTAATTAAGATTAATGTTGCAGCCTTTCCTGGTTATAAAACCCAAAAGGTCCAAGCCAAAGGCATCGAGTTGGACAGAAATGCCCTGCCTGCACATCTAAGGCAGCCGCAGCAACACTGGGAGATTATCAGCTGAGCAGAGAAATTCACCAGCCCCAGTTCGCGTCTGCACTATATGATGTTTGCAACCTGATAAGAATTAAGTAGTTCCGCACTCTCCAGCTTTCTCCTGCTGAAATTAATCACGACCTTACCCAGGAATAAACGAAAGGCTGGTTTATGGTTAAACCTCCAGAAGAACCTCTGCCTTCCCTACCAGCTCTGTTGAAGGCAAGAGATATCAAGGAGTCAATTCTACCAGACGCCAGTCCCAAACATGGGGCTGCTTTGCCTTTTTCTAGAGTCACAGCAGTGATGACTGTACCAGCAGCTACAGCCTCACCAGGCCTACAGCCACTAGGTCTGGCAACAACGTAAAATTAAGAGGATGGGAAAAAAGAATTCTGTGCAAGCAGTTACACTGTTCCACAGAAAACCAAGCTCATGTTCCTGCACAGCCCATAGGTAAAGCAGCAGCAAAGATGAAGCTAATTGGCATGTACCGTGCTATATGAATTTATTTGTAAGACACGACTCAGGTAGATTTACTCGAGACATTTTGCAGGAGAGCTCATCAGCCAGGCACTGCCCAATCAAGCACACTGCTTCTTGTTTAAATCCAGGGCACAAGAGGAGATGAGCGCATATTAAAAAAAGAAGAGGTCAAGAAAGGTGACAGTCCCTCCTGGGCAGGAAGCCTCTTTTCATATGCGTCAGGAAGTGCTACATTCACACATATGGAAATCTATAAATAAGAAACAAGCTAAACTCTCTTGTCACTTGAGCATCCTAAAGCTTTAAAATCTATTCACGACCACCGCAGAAAAGTTAAGAAATGCCCCAAGTATTTTTCTCAAGAAGCTGCCCACCTCGATACCTGCTAAAGTAAAAGGCATAACAGGACTAATGTGCAACATCTCTGCCACCCTTGTCTCTTATGGCAATGAGAAACTGCAACAAAACTGAGGGAAAGTCTATTTTATTTCATGCTGTGTTTCCACAGTTGCCTACCTAACAGGTCCTCAGCCATGGCTGGCTGGGTGACACGACTGTCACCTGGTGTTCTCAGATGCAGGAAACTGGTGGAGACCTTCAGAAAAAGACACTACACGTGGCAGACTATGAAATGGAAATCTCATAGCAATTCTAGTCTGGAGATTTTCCCCAGCTCAAGATTGCAATCTGAATTTATTTTCACAGAATTTTTATGGCATGGGTCACACATCAGTCATGTGACTGTAGTGTCTGAGATGCATGAAAGACTCTCAAGTAAAACATAAGTGAACTCAAATCCTCAAGACAGTCAATTCAAAACTGCTGAGACACAGTTATTCAAGTACAAGGTACAAAACCCCCATGTGTTCCAGCTGTCTCTGTTCTTCAAAGTATGTATTTAAATATAAGATCTTGCAAGCTTGGTGGCATGTCTGATCAGCCAAAAAGGTTTAATTTTCTTTTTTTCCTCACTCTCCAGTAATTCCTTGCAGAGCTGCCAAACATATGCATGTGTTAAAGAGCAGTAAACACTCCACAACCCCATTCCCTTACAATTGGTACCCAAGGAAGATCTGAGCTTTCAGAAACCCAGAGGCAAAGAGTTACAGGCAAATAACTATTTGCTAATTATACTTCCAGGACTGACACTACTGAAAAATGTGGTCATCCCTCAGGCCGTGTTTTCTCGAAATCATCAAGGATCTGAGAAAGCAGAGTTTATTTCTCAAGTTTTCACTCCTCTCTGAATCTCATTTTAAAATGGAAAAAGGGAATATCTTTCAAACAGTCACAAGAATGTATTTTCATATTTTACATTTATTATACAAATTAAATGTGATAAATGCTTAACTACTGCTCCCACAGAACCCAGTTCAATTTATGAGTTGCTCCCCACAAAAGCTTTGTGTCAGCATGGTCTTTTGCTAAGGATAAGCAGCATATCTTGAGAATTACTTATGTATTTATTTTACATCAAGGGCAGTGAAAACACAGTTTTAAAAACAAGAAAATACGTCTTCCTTATTTAATTTTGATTTCTATCAGAAGAGTAGCATTTTACACTGGACTTTAGAAAAACTATTCCCTATTTCTCTTTTTTCCAGCTCAAGAGCTGGAAATTTATACTTCCCTGAACACAAATAATGCATAAAAAGTATAAATGGATATGCAGCTGAAACAGTGCTTAGGTGCCTGAATCCATATGTCAACATGTAATTTTTATGCACACACTAACACATGTATAATTAGACAGCCAATTTGCACACTATTCATCAAGAATAGCTGGGGCTGTGACAACAGACTCCAGCACAACTGCTGCTTGGCAGGGACACAGCCTTACGCTCGACCACAATTTCTAAACTCCACTTTTTCAGGAAGACATTGACTCAGATTTCTGCCTTAGCTTAGCCACCCACCAGTGTCACTCTCATTTTGGGACAACAGCACTCAACCCACTGTAAATATCATCAATCAGCAACCCTGTGCATATGAAACAGATTGTGTCTGACAAGGCATTTTAGAGGAGTCTACTTGAAGAGGAAACCTGCCTCAAAATTCCAAGCAGTAATGGAGATGACTGAATTAAATTTCATTAAGTTCTTTAGGAGGGGAGTAGTTCACATTCTGAATAAGGGTCTCATCTGCCACATTAAAATGGGGGGGGAGGCAAGAAATCCCAACAAGACAGAATCCCACCTTTCCTTTCCCACTCAGCTCCCAAAAATGAGCCCTGTGATGGACTGTGCACTTACGTTCAGGAGGCTGAGTTGAACGGACACCTCTGTACTGTGGTGACAGAGGTTTGTAAATATGCAGATCAGCTGGTGACACAGCCAGATCCTGTGGTGCAGACACTGTGCACGTACTGACAATACCAGGTCTAAGTCATCTCCAGGGAAGCACAAGGGAGAAACTGACCCTTTGCTTCCTTCCCCCAAATTCCTTCCCACTGAAAAATACAAGATGTTCAAATCCAAAGCCTCCTTGTTTACAAGAGTCACAGTTTGACTGCAGATGTTTTATCTTCCTTGTTCATCATACAAACCACTCTTGACCTTGTGCAATAATTGCTTGCTTTTCACTCAGGAGCCCTCCCTCTGCTGCTATTTACATTCAGGGTTATGCTGCTTTGATCACTGAGCCATTTGTAACAAATGCCTTCCAAGATGGATAGTGATAAGTAGGACAGTCCCCTTTTTTCGTTCATGATTAATATCTAAAATAGCTGTAGAAACATTTTAATCAAATCAGATGGGAGGAGACAGGTTAGCTCTGTTACCCAAAGGTACCTCAAGGAAGCCTGGTAAAAAAGTACTTTGTGCAGTGGGGAAGAGAAAGGCTAGTAGCTCTTGGGTCTCAGACTTCAGGGGTCATAGCTGAAGTGGCCCCTGCAGTAGCCTCTGCAATTCCACTGGAATCACAGAACCGTCTTCTGTCAATTGGCCCTGCAGGGGTTCACAAAATGCAGCCTGCTGAGGACTCCCAGCACAAAGGCTGCTCAGTGACGTCTGTGACCAATCCAAAAAGCCACCTATGGTCAGAGTGGGGAGCAGCGATTCCCACACCTGGAGCAGCATGGGATGGCCAGGTGAGGAGGGCTCCAGCAGACACACAGGAAAATCACCAACTTCTGCACTGCATGACCAACAGCATTTGAAAACCATGGGTTTGCCCAACAGATTTACATTTGCAGACATGCCCACTGGACAGTGCCTGGGTTTTGTGCATTCCCACAAGCTCTGTGGAAGAGCACATTCTTACTGCATACATAATCCAGATCAGTTAACTCTCACTTAAAGCCGTTCCACAAATTAAAAAACTGAAGCACTACTGATATTTTGTTGTGGGGGGTCATATCTGCAAAGAAGTAAGTGCCATATTTTCTTTTGTTTTCAAAGGAAGGCAAATTAAATTCCTGACAAAGAGGGTCTTAGTACTCTTTAACATAGGCTGAAGAATGCTACAAATAAGACATTCCACTTAAGGTGGTGCTTGCTATGTTCATGTTCCAAATATAGAAGGTAGCAAAAAATACCATGGAGACGTCAAGATTTGACTAGACTCTACTGTTCATATTGTTCTTAAACAGTGGGGTTTAAGCTACAGGCATAACAGTCTATACTAAAAGACGTTCTTAAGGGCTCTGAGTAGCAAATTAATTGTATGGTTTATCACTGGGTTTCGAATGCTCCGTGAAGGAAAACCTGTGCAACTATTTACTAATTAAAAACTGACTGTAATAGGGTCAATTACTGAGGTTGACAAAGAACTTTCTCCTTATTATGAATGTGAAGCTCTCTCTCTTCAAGCCAGGCACTGGCACCATACATATATTAAACAAGCTGTTGATGAAATAATATTTCAGATATTACTTCTGAATGAGCACATTTGACTACAGAAGTTAAGGGCATGAGCCAAGCATATGCCACATAATCCCCCACTAAAATTTGGGTTTTCAAGAAGTTTAAAGAAATACCACCTACTCAAGAAGAATGTAGGAGGTACTATAAAAAGAAGACAAAAACACTATTAATGGGATTTATAAGGAAGAGAGGGCAAAAGATGACACCTGAAAATCTCTAGCACTTTATATGGCATTTGTTATCTTCAAAGCATTGCATAAATGTTAACTAATTAATCCTCACGTTTTTCTGCCAGGTGATAGGAGGCAAAGTTTAATTTTAATAGCTGGAGCAAGATTCACACAGAAAGGAAGTGATCTGCAAGACACGAAAGGAAGGCAGCACCAGAACAAACCAGCACACAGCTGATCCTAGAGCAGCAGAACCACACAGCCATGGTGTGCCATATCGAGGAAGAGTGAGCAGGGGG
The DNA here is from genome assembly GCA_013398275.1 of Promerops cafer. Taxonomy (NCBI): domain Eukaryota; kingdom Metazoa; phylum Chordata; class Aves; order Passeriformes; family Nectariniidae; genus Promerops; species Promerops cafer. The sequence goes on along the minus strand of VZSE01002604.1, from coordinate 4,578,918 downwards.
AGAGAAAGAGTCTATTTGCAGTCACCCAGCAAACAGGCTATATGACTCTAAACCCAAAGACAACAGACAGGACATCATCAAGACAGTCACAAATTAAATTACCTTTATCTGTGTTCTGCAAGTGTGCAATTCACAGCACCCTCCACCAATGCTACCAGCCACTCACAGCTAGCAGAGCCAAAACTAGACTTGCTTTGCTATCACAATTTTTTGCCATTCACAAGCTTGAAAAGGTGGCAGGAACAAGGTAAACAAGAACTTACTTCCAAAGTAACCCTGCCTGCATCAAGGAATTTAAGGCAATGCTAGTTAGTACAATGCAATTTGGAACCAGAGTTTTTCCATTCACAGACCTCCAGCCAGAGCTCTGAAGAAATACCTCACTACCTCCATTCTACTGAAACAGAGGAATTCAAGGAACTCCATCACCAAAAGGCAAAAGAAATGGTCAACAACAGAACAAGTACCTCTTCCATCACCAATTTCTCTGGACACCATGAACTCACCCCCGGGCAGAAACACCAGTTCTGATGACCACACCACACTTGCATCAACATCCCAAGGCCTCTGAAGTAAAACAGGCGCTGTGGCACCAAATTCAATGGATTGAAAACATCCCTCCATAAGGCATGGAGTGGAGTAACGAAGCCAAGGTTTGATTTGGGAAGAGCATCTGAGGACACACAGCATAGCCCACATCAGAGTTTTACAAATCCGTATTTTGAAGAGGGAATGGACAAAGTATGAATACAGTGGGGGGACAGCAAGTAAGGAATTTGCCTCTGCAATACCCTCTCTTTGACTGCTAGGAAACACTGTCCAGAGAGGCTCCTGTAGTACAAACAATAACTGGATGGGAAGAGGCACTCCTGACTTCAAGCCCAAATGCCACAATAGGAAACAGCACCTGAGCACTGCAGTGGTGAAGCAGTGCTCACACCCCGCCTGCAAACTCCCCAGAGTCAAGCCACTGCTGCCACGCTGCAGGGCTACCTGCAACAGAGAGGGAATCATGCCCAAGCCCTCCCTGCAGGCCTGGATTCACAAATCAGTGTCAGTGCTCACTAGTGCATTCCCGTCAGCCTACTGGCAAGGATTAAGGAAGTACTTGAGGAGCTGGAAGCCTGAAATGTTCCTTTCAAGCCCTTCTTTGAAGGCACTGGGTTCAGTGGCACCAGGTCACAAAGTCTGCTTCCCAACAGTGCCCAGACAGCTGGACTCTTGACTCAGTTTCTCTGTCATTAAGCCAACACCGGAAGACAAACTGATCTTTGCCACACTGGTGTGAGATAATATTCATCAGTGTTTGCAAAGCAAACAGACCCAGATGCGTAATCCTGTTGGACGCAGTGGCTGCCTTCTGCTAGGGAAAGCACACCACCTGATGCATCAGAGGAAATGCTAATCCACCTTTCTCAGAAACTCTTTCCCAGTGTCTTGAACAATAAATTCAGTCCTTTGAGCATGAAGTAGTCAACCACTTGATAAACCAAACAGGGAAGCCACAACTTCCTCATGGCTCTCCAACTCATTCAAGAAATAAAACTTTACAGCAAGCAGAGATCACTCCTCCATCTTCCTCATGTGTGTGTCACACACCCACAGGGAAGGTAACAAATTAACAGCTTGCATTAGAAGGTACTGAAACGTTTTCTTCATCAAGCTTTGTAGGTTCTCTTTTACATATGTAGGAAGTCTTACAGAGATAAGGATTTCAACTCTCAAAAGCCACCTCCAATCTTGGCTCAAAAAATGAGCCCTATTTTTCAGAAGTGCTATGCATGCACAACTCTAGCTGCTGTTCCAGGTGCACTGCGAGTAGTCAGCACTTCCAGAAAAACTAACAAACAAACAAAACAAACCAAAAACCAAAAAACCGGAACACATTTGGGGACATGAAAAAGGACTAGCTGGAAGGAAAAAATGTTTCTCATTGACCTAACAAACAGCTGGTATCACCTTTAGGTTAACTTTACACACTGAGAACCACCTGATTTAACAGCCTCGCATCGACTCAAAAAAAATTAAAAGCAGGTTTTGCTATGTCACAGCTGTAGACTAGTTTGTCAACCCTGGAGTACAGCGAGTTACATATTTCAAGATGAAAAATCACACCTTCAAGTGCAAGATAATGCAAATTGGAAGAAATAATTTAAACTACTTGTAAACAGCAAAGGGGAAAGAATTAGCTGAATCAACAGCTCAATGAAGACATCTGCTCAGCATGAAGCATCACAGAGCGAATAAACTGCTGTGGCAAATTAAGAAAGGTAAGAAAGAATAATGTGGATAAATTAAAACGGCTTTGTATAATTTCACTGACAACAGCAGGCCCCCTCTGCTCATCTCAAAGACACCAGCTCTGCAACACAAAAGGTCAAAGAGGGCAACCAGAACACTTACGAACAGATTCATATGAAGAAAGATGGGGAAAATATCTTTTAATCTACAAAGAAAAATCACAGGAAAATATTTACATTAACATAAAATGAACGTCACAGTAAGATAAGGTCTGACAGTCACAGTGGATATAGTAGGAAATACCAGAAATAACTCCATGCGCTTAGCTATTTTGAAGGGAGGGAAAATTCAGTCCAGTTGTAAATCCACTTGGTCCACAGCATATGCTCAATCTGAGGAATGCACTGCCACAAGTACCACTGAGAAAACTACTGCGTGTATTAAAGATGAGCCACAGGGGGAAAAAAGCCCACACTAAGACCTCTCCAGCATTTAGGGAGAGGTCAGCCTGATTTCATTTTTACTTGAAATCAATAATGTGCACATAGCAGAGGTCTGTGATTCTAGATCAAGCTTAGAACAAAGCAAAAGTTGTTCAGAATGAACAGCATTTCTTCTCCCTCCTGAATGAGCCGAGAGCTACGACCCTGCCAGGGGCAAAAGCCTACATCAGACAGGGCTGAACCCTTCTGTCCCACAAAGGCAATTCTAATATTAGCACAAAATAAGCATAGGACAATTAGCAATTCCACACTTGATTTGTATTAACTAGATGAGCACTCCACAGTCATGCATTTCCAAATACATTTCAGATCACTCGTGCATAAAAAAATTAACGTAATTTTTCATTAATTATTAGCTTCATTTGTCCAGGTAGAAGGATGAACTGTAGTTCATGACAATAAAGTGAATAAAGCAGTGTTTTAAAGCATGCCTTCGTCAATCTTTTGAGCTATTTATGCTAAATTCTGTGGATTAAAAAAGAAAAGGGGGAAAAAAAAATCAGACTTGAAAATATTTCTGGAAGTCTAGGAACCTCCCTGAGGTAAGCAGTGCTCTACTCAGTGTAATGTCAATGAAGCACACGCCGATACTCCGGAGCGCACCGGGATGGACAGCGCCACATGCGAGGGGCGCAGGGGCGGGGGTGCCCGGGGCGGGGGAGCCGCACACAGGTGCACAAAGCCGAGCGCGGCAGCTCCGCTGCGGCACAGCCGCCGCCGGGGGAAGTCCTCTGGACACCCTCTACCACCGCACCGCTTTTCACACGAAACTTGGGACCGAAGCGCCGCCGGTCGGAGCCCCGGGGGCCGGGGCAGCCGGGGGCCCCAGCCCGCAGCCGCTCGGGGAGCCGCCGTCGCACGCCGGGGTGCGCTTTCTCCGGGCGGTTCTGGGAGACAGAGAGAAAGGGAAAGGGGAAGCAGGAAAGCAGCACACGGGCTGAGCTCCGCGAAGACACCCGAGAGCAGCGC
>VZSE01002604.1:4335274-4575194 GCA_013398275.1 Promerops cafer | reverse complement strand
CCGCCGCGCCGGACCCGCTCCGGACCCGCCGCCGCTGCGGCTGCTGCCACGTCTGGCGGCGCAGGCGCGCTCGCCGCCACCGCCCGCCCGCGCCGCGGCATGACGGGGGCTGTAGTCCGGCCCGCGCCGGGGATGCTCATCCTCCAAGGGACGGTGCAGCTCCCGCAGCCGTCCCGCGCAGGGAAATAAACGCCTATCCCCGCCAAAATGCTGCCGGCAATCACACAGCAATCTCCGTCCCGTTTGCTTCAGCAGAGGTTAAAAAGTTCCAGCTCTTTTCTCACGTCCTGCTGCCCTCCAGTCTGGGGTTCTTTGTGCTTCCACCTCTCTCCCGGCGTGTGCCTTACTCCAAAGAGGCTTCTGGCACACAACCTCTTTCGTGATGCCTATTTGTCAGGGGTTTTAAAAGCTTTAGCTGATCTTAGATCTGGAATAAGAGGTGAAAAAAGGAACAAAAAATAATGAAAAGGGAGAGAGAGTTAACTGGTAGAGAGGATTAGAAACTAGGACCTGTTGCCCTTGTAAGTTGTTCCCACTCATTAAATCCTAAAGGTGAACCCTGTTCATCCTCACACGTTGGCAATGATGCCAAAGTGCAAGCAAATAAATAAATACACTGAGTCTGACCAGGATCAATTTGTGCAGCCTCCATTATAATCACGGTATTGGAATGGTTGCTGCATCCAGACGAACAAATCGGTCTATGCCCTGAGTCTGGCACATCCAGTGAGCTAGCTCTGCCTCTCAAAGACATCCCAGATGTCCTGCCAGTAATCTTCAGGTCAAGGCGGGTCAGCCACGTTATAATTGGCTTCCCACAAACAGAAGGGATCTTCACCTACCGCCCAGTGGCTGTGTGAAATTCTTCCTTGGCTCAGAAACATCAAAGGAAAATCAAAGGCATCTTCGAGCCTGATCCTTACAGCTGGCTGTCACCCGAGCATTAGACTAAGAGGCTGGCTGCAAGGGAGCAATTTGTAGATCCACACAGCTGACTGATCATTTCAAGTGGTGATCATGAAAACTGAATGACGTTGACATTAACAAGTCCCCCGATGGAGATATAATTTTGCAAAGCAGAAATACACATAGAGAAAGTTATTACTATTAACATTTACACTTTTGTGGCATCTTTTGCAGCAGAATCAGAGCACACTTTCTCAGTCACAGCTGGATAACCTTTAGCAAATAATTTCACAGTGCTATGCCTCGCTTCCCATCTGCAAAAGGCCTCAGTTAGCCTGCCTTAAAACAAGGCTAGCAATCCTCAGCTCTCGCTAAAATGCCAGTGAAAGCCCACATGAGGCACAGCCCAGGAGCCATCAGAAGGAGTTCGGCATTAGAAGGGATGGATGGCTGAAGGGAGACTTAGGGAAGGAAAAAGGGTGAATCTTTTCACTTCACAGTTGAAGGACCCAAAACAAAACATCCTTTATGTCAAATATCTGTACCCCTAACATATATGCTATCCACACTGCCACTTCTCACCTGCAGTCCTTACTGACTGCACTGGGATGGACGGATGGACAGATGGGTGTGCTGTGCTAGTTACCACCACTGCTGGTGCCAACTTCCCAGTCTGTGATAATCAGCCCGCTAGTAAAAGGGTCTGGATCTCCAGTTCAATCCCAGTTCAAATTAGCTATCAAAACTTCCAGGAATAGGTAACCTCTTCTAGATGCTGTTCATCTTCAAATCCCCAGCCTACAGCTGAAAAGCTTCTGCATGCAACTACTCTGACACATCCAGACCTCTAATCTCAGCAGGATATCCAGATCCTCAAAGACTGCTTGAGTCCTCCTGTGACTCTTTTGTGTAGAAAAATGTTATATCTTCTGATGCTTCACATCACAGTTACCATTATCAGGCAATGTGAAAGCAACCTCAGTGTGGTAGAATTTTCTATGCTGTGTCATAACCATACAGGATGTGCTGCCATTGTGATAGGAAAGGACAAAATCATGGGAACATGGTTGTTTTGTCACAGCAGTACATTTTTATCATGATGGCAAGAGGAAACATTCTCAGGAAGAAAGAAAAAAAGAAGACAAGCTATTTCAAACTGAGCTTCTGAAAGGTTATATAAAAAATCCAGTTTGGGAAGCTGCAGTTTTTATATACAGGAGAATATAGAAAAGGTTTCCATGTGGCAACTACAGCTTCTTTCGTTCAGTTCGGCTCAATAATTTGTATTGACATGACAGGCACTGCCAACACTTAAGAGACAAGATCATTGAGCATCTGTTGCAGGTCAAAATAATATATCAAGTATCAGCTCTAGACAAGGCTTTACACAATGGCAACTACTTAATCAATCCAGTCGTGCATTACTAATGAACTCATTACAGCTGTATCTCAGTCCACTGCTATCCAGCATCCCAGGCTTACCCTGTATCTGTTTGACATTAATATCATATGTTGCTTGCTTCTCTGTAATTGTAGTATTTGTATATGGCACTGCAAAACACTGTGAAAGCATTCATTTATTCACCACTGAGAAGAAAGCATTACTACCCTTGGATTATAGATCAGAAAACAGTAGCAGAGAGATTATATGATTTGCTCAAGGCTATAAAACCAGACAGTTTCAGATCATGTTCATTTCCAAAGCCTGCACTGGGTCTGCTAATCCTTACTTGACTATCTATATTCAAACACCTCTTTTACCAAGAATAAAATACAAAACTGGACTGACAGTAAGTATGTCTGTAAGGAATTACACCTTCTACATTTCCTCTGTGTTTCTGCTTTTTTTGACAAGCTTTATTCTTTGTTCTCTTTTTAACCTGAACAAGTCTCTGTTGGCTTCTCACAAAAGGTAAAATGAGTCACCTTTACCACAAAAAGTGATAGCAGAGCAGACAGAAAAAGATACAAGTCAAATTTCAAGCCATACGGAATCCAGGGGCAACACAGGTTCTGCTGGGACCCAAAACTACATGTCATTCGCCCAGAATGGAAGCATGATTTGCTCACTGCCTTAACTACACAAAATTCCCTTCCTTCCTTCCTTCCTTCCAGCAACATCTCTTCCTTCTTTAGTTCAGCTTCAGCCAACTGATTTTGATCTGCAGGCTCATCTCCTGTAAGTTTTGTGACATCTGTGTCGTGGCACCGATTGCATCAGCTGAAAAGAGACATACGAGCTGGTAGCTATCAACAGATTGATGGTATCATAGCCCTGGGCTCCTCATGACCTTTCCTACAGCTCTTCAGCATATGATGAAAAGGAAAAGAGACAGGACCAGCCCCTGTAGGACTTTACGTGGGAGTGGTCTCAGAGAAGAGGCACAGCTGTATGTTGCTTTTCTCCAGCTGATGTCTGTCAGAGGGGAGAGCCTGAAGGCAGCTTTGCACTCCTGCAGCCTCCTCAGCACCTGACAGCAGGGCTGCAGATGCAGCATATCCATACACATCAACTAGCAAGTTCCACAGAATACCATTAGCACACCATAATCATGGATACAAAGGTGCAGCTGTTACATAAAGGATTGTTTCTTAGGCCACACATTCTAGTTTCATACTGTTGCATGAACTCTTTTTAACACTATTTTAAAATACATCATGAGTCTCAAGAGACTGCTGTTATTCAAGCTGTGACATATTTGGGCTTTTTCACCTAGTTCGCTCACTGAGGTCAGTGGGAATGACATGGAGGCAAGTTGGGATGCAGTTTAGTTGGAATGCTTCAATAGCAATGCTCTGCAATGGTGTTCTTTGCAGCATAGAACTCTGGGCCTCCCTTTGCTACATCATATCCTTTTACATTTTGGAGACCTAGAAGGCCTCTGGACTTTTTGTACAGACATAGAACAGCACAAAGAAAAAATACACATATGCAGTGTGCTTTCATGGGAATTTTACTTTTGTACTTTATGGTTGTTGTTTCCTTCATTCTAGAATAAAAGTACTTTTGGACCACAGGTAGACAGATGCTCTTTATATATGAGAGGAAAAAACCAATCTGTACTGCAGGAATCAGTTAAAAGCTGAGTAGAGATATTTTCCAAATATTTCCTCCTAGATATTTTCCATTACAGTTTTTATTGCTTTCTCTAAGTCTGAGGTCTGCATGCCCCTTTACATTTAAGAGGCCCTACTGTTAAGAACTCTGTAGTTTCTTTGACTGAGTCTCCAAAGCTGGATATAATGTGTGCCTGAGTAAAATAAAAACCTTCTACAGTACAGGCACCTTGCTGGCAGGTAGTAGATAATTTATGTCCCACAGTTACCTGCTGAGACAATAGTTAAACAAGATTAAAACAACCATTGGAGTCTAGCTGTTGTGCACTGACTGCTGCACTGCTGCATGTTCCCCAGGTACTGTGGTCAACGGTTTTCAAGTGATTTGCAGAAGCTTTAAAAAATATTTAGGCTGCTTTACCTTTACTGTATCATCAGGAAAGTGTTGAACAATGAGCTTGTGAAGAGGGCAGAGATCTGAATTCAATGCAGAGTCCAACCACAGGTTTCCTGCATGAGGATTTACACGTCATGTGATCTGTGGGGACTGACGTCTGCACATACAAATCAAAAATAGGTGCATAAGTGGAGTTTAGCTAATACCCCCTGGATGGTGATGACCTACATATTCTAGTAACAGAGGCCTGTCTGGTTATTTTTGAACAATATAGGTCGCTATTCTGCTGGCAAAATGTTTGACTTCAATATGCAAGTTCATATAACAGGACTGAATCTGCCATGCTTATCAGAGTAGCCTCACACCAACAGCTGGCAGCAGAGAATTACGTGGGGCTTCTCCTGCAAGTACAGTACCTCTGGTCTGGGTGCACAAAATATTAATCCTGATGAAGGACCAAATATTTACAGGACTGTAAATACACAATCAAAATACTGTTGGTGTAAAACAATGTTTGCACTACTGGCCTCAGTATTTAGTGGAGCTGTATCTATTCACAGTAGCTGTGCATCTGTCTTCATATTATGTCCAAAAATGTATTAACATTCAACCATCAGCACATATTTACTGCAGACTGTGTTCTACTTAAATATTTTTCATACATCTATCCTATGAGAATACAACCAATACATCCAATATATACATATTCAGTATTTTTTCCCTCTCCATACATAGATAGATAACTTTGTATCTACTTTTCTTACACATGTGTACACACACACATGCACACATATACATGGTATGTATTAGAGATCCCTTGTGTGGATTTACAAGTTTTTATATTAGTAAATGTCCAGTCAATATTGGGTTTTTCCCTCCATTTTCAGGTTTCCTGGAATTAGTTTGTGTGATTAAATACTGCCTGTTTGAGCTTAAGATCAGCAGACTAAATTAAGTGTATGACTATGCAGTCAGCACTACAACACGTAATATGGCAAAATTTAATGAGGGATTTTCTTCCTGGAAGACCTTGTCTTTGCAAAGACCACTACTCAGAGCCGTATGAAAGAATCTGTGCTGTGATGAAGCAAGCATGAAAAACTCCCCTAATCTTATGATCAAATCCCTTGGCTTTCTGCAGCTGTGCACTCAGAGTAGCAATTTAGCAATCCTATAAGGAATTTACCAGGTCCTTAGGATTTTCTCTAAAAACCTTCTTCCTTCCCTGCATATTGCAGTAACCCATCTTTTAGAAGGAAAACACCACAGAGAATGTTGCATAGGAAAAGAGATTGTAGAAGAAGCAGAGAAGCAAACGGGAGTAAGACCTTGATCCTAAACTCTTTGAATGTAATGGATTGACTTCAGCAGGCTTTGGTTCAATCCCTAGCTGTCAGGGAGGAAAGTCAGTAAAAAAAAGGAGGAAAAACAGCTGAGAATCAACAGGGAAACAAAAGAAGCAGAAAGAAAAAGTACCGAAGAGAAAAGGAAAAGAACCAGAAAGGGTGAAAGGTAGAGTGTCAAGGCAGAGGAGAGTAATATTGGGCACCACTAAAACAGAAGCAGAGAGGAGTGAGAAAAAAAAAGTGAACGATCTGTGAAATGGACTGTACAGGAAGCTAATTTGCTCCTGGTTTTTAAACTGTTTGCACATAGCACAACCTCATCACCATGACTGAGACTGTCACTGTATTTGCCTGTTGATGTGCTTCCTGACATGTCCTGTGTCCCAGCTCCTGGGCATCAGACCAGCACTTTGTAGAGAGCACCATGGCTCCCAAATGTTCTCTGCCTCGAGGTTTCCTGTACGTGGAGCAGCCTGGTGAGCACCTGGGTCTCCCCTTGGGTATGGGGGTAAGCTCCTGCAGAAGTCAGTGGGAATGGAAGGAGCTCAGTGTCAGAGTACTACACAGTCTTGCCTCCTGCTTCCACTGCAGCAATGAATAAATCATTTAACATAGAACTTATAAGCACAAGATTGTTTTGCAGGCCAAGAACAGAAGTTAGGAAACCTGAATTCTATTTCAGAGAATGTTGACTGTTCCCTGTCACAAAGCTCTGGCAATTGTTAGTAAGTCTGTAAATTTTTTTTTTCATTTTCTTCTCTTCAAATATGCATGCACTTAATTTGACTTTGGTTTTGGCCTCTTGGGAGCTCACAGGCTGAAAAGTATCCCCAGAATCAGATCAGAACTCACATCAATCTGTTGGAGATCAGGATGATCAAGGAAACATGATCAGGAACCAGTGTGAAGGGCAGCTCTAAGAGAGACTGTAGAGATGCAGGTAGGGATGGTGGGCAAAACTCATGGCTGAATGAGGAGTCTGTGATTGCATGAGGATGTTAGGAACAGAGTTGAGTACTGAATGATGGATTGAATGAGGAAAACGCAACTGAATTTTCAAAATTGGTGGATGAAACTTAAGGTAACAAGACAGAAGCTAGCAGGACAGTAGAAGATGTAGGCACACCCTCCCCCAGAGCCATTAGATTCCCAGATTTCTACTCTCAGTCAGTATCACTCTTATCTATAGATGGCAATTTGCTATTTCTATGAGTTAATTCTGGTGTCTCAACAACCAGGATGGCGATGTGGAATTTTACTGATGTCAAAGATAGAACATCACCTTCAAAATGGAAATCTTTTTTTGTCTGGATTGCTTTTTTCTAGAAATATAGGTGCTCACATGCACACAAAACTCTGTTCAGAGGGAACAAAGTCACTCAGAAAGTCAGGAGATGCTAGATTAAGAATGCTTGAAAAATTGTAGTAGCCTGCCTTGAATGCAGTTTGCGGAATAGGTTTTTGAATGACACAATTATTTTTTCCCCAGAGATTGCCTAAGCTGTTTGTTGCAATAGTTGGGAGATGTATAATTAAAGGCAGGAGATAACTGAAAGGAAAAAGATGGCCTTATCATTAATGCAATGTGACCTCTGTAACATTGGGCAAATTCCTTAAATGAAAATTTCCCCACATTATCTCTAAATGTTCATATCTCTGTTTCTGAGTATCCAACTTGGTATCTGAACAGATTTGTAGAAATGCTGAGCACTCGTAAGAGAAACTGAATTGAATAGGAGCAGTGCAGTGAGTACTTAACACTCTGTACAGCTGACTATTCTGAAATAGGAGATCTTTGCTAAACTGTAGACTCAAAATAGGAAACTCAACCATATATTCCCTATCTATGAAGTGGAAAGACATCCTGTTTTGTTCTACAATGTAATGGAAAGACAAGCTTATCACAGGCATGAAGCACTTGAGCTCTTAAATGATAAACAACACACAGAGGTATAATTCACATCAAAGAGAAGACTGAGAAGCATACAAGGAGGGAGGTAAGGGACACACATGGATCATGGAAGTACAAATATGAAAAGCTTTGCATCTACTGAGCACCCTCTACCCTGTACACTGAAAAAGGAAAAGGATTGTGGGAAAAAAGTATGGTCAAATATTAACAGATGCCTGTTTATCCAAGAAAACCATTTTAGAGGAAACGAGCAGTGACAAGACAAGAATGTGTTCAAAAACATTCTGTCAAGCCTATGCAAAAATGTGTTAAGGACCTATAAAACTGAGATAATGATACTTTTCCTTGCAAGCAAAGTGATTGGAGAACTGCTGGTGAAATCTGCTACAAGACTTAATGCATTTTTCTTTTCACGGGAACTATAAGATCTTACCAAGTGACTCCAGTATACCTCAAAGGATGAATCTGAAGACAATTTTAGTCAGTGGGAAGTTAGTTAATTTCAGGGGTTTTGGAGCAAAATCCATGAGCCATTAAACCCGGTTCAATTTTATGCAGTGGCTTGATGTCATGAACTGTACACCCTAGAGACAAAACCACAGAGTTGAGGTTATTAGGGTGACATAAGCCAGGATCTGGGTTTGGTTTATTTTTTAAACAAGTCGTGTCTTGGCAGCAACCCAGAAAAAAAAGCAATGTACATAAAAACAATAAAAGAAAGGATAGCATGGTCATAAAACAGCCACTGAAGTCTGTGAAATATAAGAGGGGGACAGCACTGAGTCTCCACAAAGGCATTGTCCAGCTGAACTAGTATAAAACAATAGGACAAGTCTTAGCTGAGGCTTAGCTGAGGCTGCTGGGGTCACCTCAAACTCATATCCCCACACATGCTGCAGAAGGAACTTAGCTGAAAGGGACAGGTTTTTTTCACTTTTGTCAGTTATCCAGCAGGAAAAGTGAGCACCTGCTGAAGGCTCTTGTCAATGACAAGCAGCAAATGGTAGCACTGAAAGTGCAAGGCAATTCAGTGAATGTGATCTGAGAAACACAGGCTGACAGTGAAAAATGCTGCAGATTTGAAGTGCGCCATAGTTCTCCAAGTTTATGAAAGCAGTAGATCTGGGCAGCTTGCACGGGAGACAATGACAGGACACGTGTCTGTGATGTTACTGTGGAAAGACAGAAAGTGCAAGGTACTAACCATCATTTAGAAATGGAGTCTTACCATGATAGTCAAGAAAAGAGAACCACATTACCCATTTTTGTCAAATTCCTGGGACAATCCTGTTTCCAGATTTGCATATCCTGCTCTAAGTCAGCTGGACACACTGTTCCCATCACTGTCAAAATATTCCTTAAGAGGCCAAATGCCCATAAGCTTCTGCCTGTCACTGGCAGAAGATCTATTCCTCTGTGAATTCCCATGTGTAAGCTTTTATCTCACTTTGCATATGGTTTCTCTGAGCCCCATGGAAAAGGGCTACATGTACATTAGTGCTGTAAGCAACAGGGAGTTACAGTCACTGCAGCTGGGCTGCAGCTCCTCTGTGTAGGTGAGAGTTTGATGGACTGGGTGTGCAGAGTCTCCAGAAATAAAGAGACACCAAGTATTTTCTTGAGTAGGTCATGTTTCAAGCCTGCTCTGAGGAGAGCATGAGCAATGTGGGATTCAGTGCATTTGCCTAAATGAAGAATTACCAAACACTTAGGTTCTTCTAGCAAACCTCAAGACAAGAGCTCTAAGGTATACACATTTTTATTCTGCTGTCATCTCTTTGGAAGAGGAATCTCCTTTTCTCTAGGTAACATCTTGCACCATAGTGTTCTGATCTGATTAGAAGACCTTCACACTGGTGTGTTGCAAGTAGTAACAGTAATATTTATTTCCCTTTTCCTTTTGATTCAGTCCTGAGGTGGTGAGAAAAAGACAGAAATGGAAATGTTCAACTGTGTGTCATCTATGAATTCTTCCTTACCACCTTATCTTCCACCTTCCTTACCCTGAGTTTGTGCTTTTCCCTGTCACATTTGTATGTGATTGTTTATGTATGCATAAATGCCAAACTTTTAAGTGGAAATGAATTTGTTTTTAATATTGTGTACTTACAGGAGAATTTTAAGGGCAAGGACATTTTCTTTAATTGGCACATAGATATAATGTAATTCTGTGATAAGGAACATGAATATATTTGGATGACATAAATCAAAACACTCAGTGTTTGTACCACAAGAGGGATGATATGCCTTATGCACTGGAAAATCATCACTTTCAAATCTTCTGGAATTACAAACCCACAGCTTTAATCAAAATCTTTTGGCTTTTTCCTGTTAATATATTACAATACATGCAAGAAAGATACATATTGAGACTCAGCAAAGTAAGTTAATTTTTCTGCAATGTCAACTCATTTTCCTTTCTTAAGGCATGTTGTGTGGAAAAAGCACAGCTGACTTCTGATACAGTTTTGCTTTTGTAATTGGATTTACATACTGTAGTAAGATGCCCTTTTAAATTTCCTTCTTTTCAAATCTGTTCGTTGTTTTTTGCTTATCATGTTGACAATACTACCACAAGGCCTATTTGATTTATAATTGCATTTTGGCAGACAAATTTTGTTAACATAAACATCACATTTATTTGCCCACATTGCTAGTAAAAAATATTTAAAATAATTTTAAAAATCCATTTGACCTTTCACTTTTGATGTGTTGCGGAGTTCTGAGGAATTTAACCAAGTGTATGAGTAATATAGCTTCCTTCCTTTGGAGTAATTTTATGTTTTATGCAATAAGAAATGCAGGGAAAATAAATGTTCTTTGTTTACAAACAGCAGACTCCTATTCAAGTGTTGAACAACTGTTATTATTAATTATTTACATTGTAATAGCTCTGCAGAGACACCAGCATGGAGCATGGCTCTATTTCATTAGCTGCTATACAAACATAGATGAAAAAGATGATTTTGGCTATTTCATATGCCCAATATGCTAAGTTGCTTAAGGTAACAATGATTTGTCTATAAAAAGCAGGAAAAGGCTTGGATTAACCCCAAACAAAAAAGCCTAATTGTACTGCTAAAATCATTTGTGGTAAGGAAAAGGGAAACAAAACTAGAAAAGAATGTGCTGCATTAACCTCACATCTGGCTACTTCTCATAGAGGGATCAGCTTTTCAAATCTTCAGAAGGGCCATTAGAAAAACAAGACTGAAGAAGAATTAAGATGGTCATGAAAGGAAAGTGACACATTTTTTAATGGCTACTTCCTGCGTCACCTGTGTGCTGAATTACACCAGTGCACAGCTGGGGCAGATCAGGCTCTAGAGGAAGACCCTGGTGACACATGACTTTTGCCAGCTTTGGCTCAAACCCGAACAAGCGCTGAGTTCCTGTTCATTTAATCACTGAATCATAGAATATCCTGAGCTCGAAGGGACCCACAAGGATCATCAAAGTCCAACTTCTGGCCCTACTCAGGACACCCCAAGAGTCACACTGTGTTTCTGAGAACGTTGTCCAAACACTTCTTGAACTCTGCCAGGTCTGGTGCTCTCACCACTGCCCTGGGGAGCCTGTTTAAGTGCCCAACCACCCTCTGGGTGAAGAACTTTTTTCTAATATCCAACCTAAACCTTCACGGACACAGTTTCATGCCGTTCCCTCAGTTCCTGTCACCAGAGAGGAGCAATCAGTGCCTGTCCTGTTGCTCTTTCTACTGGATCTTTTTTCTCTCCTATCTATTTCTTCTGTATCTTTCTCTTTTAAGCTTTTTTTTAAGTAAGGGTTTTGATTAGTCAGCCAGGATCTCAGCCTTGTTGCTGGGACATTAAGTAAGCTGAGATCCCTGCATTCAAAATCCCAAATCGTACTTAGATTTTTAAAACTGGATGTGAAAACACTTCATTCATCCTATCAAATTTAAAATAACAGTGATTCAGGAATCTACAATTTAGGAGCATTGCACTAATCTAAACTTATAAAATGACTATTGTATGTTCTAATTTTGGACCCAGAACTATTTGAAAGTGTTTCTGTTATTGATAAAACCAGCATCAGAAGGTGTTAATCCCTTAAAATGTACAGATCTAAAAGATGGATGTAGGAAGTCTGTGGCGTATCAGGACACTGAAGTCTGCAAAACTACAGGCTAGCATTATCATTACTGGATTACATTTCTTTCTCCTAGCACATTGCTGTTTCCAGTAGATTTGATTCATTATTGTTGCTTTATTTTCAGTATTATGCCAGTTTCTGGGACAGCCAACACAATATACAGGGTTCCACTGAATTCTCCAGAAACAACAGCCCCCCCCCAAAGCCCCACTCCCTTCAGAATGCCTATTTCAGATGGGATTTGTGTGCCAGAAAACAGTCAGGCATGCCTTTTTCTGTATGCCTGCTAAATGATATTTAACCTACTGTGCTAGAATCTAGAGAAAGCTGTTTTCTCCTACAGACTTTTTCTGAGGAAAAAATTGCTTCCTTTCTCTCTAAGAGGGTTGTTTCCATCAAGCTTTTGGAGAAGCAATCTCTGCTAGAAGGCATGATCATGATCATAAAGGCATCTCAGCACTGCAATTCATGTATGAGAATTGGAGGGAGCACCCCCTGTCATTTAATCTGATTCACAGGGGGCTGAGAAAGAAGCAGGCAGAAGCAGTGTCTGCTCAATTTGTCAATAGGAAATCTGACCAAAAAAACTACAGTTCTAGTCTGGTTTAGGTGAAGAGCTGGGCTTTTGAAAGAAATATTTTAATTAAAAATGCTTCTGGTCAATGGTGCTTGTTCTCTGCAGAAAAATGCAACTGAAGCAGTGATAATAATCCTACTATTACAATTTTGTAACATTACTGAGTCTTTCATATATTTATTTTGATTGCCTTATACTCTTCTTTTTAGGCTGTGTTGTGGACTGGCTTTTTGGTGTGTTGTGGACTGCTGTGATGCACCATTTCCCTGTACAAATAAAGTGGAGGAGGAGGGCATGTGGATCTACTTATTTATTACAGGGAACCCAACCTACAATGAAGAATATAATTTTGCAATACCTGGACTACAGTTCCCAGGAGGCAGAGCAGCTATGTGTAGGAATCAAAATATTTTTCTTTTTCCCTGCCATTTCAGGCTGTTCTGTATAAAACCAGGTCTCCTTAACTGCCCATTTTCCAGGCAGCGCTAACCAAGGATCCACAACAACACAATAGAGGAGACTACTTAAGGGAAAAAAACAAAACCTGGACTTTTTTCATATTTCATCATCTTCTAATGAGTTTATTTTCTTTTATGTGAGGTACTTAGGCTGATTCTTCAGAAAATTTGGAAGTTAATAATGATCAATCTACATTTACTCTGCACATAACTGTAGAGGTTATGATGCATGGCATAATTGCAGTGTACTGAATGTTTCCCTTTTACAGCTGGCTGCAGAGACTGTAATAGCCTGTTACTCATTTCTAGATGAAGGAGTTCCTCCTTCAGTTTAGGAATTTGTGCTTCTGCTGCTGAAATTTCTGAACTTGATCCTGACTGGTAGTTGTAGACAGCTGCATTTAATTATCATACAAACAGCATTTGTTTATCATTCTCCATTCAAAACAACCCAAATACACCTGACAGCAGTACTGTATCAAATAAGCCAAAGATGCTCTTGAAAGGAAGTTTTCCTTAATGCTCTTCTTTACAGCTAGTAATTTATCACATGCTTTAAGTGCTCTTGTTTCTTTGTTTCATTTCTCTTTCCCTCAAAGACAATAAAGAAACAGAGAAGACCCAAGGTTAGATCTGGCATAACTCCAACACCAGTTTGCCTCTTATTCACCAATTATTTATTTATCTATTTTCCCAAGAAAGACAAACAACATGCAAACAAAATCAGGATGTATTATGTGTATTTACAAGCAAGTGAAACACAACTAAGATAAAAGAAAGAATTGAAAATTCAAATTATTCTTGAGGAAAAGACACCAGGGATGAAGTGAAATTTCATGAATGCATTCAAGTACTTTGGCCCAAATCCATGCCAGCTATTAATCCATAGCTCGCAGATGAATTTGTTTCACTGTTATTTAAAAAGAGAACAAAACCTGAACCAGAGCTGTTACAATGAGCTGACAACCTCGGCACAGAGCACAATGTAGTGGATTAGATCAGAGAAAACACATTTAGCTAGAGAGCTGTCACCAAGGAGTAAGCATGAGCTTGTAGCTATGGCTTTAGTGCATGACTGGGAAGGGCTGGATTCACATCTTGTGACATGAAAATCTCCCCCTCTCTGTGGGTCTGTTCCCTGAGTAAAATAAATCAATTTTTACTATTCTGCACCACAAAAACCTCCAGTGAAGACGTGATGTGAGAGACCATACCTGGGCTTTGGAGAGCAAAAGCCGTGCACCTCTTCTGTGTGAAGGACAATCCCAGCGTTCTCCCAGGTCCTCAGGCATCTCAGCTGCTAAATTTTGAAGGGAAGGACGTAGAGATGCTGTTGTCTGTGCTGGCCCACAGACGGGATGAGCACACCTGGCCGGAGATGCCCCTCAGGAGGGGTCGCTCCTCAGGAGGAGTCGCCCCTCAGGAGCAGTCGCCCCTCAGGAGGAGTCGCCTCTCAGGAGGAGTCGCCTGAGGGCAGCGCTGTCGGCCGGAGGCCCTGGTGGGCTCCCTGGGCAATGGCTGTTCCCCTGACAGCCGTGCCCGGCATCTCCCTTCCCCCGGGCTGAGGTGGTGCCCTGAGGATGCCGGGCGTGCAGGGAGGCGGAGCCGGGTCCTGCTGCCATCTCAGGAGCTTTCCGGTGGCTGTCACCCAGCAGGAGGTAAGGCTGGAGGCCCGGCGTCTGTCATCTTTGGGCTGATGGCAGATCAGGGTGTTCAGAGCTCCACATTCTCACGTACAACTGATTTAGACCACCTATGAAAGGGTTTCCTGGGTTTTTCAGAGGAAACTTTAGACCATCCCCCCTGAGTGTGGCAGGAGGTCTCCAGGTGGCCATCGAGTCCCTGTCACTGCTTGCCTGGCCCAGAGGTGATTTCATCAGTTGTGAAGGGACAGAATGGTTTTGAGGAAGGTGTTGCTGGAAGTCTGAAGAGAGCCCCTGGAGCCCTGAGGGCACTGGCCCTGCTTGGCAGAGCGGCCACTGGGAATGTCCCCCTCAGCACTGAGGGAGCTGCCAGCTGGTCGGGGCCAGGGGGTGTTACTCATAGCAGGTTTCTCTGTGAATTCATTACAAATATTTGGGGAGGAGAAGGAAAAGACAAACTTTGTTGTGCTGCTTCACAAGGAACATGTCAGGGAGCTATAAGAACTGGCAGCTCCCTGAGTTCTGGAAGTGGCAGGACATCCATTTCCAGGGATCAGAGTAGTGGGGGATGCAGGGCAGCTCCAGCTCCAGGCACCAAGTCACTCCCTGGGCACAGGGATCAGCTCGATAGGACCCATGGATAGAGCTGTGGAGAGCTGGACACTGGTGCTGTTGCACCATCATGGGCAGGAACTGAGGACTCTGGGCCCGACCAGGGCATTCAGGTCTAAAAGTGCACTCAGGGCCCTGGCAATGTGCTGGAAGCTACTGCACGACTGGGGAGAAATTAAATTAAACAGCAGAGAATTCCGCAAAAGGAAGCATCTGATAAAAATAAGCACTTTTGCTGAGTATGGAACATACTGTCACACGAAGCCACTGAGGTCAAGACCTTAAAAAGATTGAAGAGGGTTTGGTCAGTTATGTTATAGCAAGATTGCCCAGCTTTGGCATTATTTATGTCAGATTTCAGAGAGATTTTAAAGCATGTGCTCCAGAGAAGTATTGAGTTTCTCAAGAGATTAACTTGAGATTTAAAGCAGGGAAAAAGTACCAGATTATAGCACTGCCCTCTTAGACGACAATTAGAGAGGATACTGATCTGAACAGATTGCCAAGTTGATAATATATGACAATTCCTATATGCTAGGCTGAGTGCAGCCCTGGGAAACAACAGGGGAAGTTGAAGGGATGTGATTTTGGATTTTGCAAGGCCTACGCCAACTTATCTGCTGACAACTGAAAGCATATCTGACCTGAGCATCTTTCAATCAGTGACGTTCCATCCTTCAGGAAGGAGGAATAACTGACAAAAATGTTATTGCTTCCACAAATTAATTCAGGTTTCCTGCTTTTTTATCTGGTACATAGTGCTTTGTTCTCTCTCTCCTGCCCTCCTTTTTATTCTTGCATGCATAGAAGACAGGAATCCTCCATCACTTAGGTAATCTCTTGTATTTACAAAACCAATCCAGTCATGTAACATTTCTGATGACACGTGAAAAATCACCTCTGGATGTGCCAGTGTATCAGCACAGCAAACAATAATCGGGACAGGGAATCCTGTGGCAACTCACATATCAGTTTAGAAAAGTTACAATGTGGGAACATGGGAAGAAGGGTGCTGTTTGTACCAGCTGTCCTGCTGCCGTTCCCAGTTTGGCAGTAATATTGGGTTCTTCAAAATAGACAGACTACAAATTGACCTTAAAGAATTCCTGGGTGAGTCTTAAAGTGAAATTTGCATTAGTTGTATCAAGCTTTTCCCATAAAGCATGCATCTGTGTAAAAGGTAATAAATTAGAAACATATTTCTTTATATACTTTTAACTCCACATAGCAAAATGCCCCAGCACTTTGGGAGCAATTGGGATCCTTTGCCTGCCACTAAAGTGCAGTCATTCCTTGGCTGCAAAACAGCAGCTGCTGCAAGATCCACTAATGAACAGTTTGAACATTGTGTGGGAAGAATATTATCTCTTGCTGAAACCACATGGCAAATATGAACAGTAATGCATGAATTTACTTATTTTCAAATACTGTATCATCACAATCTGCACCTCAGATCTTTCATGGATTCTGTTTTTCCTTCCAGTGTCACAGCCTTTTTCTCAATACTTTCTAACATACACTGGAGTTACCATAAAAATAGTTAAGCAAAATTAGAGTGACTATTGGCAACAATATGAAACTGAGTTTCCTTCAACAGGAGGTATGCATCTGCTTTGCTGCACCCTGTCATTCAGCATTCTCTTGGCAGAAGTGTTAGGAATTTACACTTGTTACTGGAGACTTCTTTTCTGTTGCATGCAGACATATAATTTTCTCTCCAGGTCACTCAGCGTGTTGGTTCTCTCCTCCTGTTTTCTGCCCTCGTTTTCAGCAGTGGCTGAAAGTTTGCTCATAGCTGGATTTTTGCCAGAGATACCTGATATAGAAACAGCTCTAAGAAATATGCTTATTTCAGAGTCTAGCTGGTCAAAAAAAAACCCCAAAAAACCAACAAACCAACCAAATGAAAAAACCAAACCCAAAACAAGCCACCCACCAAGCTCCAGGACAAAGGGGAAAAAGCCCAAAAACCCTGAAAAAGCTTTTGGAAATCTTAAATGAATCTTGACCTGAGCTCCAAGAAGCAGCAAAACGTCACAGCCCTGAGACTGGCAGATGCTTTACTACTCTGGCAGCAGTGGTCTTAGTAGATTGGAGTTTGAGAGCTGCTGCATTTGCTGATTGCCTGGAAACTGAACCGCTAAAAACTTGAACGCCTATGCAAAGATCTTGCCTTGCTTCCTCTTGCTGTACAGAGGAAGAATTAGGGATGGAACACAGGTGAAAATTGGGATTAAATTGAATCTGAACTCTCATAAAATGTGTCTGGCTCTGTCAAAAGATGTGATTATTCAGACCTAGCTTTCAAACTTGGGAGATGAGAGAACCTAAATTCTAACACTGTTATTCAGGCTCATCAACTGATCACCTCTGAGTAAGTACAACTGGGTGTAAGGCAGGATATGCAGTGAGGTAGAGGATGGTGTTTCAGTGCTGACCACTGCACCTCATGAACCCTCAGTGCCATTATTTGTAGCAAGGTGGCACCAATTTCCAAAGCTTGTTTCAAATCGTGCAGTGGAAAATTATTGGTACTTAGGCTGGATAATCTTTTCCCTTGTTATATCAGGAGCAAATGACAGTTTGAAGTGAGTACTGCTGCTTCAGCTCAGCATCTGATGCGTTTGCTTACCTGATGCAGTGTTCTTAGGCAGTGATTAATGACAGCTCTTGAGTCAGAGCCTGTAACTGTCATGAGCATTAACAGGTAAACCTACAAACAATAAAGGAAAAAGCTCCTGAGGGAGGCAAAGGTATGGACTGGCATCTCAGTCTGACTGCTTATGTATTGGTCCCAATCAGACTGTTCAGAAGTTGCTACATTTCAACCAACGCATCTTAAGGGTCCAAATGTATTTATTCATTAGAATAAATGTTTATAGCCAAATCTGACCCCTACAAAAACTGGTGGCTAATTTCTCTGGTTTAATCAGACCCAGGCTGACAACTCACATTAGAATGCTACTTTTCTTCTGTGGCAAAATCAAAAGTGCCAGCAGTATAGTTCTGTGTAGAAACAAGGAGATGCAGAAATGCCTGCAATGTTAAAAAAGATGGTGGAAGCTCCCTGTTTTATACTTAGGGATGTACAAGTGAAAATACCCCAGATCATTACGCATTTAAGCACATGCCTATCTTTAAGCAAGTACTTGAATATCACTGTCCTTCCCTGAACTTTAAGGGGACTTTGGGCCTCTGTTCAAGGATAAATCTATATTTGTGCTCTTTGTACACCTGAGATGGGCTTGCTTATGAGTTTTGCTTTGCAGGATCAGGGTTTATAACCCTGTAAGTTGATTTCTATCCTAGTCTGTTTAAATATTTCAAACACATACACAAAAATAAACCTAATCTTCTGCCAGTATTCCACCTCTCTGGTCTCACGACATCCAGGAAACAAACCACTGATCTTTCCAATGATCTGACTTACAAATCTAGTTTTAGAAGGCACCAGCAGCTAATCACTCTGCAGCTGGAATACCTACATTACTGCATCTCTGTTGCATGTGACTAGCTTGGAAAATGAAGTTAAGCTTTTACAATAGAAGTAATTTAATACATGATTTAGAACTTTAACCATCTTATTACAAATTAATTTGCATGCCTACAACCCTTTACTTGTATGAGTAACCTTATGTGTTTTGATGAGGAAGGAATATTATGAGCCTGTTGACTGTAGAAATGATTGTATCATAGATCCATGATAATATTTACATGAAATGTAGCAGTTCCACTCATTGATCAGGGCAGAACAGTTTCTATCTTTTGTCTTTTCTTCCATCATTACCGCTGTTGAATCTCACCGTTTTGAAGAAAAGGAGAGCAGAGTCAAGGTTTGTATATTTCATCATGTTGTGATAATCTAAATATAATATATAGGCAATCTAATAATTGATTGCACTTTACCTGATTATATACCAAATCAAATCAGAGCTGAGATTTAGATAGGTCACTGCTGTAATAAGCCATTTCTTTTGACCGGTGACAAGACTTGAGCACCTTTTATGGCTGGTGGAAAGGATACTTAGTATCTTATGGAACTGCATTTTGTGAGACACATTCATAGAAAACTTTAGGTTGGAAGGCACATCTGGAGTTCTGTATTCCAAGCTTCTGCTCAAAGCAGGACTAGCTTCAAAATCAGATCAAATTGCTCCAAGCCTTGAGAAGTTTTGAAAATCTCCAGGGGTGATGACTGAACAGCCCCTTTGGGCCCCTGTTTCAGTGATGCTCTAGTCCCACTGAGATGATATTTTTCCCCTTCCCAATTAGTATCTCCCTTGTTGCAGCTTGTGACTGTTGCCTTTTGTTCTTTTGCTGTGCACCTCTGAGAAATGTCTATGTCTGTCTTCTCCAATGGATTAAGGTAGTGGAAGACTGTAGCTACATGCTGTCTTGGGCTTCTTGTCTCCAGCCTAAGCAAGGCAGTGGCCTCTGCCTCTCTTTGTACCTCAGGTGCTGTGGTTCCCTTATTGCCTCAGCTGCCCTTCCCTGGAGTCTCTCCAGGTTGTGAGCAGCTGTTGTTGTGTGAACCCCAAACTCCAGCTGTGGGGCTGTTTGCTCAGCCTGGCCTGGCACATGGGGCACTCCTGACCTCAGTGCACAACTTAATTTGGCTTTGTTGAACCTCATGAGGTTCCTGCTAGCTTGCTTCTCTGGTTTGTTGAGGTCCTTTCGAATGGAAATCCTGCTCTCTCCAGTGTTCCACTCCTCCAGTTTGGGTGTCACTTGATGAGGTTGTGTTGTGTCTCAGCATCCAGGGCCATATGGCATAGCAGCAGGGTAACATATTGACTTAGTCAGCGAGTGATGATTTTCAGCTTATCTGGCAGGAATAGAATTCTTGGTAATTGTTGACCAGAATTCATGGAATATTTTTGGCCACTAGACTAGACTGAGTGTCTACTGTTTGCAGTATATGTTGCGCTAATTAAAATAGAAAGAGAGAAAGATTGTGTTTTGATTATACATATCCAAATGTGATTTAATGTAGTAAAGGTATTTCTGATAAACAGCTTTGCATGGAAAATAAATGGAAAATGGATAATCAGTAATATATCATTACATACACATAAAGGAAGTTGTTGGGATTATCTGAGTAGAATAACAGTGCACTGCTTAATACCTGGGACTCAATACTTACTCAATACCTGCCCCAGCCTGTTCCAACCACCCTGATCTGTGTGGCTGCACCACATACCTTCAGAAGGCACTATGAAGCTCCTGCTTGCTATTGTGTTGTGCCTTATAGTTGAGATGCCACCACTATATGTTATGAGGGCCAAGCTGAAGGAAGGATGTGATGTTTTGGAGAAAAAGTTACAGTGTTTTTTATTATTGAAAATACAAAGCAGAAAGCTTCTCTTGGTGCACTAGCCCACTGTGCTGTAATAATTTTCCTTTACTGACACTCCTGGTGAAGAGAAGCATGCAATCTCTGTTAGGAGGTGCAGCCTAATGTGACAGGGTGCTTGGCTTTCTGCTACTGCAAGGTGTGCAGTATGCCACAATCTCTTTGCAGAGGTACTGCAAGAAAAAAGGTGTCTACCTCCTCCAACTTTTTTCTCTAACAAAAACACGTTACACACTGTAGAAACATCCAACCCAGCCTCTTCCTGTTGATTAGGTAGGTAATATTAACAAGGAATATTCATGTCTAACATATTACTTCTCAACCTAGGCCAGAGATTCTCCTTCATCACAGAACTTCTTCCACCACCCTTCTCTTTGTGTGGGCAAGAAGCCACCTTGCCTCATTGAATCAAACAGTGAAAAGGGCAGAGAGGACTTTTCTGTGGGAGACCTCCAACTCGTCCCTAATGCAGGGCCTTCCATTGCATTGCCAAGTCACAAAGGGGGACACTGCAGTTCAAGAAGGAAATGGCTACAATATGCTACATTTCCCTAAAGTAGCAGGAAGAGCTTTTTGTGATTTTTCAGGTTTGTTGCTGGGAAATGTCTCAATCTGTGAAATTGTAGCTAACCTGTCTATGACTCTGGAACCACATTTTCCCAAAAATCTTTGATCTGTCTGCATCAGTTCCAATGGGCCTCTTTCTTAAGAAATGAAACACTTGGTGACTTCATGACAACCACTGTAGGTGAAGCTACAATACAATTCCTACTCCAAGCTCTCATTTTCAATATTCATCTGAAAACCTGCAAAATGGAGGGCTGAAATCTAAGCTAGTTGGCCTCTGCCTAAGGATAAAAATATGTGTTTTGAAGCACTTTATATTTCGATTGAGAAGACTAAAAATTTTTTAGTTTAATAATATTTTTTCTCCTGATATTTTAGTTTAAATGGCCTTGTGGCCAAAGTGGGTGAGATTTGAAAGTCAGTTGGTTTTGATTTGGATTATAAGCATCTGAATATCACAGACTGAGGAGGTACAGTATATTTTTTAGTTAAGTTCTTTAAAACATGCAAGTATGGAAGGCCACTGTATTAACTGAGTGCTGTGAACCTCTTAAATCCTCAGAATGGCTTTCCAGGTCATGAGTTTCAAATACTACAATAGAACTACAATGTGCAGAACAGATACTCAGTTTTATCAGCATGTTCACATTCCCACTACATTGAGAATTTCATTTTCCAAACCAGACACTGCAAGTTGCATTATCAATACATTGGTCATCATGTAAACAAATGGAGGAAGGAATATTAATACTTTCAAAACCTACTCATATTTAGACTCAGACTTTTCAGCTTGCTGGACACGACAGTTCATTGTATAAGTGGGTCCCTGTAAAGCTTTTTAATTTAGCTTTTTAAAGGAAAATTAAAATAGGACAAGATACTGCAAAGGCTGTAATGAGAACTTGCAATGTTGAGCTCATCTTTCAGCTGAATTGCCTAAGGTGGGATATGAAGTCAGCAGATAAGCTGTCAACAGTCCTGAATTCACTTTCCATTAAAATGTGGTTTTTCTAGAGAGTGTTTAGTGAGATGTCTGATGTGCTAAACAACATGTCTTTAAATAAAGGTTAAGGCTAATTGTAAAGGTACCTCTACTTCCCAGGGAAAAAAAATAAAAATCCCACTTGTATTTACTAAGGAAGGTTTCAGTCCCTCAGATAATATGTGTCTAGGAGCACCATAAAGGTGTTCGATGCTAGGTTTTACACTTCCAGCCTCAAGGCAAAAGTAATATACAATAAACACAGTCACTAGGCTCAAAGCTTGAGTTAGAGAAGGGGGAAAACAAGTTTTGATGTAGTGTTAAACCTCCTAATGGTGTTGTTAAAAAACTAATTTTTCACTGCTCTTTTTATTTGCCAACAAATAGGTGACTGCTAGGTGCTGTATATCTTACCTCAGTGTGGATGCTTACTGGGCAACAAGAAGTGTCTCAGTTTAACATTCTCTTCCTCCTAGTGTATCATTGTGTTAACACAACTTTAATGTTTCACAAGTCTTTGTCTGCAAAGAAGGAACTTTCTACTTTTGTGAGACTCAGTGGGAATAGTCAGGCCTGCCTTTATGAAGTGTGATGACATTTGCTGACTTTGTCATGTCGAGTGACATATGAAGATTGACCCCTGGCTTCAGGGGAGGAAACAACTGTATAGTACTTGTCTATAGGCTTCAGATGCAATTCTCTGAAAATAAAGTAGTTGTCCCAATTTAAGCTCATTTCATTTCTTTCCAAAGAAGTTAAATACTGTCACTCTGGTGACAGTGTCAAGTCATCCCTATATATTATTCTATTTGTTTCATCACAGTGTCTTTTCTCCAGGGAGCTCATTTGTATTCTCTTGCGTTAAGGTTATCTGGCTTTTAGTTAGTGTCATGGATTTAAATTCGACTTATCTTTAGTAAAAATTAAAATGTTGCTGTCACCACCAGACTGAGCCCAGAAACCACAACTGTGGCTATTTAGCAATCCATTTTAAATTCAGGAAAAAAGCCATATACCTAAATATTTTATGGCTAGTTGCCATTTGGCTTCAGATCCAGATCTCAGTATTCAAGATAATGCTTACTATTGCTGCATACCATTGCTTCTGAGTATTTGCTGATACTGTGTTTAGAAATGTATTTTGCCTCTTTTGAGGAAACTACGCTAGAAGGGCATTTGGGCTCCACTCGGGGTCAGGCATTTGAATCAGTACAGAGATAGTCTGCTGCATATATTTTGACTGGTTTTTTTCATAGCAACTGTGCAGTGCTATGGGGAAATAAAAACTTGTAGTTGGCCAGTGTAGTGATTGTCTGAACATATGTGTCCAGCTCTAAATTCCAACATAGTTTAAAACTTTTGCCACTGATACATGCACTGTCAGTCTGTGTGAAATGGTCTGGGTATCTACAGCAGAAATAATTTTCTAATGAGACTGCTACTAGTATGGACCCATGGTCCAGACATGAAGTGTGGGTCAGTGTTGTTGCCTAGCCTCCAGACAATGAGGCCAGGGTTGATATTCCTCTAGATCACCCTCTAAGACATCTACCAGGAAAGCTTATCTGAATGCCCAAAACATCTTAAGCTCAAGCAGGTTTGTGCAGTCAGTTCAGTCATAAACAGATTGACCTGTGTGCAAATACAGGCTAACAGACTGCTCTGGTTAGGCTGCAAAAATACCATTCTATCCACAATTTGGACTGTCTTTGGAGGACCCGACTCAAAGAAAGCCTGTGTTTGGTCTCTTCTCTCCCCAGAGAGGTCTGTACTATGCTTGCATGTCCTCGTCCCCACCAGAGCCCAGCTGTACCTGTTATCCTGCCTCCTTCTGCCCTGTAGCCCAAAGCGCTCGCATCCGAGTCCTGTTCCTCTTCCCTGCGGCGTTTCCGCTCTCTTGAACTCTCTCCCGTCCCTCTCCGTGCTCAGCACCGCTGAGTTTGAGGGCACCAAAGGCGGCCTCTCTTTCCCTGCAAGCAGCGGGAGTCCCTTCTCCCTACAGTGTTCCCGCAACGCCTGTGCCAGACGCGCCGCTGCCCTGGCTGGCCAGGCAGGCTGCTCACACGAGAGCTGCAGAACCCACACGGGTGCAGGCGCCCGGCTCACGGGGTGCCCCGCGGTCCGGCGGCTCCGCGCCGGGAGCGCCGTGAGCGGGGCCGGCGCTCCGGGAGGCACCAGCAGCCCCTAGCGGTGACAGCCGCGCCGAGCGCCCGCTCCGCCTCAGCCACCGCCGGCCGCGTCTCTGCCCCCTGCGGAAAGGGCGTTTCTCCAGCGGCGGTGGCTCTGGACAGGGTTGTAGTTCAACACCTCCGCGAGCAACTGTGAGGAGTCTTGCCATGACCTCGGCCTCCGCCAAGCCCAGAATAGGAACCCGGTGCATCCTCTCCTTTGGAGACTGGAAACAAATTGTTTGATACGGATCACTTCACATGCAATACCCTGACTTTTCCCATGACATTTCTCTCTTTTTCATAGAATTGTAATTGTACCGCTTTGCGTCACAGGCCCTTTACTACAAGGATTTGAGTAGTTTCTCTGTCTGGCCAGTGATTTCTCATATACCACGCTGTGTAAAGGCATTAAGGTGTCAGGACCTGACTGTCCATGGAAACATTACAAAACTTTTATTTAAGTGCACATTTTATTAGTAAGTCTTTGAGCAATGCATACACATGCATGACCAACAGAACTGATGCCAGCCTAGTGGGGAAAACAGCAAAATAGTAGCAGGAAAATGCTAGAAGATTTTAGGACAAACAATCTTTTCTTTAATAGAAAAGTACTATCCATTATATCTTTAAATGTTGCAATATATCTTTAAAAGACCACATTTATGTGGTCTTAAGCTATGTATTGCTCAATGCTCAGTGCTGCATCTAGAAGTCTTAGGAGGAGGAAAGGTTGAGCTGTCTTCTGGAAATTGCATGTGTAGTTGTGGCATTTGGCGAGGTGATCTATCCCTGAGGCTTAGATAACCAAGTGACTCACTCTACAGTAAAACTGAAAAAAAAGACAATTAGTGTCCCAGCACAGAGCACAACCTTCACTGTGTTGTGCTCTGTCCACCCAGGCTGTTGTACATCATTATTTAAAATTCAGTTCACTAAATTGAAAGATATCATCCTGTATATTAAAGAAATGGAGGGACAGTTACTTACTATTCACATGTAAATTAAGACAATATTCTAAGAAGATACTATTACAAAAAACTTCAGCTAGAGGGGTAGGGTTTTTTTCAGTTTTAGGAAAGATGGGGGGAAAAAAGGCACAAATGTGAGGCCACTGTGAATGGGGCAGTTTGCTCGGCACTTTCTAGACTATGCCTGAGTCAAGTCTTCTTCCAGAGTTTGAGTTTTGAGCAAAATACAGAGCTAAATTGCAATTGTTTTGTATCCTTTACCTGTCCCATGCTCACCAGTGTGAGTTTTAAAATGGAAAGCTGATAAAAAATGTTACGCATATAAATAATATATTGACTGCTTCATTCAAGGTATCAAAAAATGCATTACTACATGAGCAGATGTAGTGATATAGTTTCTTGATTAAGGAAGAACTGAGAAATTACGAACAGGCAAACAATTACATGTTGTATAATCATCATCTCAGCAGGTCTATGCAGTTACTTCTCTGAGATGTGAATTGGGAGCACACCCACTGCCACCACAATTGGCTGTCATAGCACTGATGAGCCATCATACAATTACACTGTTTTTATATAGCTATAACATACTGTCAACATGAATGACAGGATCAGTTTACAAGAGGAAAAAAACCCCAGCCTCATTATGTATGCACACATACATATGCAATGGCACCAGTGCAGGCCATTCTCTCTGGGGATTCAGCTGATAAATAACTGAGGCTCTTATCTGGCGATTTTTAAATGTCACTAGACCAGCCCAGATGTGTTTTTATCCTTTGACTGCCGGCTGCTTGTCCATCAGCAGGATCTATGGCTTTATGCGGTTGCCGCTTACGGCGTTCAGGCCCTGTGCATCACCGTAGGGACAGCGCGGCACATCAGCCTTCCCAAAACCGCGTTTGATGGAGCCCCCCCGGCCTCGCAGCGATTCCCCGCGGGCGACCCCCGGGCAGCGGTGGGGCCGCGGAGGGACAGCGCTGCTTCTCCTGCGCGCTCCGCGCCGCGTACGCTCCTCGTCGCGGATTTTCCGCCGCTGTCTGCGCTTCGGCTTGAGAAAACTGCTGCTTCCCTCCCCGTGTTCATCTCGACCCCATTAGCCTCCGGCAAACAAGGGGATCTCGCGACGGGGAGATGCAGCCACAGCCCCGGGCCCGAGTAAGGGGCTCAGTCACGGGCAGGGGACGGCGCTCCGCTCCGGGCTCGGTGCAAGCCCCGGCCGGGCGGCGTGTCCGGGCGGCCGCTGCCCCGGGGGCTGCCAGGGAGCCCGGAGCCCCGCGGCGCCACTCTGAGCCCCAGCGCAGCCGCTTCCCCGCGCCCCTCTCCCATCACAGCCACAGCAACGCAGCCGGCCCTGCCCCTTCCAGCGGGGAGGGAAGAGGCTGGATTTAAACACAAACATCGCTCCGCCGCTCGGCGGATTATTTTCACTCGTCTGGTGCCTCACCTTCACCCTCAGCCCTCCCCACACCGGCGGCACTTGAACCTGCCCGCCCGAAAGGTGTGCCATTCCCCATCCCCGACCACCTCCCCTCCGGGCCAGCCCCGCCGGCGCCCCTCCGCAGGGTCCGGCCAGGGAGTGCCGCTGTGCTGCGCGGGACCCCCACCAGCCCGGGGAGGCCGGCTGCGACCAGCGGGGTGGGCGGCGAGGGCGATTCGCTCGCTAGAGAAATGCCCTGTTGAACTTTGAATATATTAGTTGACATCAGTGCGAGTTGGGGCTGCCAGCCCCTAGCTCCCTCCTCCTTCCCTACCTCCTCCTCCTCCGCCTCCTTCTCCTCCTCCCCTCGGTCTCCGATGGAAAGAGTTGAAGCCGTGCTGATAGGAGCCGCTTGGAAGAGACAGCGGAGCGCCCGGGAGGACTTCGGTCCCAACTCTGGCCGCACCGCGGGGACGCTGCCCGCCGCCGCTCGCATGGCCCGAGGCGGCACTCCCTGAGCGCCGGGCTGGGCAGAGCCGCCGCTCCGCTCCTCTGCNCGGCGGCGGCCCGGGGGGCGGGCGGCGGGACGGGCCGGGGGCCGCGCAAACTTCCCAACTTGGCGGGGTCGGGGCGAGCGGGCGGCGCTGGGAAGGGGATCCGGGGAGGTGGGAACCCCCGGGCTGCTGCGCGTCTCCGCCGCCCCCGGCGCAGCGCCCGGTGATGGAGGCCGGGGGCAACCGGCGGGGCGTGGGGGTGTGTTTGTGCCCGGCGCTCGGGGCGCCGTCCCCCCGCCCTCCGGGGAGCCAAAGGGGCTTATTTTTTGTCGCTGTGTTCGCAGTCCGGCAGCGCTGGAGAGCACGCTAGCTCGGAGGTGGCAGTGGAGGTGGTTTTTTTTTCCTCCTCTCCCCGCCACCTTCCTCGCTCTTCCAAACCTGCTGACGGAGGCTGTGGCGGGAGCTAAGGGGTGCAGTGGTGGGAAGCAGGATAGCCTAGACGAAGGGATATTAATGATTTTTGTTTTTCAGATGGTAATTTGTCTTTGTGGTAGGGGTGGTCCATTAAATTTCAGCTCACGTCCTGATGGAGATCAAAAGCGAAGGGGAGAGGGAGAGGGAAGCAGAGAGCCTTGTGCTGCTCCTTAGCTCCGCGCATTGTTACAAACTTACGGGGAGTGTATGGGGGGGGTAGGATTTACAGAAACAACCTTTGTCGATCTAGCTCCAATATCCACACCAAAGTTGGAGAGCTGTATTTTCCAGCACTACCATCTGCTCCTGGTGCTGCCCAGGAGCATGCTTACTGTTAAGCCTCAGAGGAAACAAACAAAAGGTGCGCTTGCCAAGTCGGTCCTGAACCTGTCTCTTCATGGGCTTTTAGGTGGAGTATTAAGTATCGAGGAGTATCTATGTCCTAAAAGTTCACTGTCCTCTGTTGGCTCAGCTTAGACACTTAGATAATTTCCTGTCCTTAAAAAAGGTCTCCAAACATGGTAGATGCCAGGTCCTGTTTTGTTGGGGTTTTTTTTCAAATTTATTTATCTGATTTTGGTTGGGGTTTATATTAATTTTTTCTCAATTTCTTTTTCCTTCAAACTATTTATGTATGGATATATTGATTAGGAACTATAGTAAAGTTCCTTTTCTTCTTGCGCAAGTCTTTCTTCTCTCATTACAGAAAATACTTCTTTTCCTAAATTATAGTCTTAGCTGCAAAAGATTTGATGTCTTTGCCTCTGGATGGGTTCAGTGGTAGGCTAAGACCCCAGGCTGACTGTTTTGTGAACAAAATAGAAACCCACTAAGCTAGAAATTGTAATAGGCTTTGATTCTTACTGCTGCTTGAGATCAGTAGACATCCCAGGTGAGTGAAGGCAAGGAGGAGGAGTGAGGGTAGCTGGAACAAACTACTCATACAGAAAAGTACTCTCGTGATTATACGTCTGATTTGTAAGCACCCAAGGCAGAAAACTGGTCATAACTGCAGACAAAGTGGCAGTGGATAAGAAAAGTCCTGGTGATATTTAACCAGATTTTAACAAAGATTCAATTTTAAAACAGACACTTGAATCATCCATATCTTTCATCGTTTCTCCTTTTGCACTAAAACTTTTCTGATTGGATTGGATGATAAGTAGACTTGGCACTAGGCAGTAGTAGGGAATCTCTGTGTTTTATGTTATGCTTCTTGCATTTTCAGTGAAGTCTAGGCAAGTTGTTCTGTTTTTCTCTCTATCTTGTTTTCTTTCATTAAAGAGGCCAAGTTTTTGTCCTCCCCTGCCAGGGATATGCTATTCCTGAAATCATGGGGGAGAGAGACATCCCACCCTTCAGAATATAGATATTTGCTTTGTTCACCCCCCCCCCCCCCCCCCAGCCTGTTAGGCTGATGGAATTGGCAGTGGTTGCCCTCCGTGACCTCCCTCCCCTCCTGCAAAAAGCTGGGGCAACCAGGGAGGAGAAAATGTGCAAACTCCAGCAAGTGAAAAAGCACAGCCCCAGAGGACAAAAGGCTTGAACAGAGAGATGCGGGGGATGAGGTTCTGCATAGAAAATGACCTTTAGCAAACTGGCCTTGATCAGTTCACACTGACTGGAAACGATGGCATGGGGATGGGTTCAGTAGGAATGTGGGTAGCCCAAGAGAAGCT
Source organism: Promerops cafer (assembly GCA_013398275.1). Classification (NCBI taxonomy): domain Eukaryota; kingdom Metazoa; phylum Chordata; class Aves; order Passeriformes; family Nectariniidae; genus Promerops; species Promerops cafer. The sequence goes on along the minus strand of VZSE01002604.1, from coordinate 4,546,062 downwards.
TGATACGAGTGGTGCCATGGAATTTTAGTTGCTTTGCAGTAAGATGAAAAAAGTTCCCAGACAAAATGGCTTTGGTCATCCAGTGTGATTGCCCTTTATTCTCCAGGCCGCTGGCTGACCTGGGGGAGCATACTCCCAGACTATAAACTGTTTTCTTCTTACCTTGTAGTCAGTTGTAAAAGTACTGCTTGACTTGGGCTGAGACATGATAGGGCCCTGTTAGAGGGAAAGTTCCTGGGGAGCGGGCACTCTGTGATATTAAACATCGCTCAAACAATAGATTTCTATTTTAGTCAGGACAAAGAATCATGCCAACAGATATACTAGGGTTAAATAAGACCATCTGCATGAATATATCTTCCCGAAAACAAACAGATGCCGGGCAAAGTTTCAGTGTGCAGCCGGGGCTGCTGCCTTGCTGTTCGGCAAAAGGGGGCAGTATCCAACAGTGCCAGGGAGCGATCTGCCGCTGCCGCCTCCCTGTCTCGAGCGCTGGCTAGTGCATGCTCTATCAACTGGGATCTGGGAATTTAGGGTGTTATCCGCTAGCCCATATTCAGGTGATTCCTTGTAAAGACATCAGAGAGGTTAATTGACTGTCTAAAAGATGCAAGATCAAAGCTAAAATTGTTTTACTTTGTGGTTGCCTCACTTCCATATGCTGGTGAATGACTGGAAATTAAGAACAATACTGTATGATTGCAAAGCTAGTTTTGTTCACATTTAGTAGGCTGACAGCAGTAACCTTACCCTGTTTTTACTGTACTGGTTTTAGGGAAAGCATGGTGAAGCCCTAGCTTTGGAGTGCTGTTGGTATAAATGCCCTCCAAGGGATTGTCATCGCTGTTTTCTGTAGTGAGAAAACCAAACAATTTCTTCTCTAAATTTAACTTTCTTTGAGAACTCGTTTGTTTCCAGCCTAGAGAAATATATTGATCCATCTCATAAAATATTGGTTTTAGAATGCATTTAAAAGCCTTTTCACCTTTCATTTATCTACATGCCTTAGATTATTAGATTAGCATTTCTTAGTTCATTTCTTCCTGGGAGCCATGGGCAATTTTATTGAGGGTCTGTCATTGGAAAACCATGCACTGGATTCCAGCTTTGTCAAGTCTCCTCAGTGTTGCTCACTGCGTTCGTGACAAGAGCTGCAGCAGCAGGGGCAGACCATCCCCAAGAGAGGGGACATGCTGAGGAATGGGAGTCAGTCATTGTAATGTGAAGGTGCTCCACTGCTGGGGTAGTGCCGAGATTCAGAGTTTAGGTGCCGTCCAGTGTGAAGCCTTCGAATGGATTGCCTTGCTGCAGATCATGCCCATGAGATCATTTCTGGTATAAAACTGAAAAAGGGAAATTTAATTACCTGCAGAGAGTGGTGGAGACAATTCAGAATGGTTCTCTAGGGCTAAAATTCATCCTTGTTCATTGTGCAGCAGTTGTGTAAGTACCAAATCACACTGAAATCACAAAGTCAGTCTTAAGTGATGGACTTACCTTTTACAGACTGAATACTGTGAAGGTGAACTGCCACAATTTTGGGTTGGATCCTTGTGATTTAGTCCAGGAGACAAACTGTGGTGTCTTGCATTATCCCTGCTGTGCCTTGAAATGGGCTGTGTCTGGGTGTTGTTGCTTCTGAGGATCAAGTCAACAGCTCTTTACTATTGTTCTGTTACTTAAGGAAATAAAAATCAACTCACTGAAGGCACTGTGTCAGATAGGTTAATTGTAGGGATTGTTTCTCATGCTTTTAGACTGCTGACTTGTCCAGTGTGCCCAGTATCAGGACTCATCCCATCTCTGTCCATAGTGGCAATTTTCATTAGTTTCAGTGGGAGCTGAGTGTGAGACTTCGACAGCTCTTTGAGCCTGCAGCTGTGTGGACAGTGCTTTGCTTGCTGGAGATTATTCTTCAAGCACAGTTAACCTCAGTATTTATTTCTCCACTGCTCTCATTGTTGTCCAAAAAAAAAAAAAATTACTGCATGACAGCCGTTATTTCTTACCCCAGGCTCAAACCGTGTGAGTAAAGTGCAGCAGAGCTCCGACAGCACAACCGTGACTTTCAGCACGCAGGATCTCCTTGACTACAGCGCAGCGACTCCCAAAGTTACCTCTGCTTCAGATCTCGTATAAAGCACAATTTTTTAAGGTCCACAAAAAATCACTCAAGGTGATTTTCTGAAGATGAGTATATCAGTAGTAATAGTCCAGAACTATTACTGGTACCAAAAATATGTCTACAAACCAAGTGGTTTGTTTTGTTTCCAAAGGTAATAACTCAGGGAAGGTAATTTGCATTTGAAGGATGTTACCAAGTTACAAAGTATGACTCTGAATTGGTGGCAGGGCTATTCATGTGCTTATAATTAAACATGTACCAAAGCACTATGCTGGTTAAGGACTGGTGTATCTTTATTTACTTTTTAGTGAGCTCTAAATGAGACAATAAGTAAACATGCTAATTACTAGTTTTAATCCCCAAATCCATTGTGAACACCTGGAGAGTTTATAAATCATATGTGTAATTTCATTGGTGTTCAGAAAGGGGTCATTTGTGGAGAGAGCACAGAATATTTTCTTCCCAGAAGCTGCTGTGAAGGAGCTTGATCTTACAAGGTGCTGCATGTTCTTCATTGTTGTTAATGCGTCTCCGGGAAACAGCACCCGGCACAACCAGACCCTGATAAACACAAACTGTAGCAGTGTCTGACCTCTGTGGCTTTGTTGAGCAGGCAAAATGCTTATGGGCTTGTTAGTCTAGATAACATACTCCCTATTAGGCTGTTGCTGCAAGTTAAATAAATTGCAGAGTGCCAGTTTCAAAGGTTTGACTTTATCCATGATGCAGCAACACGTGACCAGCCAGGACATAGCCACCTGCAGAGAAGAACCACAGACATAAGTTTTATTTCTGCCAAATATTGTGCTGCACTCAAAAGTTTCATCATAACTTCAGACCCATGAGGCAAACCCATTCCGTAACTGGGAATATCACGTGAGGATCTGGTGATGCAGAAAGGATCCTCCAGTAGCCTTGAACCCTCTGTGCTATGGAGGACATACCCTGACACCAGATAGTCATAAATGTTAAGCAGAGATGCCATCTGCAAGTCCTGCAGAATAGCCCAGCTAAGTCCTGCATAGATGATCTATAAGCCATTTGCAGTTTAAGGGTTTGTGGCTTCAGAAGTTTGTGTATTTTGCAGATTGTTTGTGCCATAGTCTTCAAAAACTGTTAGCTTTTAAGACAACCAGATGGCTTTAACAAAATATATTTTCTGGCACCTGGAACAGGTGGATCTGGAATCAATTTCTGCAGTGTAATTTTTTCCACACCCTTTTTGGAATAATTTTATACCCTGGAGCCACCTAAGGTGCTTATTATGTAGCCAATGGGGAACAGCTTCTGTCTGACTACATAAGATTTTACACATCTTTTATAGCTAATGCCTAGACTGAAATGCAAAATTTAGTGCTGGGAGTGCATGTGAATTTGTGAAACTCCCTGAAGAAAATGTGGGTGCACATATCAGCGAATGAATTATGCTTCTCCAAAGACAGAGAGAGCTTTTTTCGTGGTAACAAATGTCCTGTGTTCAGTGTTTGTCATTTTAAAAGCATTATTTTTCATTTCAAGTGCAAACCTTGTGCAAACCCTGTGTAGGTTACTGATGTGGAGTGAAAATGAAAAAAATAGCTTCAATTTTATTTGAAAGGATAACAGAATGAAAATTTCTTACGTGGTATGGAAGTGTCCTGACTCAGGGATCAAATTGGTGGTTCCAAAATATGGCTGTGACAGTCAGGACTAGTTTTGTGGGAAAGAAGCAGATCCTGCCTGTTTTCTCAAAGGGCAGGAAACAAATTTCCATGAGACCTTGGCCACATCCTCATTCTTGCAGAATCAGGGACAACAAGCTTACCCAGATGTGTGGATTCATAGTAAATTCAAAAGGGGTTTTGAGTGGGTGCTGTGGAACCATCTGCACAACTCAGAGGTAGGATTAAGAACTAAATCTGGGAATACTTTGGGGCCAGACTCTTAGGGGAAGAGGAGTTTGACTATAGATGGCCTGTTGGGCAGGTTTAATTGCTTTGCTGTGTTGCTTGGCCACGTGGAAGTTGTTTAGCCTGCTGTTTCAGCTAAAGGTTGCTTATTTATCTCCTATGGTGCTGATTTACAGCACATCAAAGATAGGGGGAAAAAATAAGGCAAGAAAGGAAAGGGTAGGAAGTTCACTCTGGATAACTCAGTTTGACAGGGTAATATAGTAAATTTAAGAATGCAGAAGGAGATGCTTTTGGGGCCTGTATATATATAACACATGGAAGGAAAAATTGGCTAGGTCTCAGAAGTTTGTTAGAGTGATTACAGATCCCCCTGCCCTGCCTCATGTTCCCTTCTCTGCTCTCCCTTCCTGATTGAAGAAGATTGTCTGCCAGGAGGAGATTTTCAAACACATGGTTTGGACAGGGCAATCAGTCTATATTTATAAAACACTTAATATTTCACTCTCTGACTTTTTTGGGGTCCATTCCACATACGAAGGGGCATTTTCATTAGAAACACAAAGCTGAGACTCAGTTTCTGCCTGTGTCCAATGTGCTTCTCCCGTCTAAAAGAGTTTAGCTTTTAGTTGTAATTGCAGCTTGTAACCACTTACTTAAAATAAAAGACAGCGGGGAAGAATATCATTAGTGGCTTGTGGTAGGATAAAGATACACACTTGCTCAACATCAGCAAAATAGGAATATGCACTGTAACCGTGTGCTGTTCTAATACTGACAAAGGATGAGGTGAGGTAACACATAATATAAAAAATTTTACAGTTCCTGGTTTGTGAGGATAATCAAGTGATATAATAGTACAACTTAACCTTATTTCCATTTCAACATCCATGCTCAGCAGTCAGAAGTACAGAGAGTGAGGCATAAAAGGACTGTGGCCTGGAGAATTTTGTGCTCATCTGTTAAAGATATCATGAATAACGATGCAGATGGGTACCAGGTAGGGTTGCCAGTGACTGAAATCTGTACAAATTAAACTTTGAGGTCTGTAAAAAGCTGGTCTTATGTGACTTTCTCAAGGTCGTAGAGTGTGTTAGTGGCAGAGGCAAGGTTACAAGCCCTGAAACACTTACTCAATTACTTAATTCCATAAGTGTAGTTAAATCCTATGAATTAAATGTTTCACCTCATTGCTTTCCTGCATCAAAGCCCTAAACTCGTGCCTTACAAGACTATGCATTTATCTCCATGCTCAACATTGCCAGTACGTAACTTGATCACGCAAATCCTTTACTCATCTAAACAGTTCAGTGTAAGTTAGTGTGACTATGGTTCAAGAAAATAAGTACCCTGCTTGCACATGCACTATCGGTCCCAACATTTTCAAGATTAACAAGGGATTATTCCTGTATTTTGCATTTTTATATACCAGACATACATCTATACAGGCTGAAATAAAACAAAAACAAGTGATTAACATCTTTAAAATTTAACATTTCCCCCCCTTAGCCAACAGAAATAGCTCCCAAGGGAGTAATTTACTAGATACATTTTGTATTCGTCTAGGACTGTACCTCAGGAATACAAACCATGATTTTGCTAATGCTATGTGTTCCCTCTAATGAGTGTTTGAAATATTAAACCAGCTTATATTTGGAATGAGTCTTGCACACTTCCTTGTCTATGGTAGCTTTGCAAATCTAGGCTTCACTGTTTTGCCTCAGAGAATTATGAGTTTATTATACTCCTGGAATGCTAATAGCACTTCATTTTCTCCCTAAATTTCCTTTTCATATTTATTTATTGATTCTTCATTTGAGCACAGTTTCACAGATAATGATGGTACTACTGAGAATAGCTGGTGTGAGTTAATTTTAAGAAGGCTGAAGTTACAATGCCATCCTTTTTTGCCAAAAATTTCTCGGCAAAGTTGATAAGCTAAGGCATCCAAAATGCTAAATTAGTTAAGATGACTGGATAAGATTACTGCCAGTGCTGTATTTCATTCCTGGTTTCATCAAAACAAAGCACATCAAGGCTGACAAGTCTAAATTTAATTTTGCATTGAAAACTCATAGGCAGATTTGAGGATGATGTGCTTTGGGCAAGCAGTCTTTGGTCATTTAGTATTTATTCAAATGGAGTTCATTGACCTGTGAGAGAACACATGTGAACAGGGTTTTTAGCATTTTACCCTTTATTTTGCATTTTACTTTTGATTCCTGGGGTTCTTCCCCATCTGGTCCCTCCTACCACAGGGGTGGACTCCAGAAAGGTGCTTCCAGTCATTTTTTTCTGCCTTCCCTGAAGGCACAGAACTTCCCTGAGCCAATTCATGTTCAAGTTGGTCAATACTTCTAAACGAACATCCAATTTTGATTTAAATATTTCTGAAGGGAGAGAACATCCTGCAATTCTTGGTTAAGTGTTTAAACTTTAGCAGCTCTTGCAATTCTGTTGCCCCTTAGTTGCTGGTTCCTGGTGCTGTTACTCTCTTATCCAAAGAGGAGAGCATCACATTTTCTTGCTGCGGAGGTTCTTCAATCTGCAGTCAAGCAATCTCTTAATTTTTCTGTGGTATTTCAGTATGATACTGGATTTTCCAATTGTTTTTCAATGCTTATTGCTTGATGGCTCTTCTCTGAACTTCCTGAGGGTGCTACTGGACAAAGAAGACAGTAGCACTGACAGCTACAAAGGTTTGGGAGAACTGAAACGGCAGAGGTTGTAGAGCAGAACTGAGCAGATAGACAGAAGGAGATAAGGACTGTAAAGCTGGAACACAGAAAAGAAGGATAGTGGTGTAGGAATCTCTTGGCATGAGGAGCCTGGTGTGTTACATGCCTGGTGAAGAACTGGAGTGGCTGCAGTGGTTAAAGGCAACAGCAGGTTTTTACTGGCAGAGGAGGATGGCTTGGAGCTGGGTGGGGACTGCAGCAGCAGCACTGCTTGTAAATCAGAGCAGTGTTGTATCAGGGGAACTCTCTGCAGGGAAATGTCAAAACATCTGTCTGCACTTTGCCTGGGCATAACCAGACTCATTCAGGAGCACTGCAATATAGGCAAGGTGAAAAGAGACACTTTAAACTAACTGAGGGCAGAGTTCAAGCAGAATTTCTGGTGCAGAAGACATTCCATTCTTGCAAGTGTAAGATCTGAGCCTGCAGAATCAAACTCACTTTTGCAATCTGTACAAATTCAGGATGTTACTAATTTCAGTAAAATGACCTGTGGATGAGAGTTTACTGGCCTGAGTTCTTGATTGCTAACACAAGGCAAATGGTTAAATTATTTGCAAAAGTTATAGTAGTATTGGGTTGGGTTGCACTAACCTTAACTGTGATACCTGTGGTTAGAGAGGACTAGAATCTTCCCATAAATAGTACAATTTCTGTTTTTAGTTTGGAAAGATGTTATCATTTAATGAAAACCCTTTGTTTTCTGGCAGCTTCCTCTGCTATCCATTTACAAAGCTCTCAGAGGGCTTAGACATCCATGAAAAGTTCAAGAGCCCAATTCTACTCACAGATAGATGAGTGCAGCCTCAGTGAAGAGCTGCGGTTGTGCTTGGCTGAGGACTGTAATGCGAGCCCAAAAAATCAAAGACAAGTTTGTACCTATGGAACCAGATTGCGTAGGGATGATATCGGTCCAGGTGCACTCTCCAAAACGAGGTCTTCCAGATTATGCTGTTGCAAGACCCAACACCAAGAGAAGCATTTTAAGTTTTAATTAAAACAAAAACTTAAAACAACATGATCTCTATTTCTGCTGAATTTTAGCTTTCCCCATGTTTGAGCATAAGATGCAGAAGTAACAGATTAGAAACAGAAGTAAAATAATGAGGCTTGCTTTTTTTTTCCTTTTCCAAACTGATTCAACTGAAGAAGGAAAAAAAAAGACTTCTGAAGATTTAATTTGAGATGACTAAGAAGCTTCATTACAAATAGACCAAATGAACTACTGAAGTGCTTCAGTGAAGTTATCACAACAGCCTTGAGCCAGCAGGATTATTTCCATGGCAGACGTCTACCTGATAGAAACAGGGGTTTAAATTAATAGTTTAAAGAATTGGAAATAATCTGATACATGTAGTTCTAATGGTCTAAGATACCCGTTGAAGAGACAAGAGCCTGACCCTGCAACAAGGGACATCAGTAGGAAGAGTCCAATATTTTTAAGTTTAAATTTGATTTTTCATCTTAAAAATACCCAAAAGGTTCACATTTTGTAGTTCTTATCCAATGAATATTTGGTTTTGAAACTGGCATACTACCTGAGTCAGAGCTGCAGGAGATGGCCCCACATTTTCAACCTGACAGTGCCTCTTTAAAATGCAGCAGTATAATTTAGGCGTCTCTTATTTGTTTTGAATAGCAGAGCTAACATGTCTGTCAGTCACAAAGACTTGATAGACATGATTAAAAGGCAGGAGATCAGGAAATGTGTGCTTACCACAGTCAACTCTCCCCAGTGAAGAAGTGAGTGGCTCGGTGGCATATTTACAATTAAGGTGTAACTGAAAGCTTTTTTAGAAATGTGCTTTGTAGACTGCACTGAAATAGTGTTTTCTATTATGACCAGTTTCTGGAACAGATTATCATGATTGTAGGAAGCACTTCAAAGCAGATTGATGTAGGAAGATCTTTCACCAAAAACTTCAGCTTCTCTGTAAAACAGAAATCTACAAATGTGTCTGCAATCTGTGTTGTTTCAGCTACAACAGCATTTATTTGATAGAAATGGTCTGCTCTTAATTTACAAAATACTACAAAGCTCTTTTTATTTTGCAGGCCCCTCCATTTCACAGTGGAGTTCAAAGGTTGTGTTTCCTTTCTCCCATATCCTTCTAAATTTCTGTTTGGTATTTTTTAAAGGCTAAGATTTAAAGATTATAATGAAATACTGAGCTGCATCTGATAAAGTCAGACACTAATTTAATATATTGGTGGCCAGACTTTCATAGAACTGACCATAACACATTGTCTAGTCCATTCCCCCAACTCAAACAAGCATCAACCAAACCTCCACCATTTAGCTGAACACATGCTCAGCTGAACTCAGTAGTAGCTAAACCATGGTAGGAACTGGAAATGCCCTTAAGATGTATTAATTTAATTATTTTAATTAAAAAATGTAAAATGTATGGATTTTCACACACAAGGCCAGTGATATCCCATTTCATCAAGACTTCTAAAAACTTTACTTGTAGGCTAAAGTCTATATCTTTGAGAATTGAAGTCTTCTGCTTACTAGCAAACACAGGAGCAAAAGTGAAAAGCCATCTTTCTGGCTGGGATAAAACCAGGTGGTAACAGCACATTGAACTGTGGTGGGATGCCAGCAAATTCTTCTTGGTTTTCAAGGATGTTAAAAAGAGAGGAAGCTTGTGCAGAAAATGAAAGGCAGCTGTAAGAACAAAGACAAGAATGAATTAGAACTGTCTTGCTCCACTATATTTAGTAGGACATGCAGAGGACAGGAAGAAAAATTTACAAAAACAGTTGTCATTGTTATTTTCTGCCTTATCCAGCTGTAATATAACACACCCATTGCATTGTCCTTTACGAGTCTTAAGTGAACAAATTGATTTTTTACCAGGGAAGAAGATGAGACAAAGAAAAGTCAAGTCTCTTGTCTAAGCTCATAGAGGGCAGCAGTGAAAGACAGTCCTAGAGCCACAAACATTTTCTCTTGTTTGACAGCAGAAATATGATCGAGTCTCTATGTTAAAGAAGGGCCTTGGAATAGTCCCTGTACATTCTGGGAAATTATTTTTTCCTATAAAGCAAGGCCAAATGCTGTTGAAGAATATATTATGAATACTTATGATAAATGTTAAAAAATAAAGGTTTTTTATCCTCGGTGTCATTAAATTAACAATTCTGACAATTTAGAATACAATTTATTTATAAAATGTGGTGAGTAAATGAAGTTATCTTATTCAGAGAACTTATTCTGGTTCTTTCTGAAAAAGTACAGATCACATTCAAATAAGCTTCTAAAGCAGACAGCTCTGTGAAAACTTCCTTACCATCTCTTTTCTCCAACATAGAAAATTAATAGCCAAGCACAAATTTGGTCTGTATTTTTAGTGAGCATAAATTAATCAATATGTAGCATGTTTCTTGCACTTACACATAATTAAATCATATTTGTTCTTGGAAACTATTCGTCCTGTGTAAACCTGCTTCCTGAGTAAATATTTCTTTAATTATTAGAACAAATAGATTGTGGTATTTGGAGTTGATTATCACAGCATTTCTTTCCCTGATGTGTGCTTCGGATGTGCACAGCAGAGAGGTCTGCTAAACACAGCCAGGAAACACAGCAACCAGCTTTTTTGCAGATTGAACATAAATACATCTTATGAATACGTCACACCTACAGAACCCTTCATTTGGGGATTACAAAGTGCTTTGCCATGCTTTGTGGGTATTATTTATTTTTGTTTCAGGGAAGGATAAAGTGAAAGGGAAAGAGAGACTAGGGCCCATATGCAACATCCCCATGTTGTATTAATAGAGATAGCTGTACTAAAATGTATATGGTTGTGTGCTACTTTTGTAGAACAGCAGAGGACATGGCTTTTCCTACAGGCTAATGAGGTACAGCCTCTATTTTTGGATGTCTGGTAGTGCATTTCTGGTCTCAGGGGTCCTAAAAGCTCAAAGCAGATGGAAGTCATGGAGAGTTAGGGACACTAGGGGAGTTAGGGACACTAGGGGTCTCAGAACCATGCCTCTCCTCATTGGGAGTAGGGCACCTCATTGTCAGGTTTGGCTGCTAGGGTTCGATGGCTTGCGACTGGGGTGTGCAGTGAGTGGCAGAGCTGAGAGAGAAGTGCAGGTGTCCAGTTTCCTGGACATGCTGTGCCAGAACAGAACAATTTAGTCCCAAATGCATATCCTTGTCCTCACTGCACAACTCATCTAGGAGGTTGGAAGATCTATGTGAATAGTATGACAGCAAAGCCATGTGCTTGTCCTCAGTGCCTCTGTGCTTGCCTCTGGGAAGGTGTGTGTATGTGTGGGTGTCATTGTTTCTCAGGTTTTTGTTATGTTGAGACTGTATAGGAGTAATTCCCCAGAAGTTAAGGGAGAAATATTTTTCCTGTGGGAGGAACGTTTAAGAGTTGTCAGCATCTTCGTGTTTCTTAACTGCAAAGTAAGGAGTTTCTGATGGGGGAGGGTAGATTTTGAGCTCTGACTTTCTCTTGCTGAGTTAATTAACCAGAGTTTAAAGCACTTCCTCTCCTGAGCTGGAGTTTCTTACGTGGGAAACAGAGGTAAGAGGCCGTAATCAAAGAGATCCCTGGTTAAGGATGCAGGTGAACAAGGCTTGTAAATGACTGCCTTGAGTCTGAGCAGAAGACCATGTCTGCCAGTAAAATATTGTTTGGATATACCCTTAATGAAAAGAAAGGGTTTACTGTGGAGTCACAGCCAAAACACCCTTTGTGCTGTTCGAGTGCAGCATGTCATATGTGCTGAGCCTCTTCCTGGCTTTTCTTCAGGATTGCAGGGAATGGAGTAGGCATTTGAAGGAGACCTTGGAATATCAGAGCTGAGAGGGGCAATGGGATGCTGCATGATACCATGTTATTGGGAAGAGTTCTTGGCACCTACTTGTCTTTTGATGGGTTAAATTCATAAAACCATCATCACTCGCACATGTACTTAAAAAAGTCCTGTCTTCTGACAGTTACTGTTTTCTTTTTTCCTCACTGGAGCTTTTAGATGTAGCTGAACCTGGTTGGATGATGGACTGTGAAGGAACAAATGTATCAGTTAAACAAAAACCTCTTTAGCATCTTTAGGTTTAGAGTTTTATTTCTCTGTGCACATTAGCTCTGAAAGCTCACTGTTCCTTCATGGCCCCAGAGGGCTCTAGTTTGACAGCAAAGGTGTCAAGTGCCCAAGTAGATACCTGGATGTTGGCAGTGCTAATACAGCCTGTGCCTTGTCAGCTATCACACGTGTGCCTACCTGTGCAGTTGTTGCACCCCCTGCCTGAGGTGGAATGGTAACCAAAAAGTGCCTTTATGTTGTTTAGTGTAATCCTCTCAACCACAAGAAGATGCTCTGACTGTGCAATACAGTATCCACTTGGGGAGTTAATAGGAATTACCTGTTGCAATTTAGATTTACATCCTGGATTATTGGGCAATAATTTCCTTTTTGCAGGAAGTTCTAATTGATGCAGAGGTCAAATGATGCTGGGACAGGAAGTTTAAACCAGCTCCAGGAGGATGTCTGATGAGTGCTCTCTGCCTCAACTTTCCACTGTGAATGAGCACTAGAGTACATTTAGTCTGTTTTGTTCATTGAGATCACAAGTTCTTTGGGGATGAGAAGTTACTCCATGGATAGCAACTTGAGCAGTGCCACTCGTGTGGAACTTCTGCCTGACTCTAACTCAAACAGCAGTGGGAATCCATCTGAAATCCAAGCACCTTGTGGTTTAAATGCTTTCTCTGTGTTTTCAGATAGCAATCTCTTTAGCTCTTTGGGGCGTTTAATGAAAATTGTTTTAACAGGACTGCAGTGTTATAGAGAGCATTGTGTGTGTTCATGCAGTGAGGGGGTGCAACCATACAGTGCAGCTGGAGCTGTAGCATTTTACTGTGCTGTGACAGGTAGAATCGATTTTACAGTTAGGTGAGACTGATTTCAAATGTTCCCTTGTTGAGTTTATTGGCACCTACAACTAACAGTGTTAAAAGGTTAAATGGTATGTACATTACACTGCACACAGCCCCAAAATTTGTTTAGAGAACAGAACAATAGTCTCTTGTGACTGGTCCCTTCACCCTACAAAATTTCTGTATGTGGATGTCTGTTGTTAATGAGGTTGTTTGAGAACACATGGTCTTCTTACATCTTCTCTGTGCCTCTTATGGAGAGCATTTCTGGCTGAAAACTGGACTGAAGGAAGGGCAAAATGGCCTCTTGATCTGAACATTGGTTGAAGACTCAGAGAGCACTTGAAACACCTGGGAATTACCTGGACTTCATGGCTAACATCAAGTCCTGTCACATGCTTACTCTGTGAATATGAACATGTCCCATGAACACTCCATCGCTCGATACTCAGCCCCCCTACAAAGCAAACAGTACTTCGCAGGGATGTTGTAAGGCATTGGTATCTGGGATTTGTAAAGCTCTGGGAACACTTAGTCTGGGCCAGCTACAGAATTGCAAGTATTGATATTTGTTGCATTCAAGTAATTTGGTATAAATGTCACCTTCTTTGGTCTGTGGTAACAGTTAGAAAGGGACATGAATTGACTGAGAAAGAGACGTGTGCTGTGATTGCTTAAATACAAACCTGGGAATTGGTGAGTTTTAACTTCTAAACTCATCTCTACCAGCAGCTCACTCAATGCCTTGGGCAAACACTGGGAAGTCAGTATCAGGTTTCTCTGTTGAAGTAATAATGCTTAAGGAAAAAAAAAGAAAATAGCATTTTCTAGAGTTGTAAGAAATAATCAAAGATTGTTTTAGAGGATCACCTGAAAAGTGCTATGTATTTTAAATTGTTTCTAATCCCTGTATATTAGTTATATGCATAGGAAATAATCAGTTTGAAGCACAGCTCCCATTTGGTGATTTCCATTTGAAATGACCCTTTCTTGCATCAAAACAGCAGAAAGGACAGATATGTGCTATTAAAAACAAGATATTCTAGTTCAAACTGGAAGCATTATCTCTGAAACACGACCTGCTGGAGCAGTGCTTTCAGAAAAAGTAGATTCCCACCAGTTAGCTGCTTCTAACTCTCTTAATTCCCCAAATTTTTTGCAGAACAGCTGGTATTAGCTGCCCTTACTTCCTTTGATGCAAGAAGTTTGCATTTCCAGTTCTTAGATTCCTCCACATCTGTGCTCCCAGTAACAAGCAGTGATCAGCGGTGAGTCACTTTGACACATTGAATGTCTAGTGTTGGCTTTGCTCCTAGTGACATGTGCCAGCCTGGGTGGAAAAAAAAAGAAATGAAAAAAATGTATACCCTAAAGGCATGATAACTTGAATTATTTCCCTTCACCTCTTCCCAAAGTGGAAATCCAGCTTGCATACGGAGTTCATGAACTAGAAACAAGCTGCTGACTGTGGCTGCTGTTGGCGATGAGCCTCCCAACCTCAGCATCCAAACTGAAAGCCAGACCTCTCCGGTGCATCGCAGCTAGCTTTAATTGTTGAGCTTCCTTTCAGGACTAAGAGATTACTAAGGAGTTGCCAAAGCTCTCTTGTCTGTATTCCATGTTCCTATGATTCCCTAGATAACTTCACTTTGAAGTGGGCTGCAAATGAAGATGCTTCCCATTCTCTCCTCTCCAAATGTACATCCAATGGCCACTGAAGTTTCCATCAGCTTGATTAGTTGGCACCAGCTCTGACATGTTCTGAAATGCTGAGAGCAAGTTGTCTTTACAGACTACCCCTCTAAAAGTTACTCAAGAAGTTACTGTATTTGTTCCTCCTGAATTTAAAACCTATGGATTGGCTATGAACTTCCAGCTATGGACCTGATGCAAAGACCACTGACATAAAAGGGAGAAAGTGTCTTAAAATTCCTTCCACTGTCTCTGTGTTAGGCTGTCTTTTGAAGATGCTTGTCTTCTAATCTGAACCAAGTATTCTTGAGGACTGTGCATGTCTTTACTGTTTCAGAGTTTTTTCATTTCACTCCTTCATGCGTGCCCAGTTAACAATTCCTCTCATTTAGAATGGCTTGTGGTCTGTAGAAGCAGGTTGGTTTTCATTACTGCATCCGACATGGATGGCTACCAAGATTGTATTTTAATAGAAGGTAGAATAGATCAATGTTGTACAATTGAAGTTAGAGCCAATAGCATATTTTACCTTTAAACTAGTGAGTCTACCAAAGTCAGTATTTTTTAAATTGGAACAGGGACTGTACATCTGTGCAGTACAGCTGGAATACACATCGTTAAGGGCAGGGTGTCCTCTCCAGGGCCTGGGTGTAGCACTTTATATGCTGTCCACCTGCGAGGGACTGTTTTCACTTGGCTGCACTGAACTGTGGTGATGGTTGAAAATAAGCAGATTTGTTATTTAATACGTTTGGCAGTCTGACAGGTAGTTTTAGTAAAAAATCTAAAGCATGCTTGGTTGGCATCCTGTTCCCATCAGGAAGGACTCATGTAACAACAGATCCCTGTGCTTGTCCTCTTCTGCTAGGGGTGTTATACCTGCTAGAGAGAGAAGGACTTCTGGAGTGTTGCTGTTCGTTGAAACCAGTCTGGGAAGAATAATCTCAGTCACTGCTTCTCAGAAAGAGTCTTTTGGCTCTGGCTGCCCCTTTTGGTCAGGGGTTTGAGGATAGTGTTTCTCAGCCTAGAGTTCCTGATGCATGGAAATGTTTCTGTGTTAGCCTCTCCTTAGAGGTTGTGGATCTGTTTTGCTGAATGCAGAGGGGCAGATCTCTGTCATTTTTCTGTCAGAAATCCCCCCAAGAGCAAGAGCAAACTTCAGTTGAATTGCCTCTCTTACAGGCTCTTTAAATTATGTGGCTCTGTTGGATGGAAACGGGCTGAGCTCCAACCTTCCTCATGCTGTTTGCCCTGTAACCTCTGTTCCTCTCCCAATTCCCATCTGCATTGTCAGAAATGGGCAAGCTCCTGTCTGCTGCTGGCTGGGCTGCTGCCGACAGGATTGCTGCCCTTCCGACAGGGCAAGGCCCTTCCCTCCCTCTGCCCAGTCCCTGCAGACTGCAGTGCTTGGATGTTGTCCTGTGCTTTCATCCTCAGAACTGTACCTAATCCAGTGAATGCAGCTGTTTGTGTTTCACCAGAAAGCCTCCCCATCTGTCTGGGGGGCTGGTCAGGGTGGTAAGGGAATGAGGAGTTTTCAGCTACTCCAACCTTGGGCTGAAGTACAGACTTTTAATGACATTTTCTCCTGGATGTTAACGTTAGCTGTTTATGAAGCCAAGAATGTGTCTCTTCATGCCACTCAAACACTTTACTGAGGGTGAGGGCATGATTAGTCATTCAGCAGGCAAACATCTGGTGCTTTTGTGTGCCCTGCAGCTCTTCCTAGTCGGGAGGCCTCACCTCGGCCTGGCTAAGCAGGAATGTGTTACCACAGGCATTTTAATTTTATGCTTTTAACCACCATCATACATGAGCAGGGAGTAAAACATGGTTTCTTGTGTGCTTTTTTAAAGTTCTGTATCCCTGTATTTCTAGATCCCAGCTCATCCTGGACAACACTTTGTCTCTCTAGGAATGTGTGATAGATAAGAGAAATAGGATTTTCAGAGAATTCCTAAGCCACTAGCTCTGTCCTTTCATGCAGAATAGGCATCAGAAAACTAGGGAGAATAAAAAGTGTCTGTATACAATCTCTGCTCCTTTCCTTCCCATGCTTGGCTTCTCCTCTGAATCCCAGAGCCGCCCTTCAAACATGGCAATTCATGGCTGATAGTTGAATCATTGCAAAACCTCCTCCTTTTGTTTCTTTCCCCTGACATTGTTTCCTTCATCTCTGGTAACTTACATGGGCTTTTAATTCTAGAGTGACAAGAAGTTTCTTTGTTTTCCACAGATGGGGAAACTTCCTTTTCCAAATGTCTCTCCTTGCTGCTTACCTGAAATAACTGGCTTCTCCAGCATTTCCAGGTCTTAGCACATCTTTTGTCCTGTCTGTACATAAAGCTGCTCACTTTGTCTTTTGCTTGTGTTGTGTCATCTTCCAGGAGCAGTGTGAGATGTGAGTGTGCTTAGTCCACCTAGTCTAGGGCTCATGCAAAGTGTGTTGCAGTTTGGAGCCTGAGCTGAAAGTGCATTACAGCTGCTAGGAATGCAGACAGTGTTTGTAGCCAGAGCCCGGAATTGCTCCAGGTATCTCAGTAGATCTTAATCACAACCTGTTTTCTTCATCCAGGCATAACTTCCAGGCACACTCAGACTCAGAGAGACAAGGTGCAACCGCTCTGTGGTTTTGCAAAGTGCAAGGAGGTCTAGTTAAAGTGATCCTCACCATCATTTGGCAAGTAAAATCTCTGTGGCGAAAAGGCTTCACTGCATGATATGTCAGTAATTGCAAGGTGACAGTACAGCACATTGTACAGGGAGAACTTTTACTCTCTGTCTGTTGGGTAATGTGCATTTATGGAGACCAGTAAGAATAGTGGGGGCCTTAACCTTTTAACCCAAAGAAGAATTATTAGTAAATCATAAACTAACTAGAATTGGAACAGGCTGACAGCCTATCCACTTTATCTCTTACTAATGTGGGATTGTTCCCTACAATGCATTCTCTCCTGTTGGCTTTAAATAACTAAGCACCTATTGCTTCCCTGGGGAATGCATATCATTGACCAGTAGTGAACTCTGTCTAACAACCAGCCTAAACTTTCCTTCATTTTTTGCCTGTTCCCCCAGTTAACCCCTTCTAGATTTTTACACTTTTCCAGTATTTGTAGATGGCTCTGTTGCTACCATACTTTATGTGAGTGATCAGTAAGCTTCATTCTTATAAATTGCAGTTTAATACTACAAGTTTCACTATGGAGATGTACATCTTCCAGTGCCACCACTTAATGATCAGCTCAAACTCCAGCATGTCCTTTACTAAACCAACTTATGTGCATCTTACGGGCTCTGCGTAAATCTGTTGTTTCGGATACCTTTGAAAATGTGGCACTACAGGCTTGGAATAATATGAGTCCATGCTGTGGAAAGCCACTAACCCCCTTTTTTGATATGTGAACACCTGTTTATTTCATTGCCCTAGGAAAGTGATTTTGCTTGATAAGTCAGGACAGCTTCTGAATGGAGGCTTGTGCATGATTAGTACAGATTGCTGTTACTGTGTCTGGGCATGTGTGTGTGTGTGTGTGTGTGTGTGTGTGTGTGTGATACGTGGGTGCAAATGTAACTGAGATACTTCAATAGTTCCTAGCTCTGAGTTAGGGGTAATGTAAATTGCAGGGACTATTGTAAAACTCCACAAACCAAATAATAATCACTATTGTGTCAAATAGTGCCTTATCTTCAAGATAGGCTCAGCTACCACCAAATCCTAGAGAAACCTTTCCTTTTGTCTTTACCAGATCTGAATCTGAAAGGTTTCAGAGGAAATACTTATTTTTAGGATATCTTTGCCATCCTTCAGCCTGATGCTTAGGCCACCATTTTCTTTTATTTGAGCTCAATGACAAAGCAATCTGGAATTACATATCAACCCCTGTTTCATATATTTTATGATTCATTTTAATTTAAAAAGAATCCTTTATTGGAAGACTGAAATTTTACTGGTGGTTGAAGATCCAGAAAATCCATTTAGAGGAAAAAGACTAGTAAAAGTAAAGTAAGAGAGGATAAGAAGCATCACTGGCTGTGTCTTTTGGTGTAAATCACATTCATTTCATAAAAGTCTTGAACACATCTCTTAAACTTTAATACCAGAATTTCAAGCCCAGCAGTCAGTGGAGTTTTTAGCACCAGCCAGAGAGTGCTCATAGTTGGCAGGCAGATGGTCCTTTCCCCTCTTTTACATTCTTTTAACGCACTATCGCTGCCAGTTGGGCATTTGAAAGCCTCATTAATTTTCCTTGCTGTTTGGCAATAAGACCTTGCTTGTTCCTTGCTGTCTTCCATTACAGAAACCTGTGACATTTTCAGATTGCTCCTACCTGTTGTTTTGATGTGGGGCTGGATTATTTGCCTTGCTCAGGAACCAAGTGGTGGAGATGTTGAATGATGCAGAAACACGCTGGGGTGTGGTGTCAAAAGCACAAGTGGTTAGAGTGTGGAGAGGAGAAGTTTGGTGTGTGGATGCAACGAGGGAATTAGAAATGAGAAAGAAAAGGACATGTCAAGAAAATATTGATGTTAGATCCAGCAAATTTGGAGGAAACTCTTTTCTCTGTTTAAATTATCTGTGCTTTGATGTTGTGGAGTAACAGTGGTCTTTTTTTCTCCTTTCTGGTGAGGTTTCAGGTTTCTGTGAAGCTCTGGAAGTACACTTAGCTACAAAAAATACTAGTTGTGCTGAACTTCTTTTCTTCCCCCCTGACAATAGAGAATGCTTTACAATGTAGCCATCTTTAATAAAATGAATCTGAGAAGTGACAGCATGGGGCTGCATGTTGAGTGGTTTCGAATGGCTCTATATCTCATTATCCAGGTTACAGGGTAGATTTTTGATTGCCTGCCCTGCAAACTCATTTTGAGACAGGTGTGTTAAAAATGCATGTGTCCTTGGTTACCTGGAGAGAGCAGAGGTGCTTTGTAGCTCAGAGTTAAGTTAAACGACTAAAGCCTGTATTATTCATCAAGACAAAATCATTTTCTGAATCTGGAAGAAAAGAAACTGTCTTGTCTTTGAAAATCATTTATCTGGCCTTGATTTTCCTCAGGGCAGCAAGTAGAAGTCAAGTTTAAAACAGAGATTAAAACTCTTTTTCAGTGGGATCAAGAAAAGTAAATTGCCAGCAGAACCACTTTTGATCAAATGAGTGTCTGCTCCAGGAATTGACTGTGCTGCCTGTGCAGCACAATGTTACAGTGTTCATCTGCTCGCCAGTCAGTTAGCACCGCTTCGTGCTCTCCTCTTGGTGTGCCTGGCAAATTGAGAAAGATGGACGTGTAAAAGGTTTTGTCTTTCTGATGTGGACTTCTTGAAGGTGGAGAGCTCACTGTCAGATCAACAGCAGTTGGATCTGTCAGCACGGGCACAGAGGAACCAGAGGCGCTAGGGACTCGTGGTTCCAGCACCTCTGCTGATAGCTCGGCAAACAAGCAGCGGCTGGTTCTGTCACGGCGTAAAGAGGACGTGACTGGCATTCTGCAGAGCTCTACCTGGGGTGGGATTGTCTGGGTTCTCACAAGCTGAGAAGAGTCAAACACAACCAGATCTTCAGTGCAGAACTGAGAGTGGTAATTATTATTCATGTGTTGAGTTCCTCTGCCGAAGGGTAGGATGTTGCTGGAGTCATTATCTTTAAGGGACGAAGTAATTCTGATAATCTGAACTGTCTTATCACGGTCAGTATCCATCCATTTCATACCTCAGCGCTCTTTGCTTTTGAGTCCCTGAGTCCTGACAGGTGGCAAATTGGATCAATTTATATTCTTGGTGCCACGGTGAGATACAGAGGAGAATAAATCTCCAGAGAAATGTGTGTTGGACTTGTATGTGAGTAGGCACTAAGCAATGTCACCAAGGGGACCGGGGCAGGCACAACTGGGGGGAATGTGTGTGGCAAATAACAAAAGTAATATATTGATTGATTTTCTTGAGTTTTTACACCAAGAGAGAAGGGCTGTGCAGAAATTTCTCCATACAAAGATTTAGGATTGATGAGTTTGGATAATCTGGATTCATATTCACTGTTGGTCTATCAACCAACACCTCTCTTTTTAAATTACCCTCCTCAGACTTGTTACAAGTAAGCTCACCAATCAGCTTGTGAGACACAGCAAAAAATGAGATGTATTTTTCCCCTAAAAGTTCAGTTGATTTCTTTTAATCCTTGATGCCAGTGATATTGTTATTATTTTTTCACTGATTCTCTCTTACCATACTGGTAGTTAGTAAGGTAAAACCAGAAGAGATACAAGGAATACTTTTAGCCTCTTCTCCAAGAGGAAGCATTCCAGGTGTTGCCTACAACAAGGAATGTTCAAGATATCCTGTATTTGAGTCTGCTTGTAATTCTCCATAGCATTTCAACGGGTTATGGTATTCTTTCTCTTCTCTCCTAAAATATTTATGTATCTGTATGATATACAGTTAAACAGGTACCTGTAACTGTATTGCTGGGCAGGATGGAATGTCTTCTAAGGATAGTTCACAAAGTACTTCATCACTCTGAGCATGAGATAATTCTACCATGAACAGTATATATCCTGCCTTCTTAATAATTCTCAGACTTGTTTTCTTCTAATGGATTAAAGAAAATCTACTATTTTTCTTACTCTCTTGTAAACCGTACTAGTTGTCACCCAGATTCTCGCAATAGCATTTTGTTTGGCTGCTTTCTCTTCTTCATTATATACCAGAACTTAATTGAACTGAATGAACTATACATGAACATGAAGTGGTGATTACTCAGCCCTGCTCATGTTAATTCCCAAATATAATTTAACAATTTAAAAAAGTCTTAACTTCACTCAGTAGTTTTAGAGCATCAATCAAAAAATTAATTAAAGCTTTCTAAATACGTCATGCACATTATGCTTTACACCCCCAAATTCATAAATCATATAGAATTTATAAGTGTCAGGGAAAGCTTATTGCTGCAGCTGCCTGCAGTACACTGGTGTGGCTACTTACATCGTAGCACCACAGTGTAATGAGCTACTCTTTGATGGCTGATTCTCTGCACAGTGGAGGCTGCCATCAAATGTGCTGTAGTTGGAGTCGACCTAGAGTAAGATGTTATCACTCCAGCTGCTCATCTCCAAAATCTTGCTAGAGGTTATTTATTTTGGTTAACATGCTTCACTCATTTGCAATGGGCTAGGAGCACTCATGGAGTCAATTTTTTATGTTCATCTGACAAGTGGTAACATGCTACCACAAGATTTACTGTTGTTTCTTTATTGTCTAGGCATAGCTATTGCTTAGATTGTAGTTGTTGCATGTTTTTATTTACCTTTTTATTAACACTCTTGTTGTTGAAGTCTTTTCTTCTTCAGCTGCTACTCCCCTCCAATCATTCTGCCCTCAAATCTTGTAATCTTCCCTTAAATTTTGGCCAGATTGTTTTATTAGTTTTTAAGTAGGATGCCTTTTGAATCTATCAGGTAAGAAAAGACATAGGAAAGCTAGAGTATAGTAAGAGTCCATCATTTTGTGATAAGCCCATGTATGGTGGGACTTTTGCTCCTCACCAAGGCTGGGGAGTCTCAAGTAGCCCACAGAGAAACAAGATTGGGATGACATCTCCAGACTACTGACCCTGCTCCCTGTTCTTGATAGGTTGTATGTTGTTCATTCCCAGCAAGAACCACTTTTAATAGTTGTCTTCTTCCCACTATTCTCACTGGAACATTATTAAAGAAAGTCAGCCCTTTGATAGCCAGAAATATTTTTGAAGGTGTAAGCTAATAGTATTCAGAGACAGCTTATATAATTTCATTTCTTGTATGAACACTTCCTTTTAACCTAAATAGCTATTTCATACTGACACATTTAGAGTTAGTAATCTTCTCCCCTCTCAACTTTTGTTTTCCTAAACCAGCCTAAGCTCATGAGATCCATAAAGTGTCTGATAGCATGAGTAGCTTTTCTCTGAACCTACTCAAGTTTGAATTCTTCTGCTTTGGGTACAAGACAACTGTATTGAACAGCTTTATTAATGCTTTTTCACCTCTGCTAGAAAAATGTTTTTTAATACAATGATGTAGCTTCATTTGTCTTTTTAACAGCTATGCCCTGATAATGGCTCAGGTGGCTTGTGAATGCAATTATAAACCCAGGTCTTTCTCTTTCTAGCCAGTTACAGCCACAATATTCTTGCTGGGTTTTAAGTACTCTATCTTGCCCTTTTCTTTAATTAACTTCTTGATTCATACCTCTTATGTCATGTATGATATCACTGTTCTCTGCTATATCACTACATTTTTTGAACAGTGAATCAGCATCACCTTTCTTTAGAACACACTGCTGAATTAAGAGCACGTGAGATGTAGAGCTGAGGCTTCAAGTTATACCGTAGCCCTTGCTGAGTGTCTGCCTCATCTGCAGGGACCTAGTCTGTAATGAAGATACAGAAGTTGCAGTCACAAAGTTTTCATCTTTCAGCTCATGGTAGCAGATAACTCTGAATGTCTCCAGTTAAATCCCCAACATACCTGTCATGTTGGTGTCCACAGTGTTGCAAGATTTTGTGCTGTGCTGGACTATTTCAGTGTGTGCAGACTTCAAGGTACTCAGCATATGCTAAGACAAAGCTGCTTTGCCCAGGGCAGCTTTTCAGCAAGATACATTTCTAGACATGCCCATGCAGAATTCTTTGCAGGATGGTAGCCTAAATCACTTTCAGTTTGATTGTGATACAGATGCAGTCTATGTCAGGCTGTGCAAGGGTATTTGTGCTTCCCTGTGTGTGTAGGATTTGGAGGTCACCTGCTGTGACCCACTGTCATTCCATTAATGAAACTGGAGCAAGCATGATTTACTTCAAAGCAGTGGAACTCCATATGGACAAAATTCATGCCTATATGGAGCTCTTCAATAAAGCAGGATTTTATGCAATATTACTAAATCTGCTAATCTAGACAAAGACTGGAAATTCCGCTTACTGGCAAAACCTGAAACTGGTCAAATTCCATATTAAAATTGTCTATTGCAGGATCCCACTGTCCTATTCAGTAATTCAAGTGAGGTTACACCAGGGGATGAGTCTGGCCAGTTAATTTACCCTTGATGACAGCAGTTGTGCCGCTGATCTACACAATTGGATTGTGTTTTGGCATTGGAAGGACTCTGGGGAATCTCACGTGATCTGTGCTGTGAAATTAATTTGATAATGCACCATTGTTTTTCCTGAGCTTGCTCATTCATTCCCTGCTGAAGCTAAGGCCCTCAGGATTGGATTCATCACGTTTAGAAACCAACTACAGCTTTCCATTTACAGGATGTCAAAATCCCTGTGTGGTCTTTCTCTTAGGGAAAAAACAAAGCACAGCACTGTGTGCAAAAGGAGGCCTGATGGAGGTTTCTGCCAGTGAGGGGCACATTATCATCCCTCAGGCTTTACAGTTTACTGGGAGCACTGTAATCCATAATCACTGCCCCATGAAAAACTGGCATCATTGAGTTTCCTTAGAACTGATCGTGGGTGACTCTGCAGGTGCTCATTCATGAAGGAATTGATGCAATCCATTCTGATGAACATGAATCCCGCCAGGTTCAGAGGGAAGCATCCAGTCCCTCCAGGCTGCTGTCTTTCTGGATCATGCCTGCAGATTTTAGCTGTGCCAGCTGGAGGCATTGGGCCAACTCCAGCCTTGGTGTAAGTCCATTAACATCAGTGGAGTTGCCTGCACCTACACAGGGCTAACTTTGGCCCGCTGTGGTTAAACTTCTGTCAGTATTTCCGCTAAGCCCTTTTCTTTATTCATGGGTTTAGAAGCTGGCTGTAAAAATGTGCTCCATGCTGACATTTGGCATACAGCATCTCCTTATCCTGGGAGTACAGAGTATGGATTTTCTCCTTCTGCAAAACAAAATAAAACAAATAGAATACCCAAACCCCACTGAGGAATTTTAGTCTGATTTCCTGGATTAGAAATAAGTAGGAGTTTGTTTCAGACTTTTTTGTACTCACCTGTGTCTCTGGGGTGGATTTGTGTTAAAGATTATCATACGAATCTGTGTGTACATACAGAGAATCTGTTTTTGTATGTGATAAGAGCTTATATTGCCTGTTTTGGTAGTTGGGGTGCCATGACCCTTTTAGAAAATGCAATGTGTTGCTTAGGCCACTGCATCCATAAAGCAGTGGCTTGTGCTAAACAGGGAGTTTCTTTGTGATTCGAGATCCCTTATCTAAATCACAGCAACTGCTTTCAACAAGCATAGCTCTGGTTTTTGTCTTCACGAAGGGATTTGTGATTTGATAAATTTGTTTGTTACTTAGAGTAAGTGTTCATATAGGCTTTTATGGACACAAATCTCACTTTTAGAATTGCTTGAGAATAGCCCATTGTGGTTTTGCATGGCTCTCATTTGTTGGTGGCCGCTGGTGTAATGTATGAAAGCCACATGTGAATCTGTCATCAGTCTGAGTGAACGGGAGAAGTGTTCACTGAAAATGGGGGGCTTAAATGAGTCCGTTTTGCAGATGTTCATGCCAACACATATTTACAGGAGCATTCATGAAACTGCCAGGACTTCCTCAGTGATAGTTTTTTGTCTAAGTTTTTTTGTTTTGTTTTGTTTTAATTTTTTTTTTTTTTTGTGCAAATGCATATGCTTTATGGACTACAAAATAATCAGCCTTAGAGCTGTTTGTAGACTAAAACATGTTTGCAGTGCTGGTTAAGGGGAATTGGCTGGAGGGAGTTCAGATATAAAGGGAACCTACCCAGTGCTACTGTCAACACCCGGCGGTGAGATCAGCTGAGAAGTGGGTGCAGTAAGGGTAAACTGATTTCTGCCCTCAGTTCTGTCCTGGATCCCGTATGGTTACAACAGACCACACAAGGGTAATTATGAAATCTTGCTGTGGAAGGAGTGTGTCTATTAGAGTATTTATCTATTTCACCAGGATATTTTGAAAGATAGTCATATCCATGCGTTTTAAACAGCTGTACTGCTTTAGGTTGTTACTGTCTCTCAGCTGTTCATTATCTGCTGCTCAGCTGACTGATCATGTAAGTATTCCTAATTTGTTTCAGTACAAAGTGAAGCAGTTCATTTAATGAAGCTTTTAATGAAGCTGATAGCAAGAAGGGATGGCCAGATATTAAAGCACAATTGTTTTCAGAAATAAAGATAGGGCAATAACTGCAACATTTGCAAAAGCCTTTGAAGATGCAGAGGAAGAAGTGGTGGTTTTGTTCATATTTTTAAAGATGTGTCTTGCCTATATCCATAGGATATACTGTTTTTAAAGCATTTTACGGATTGCTTTCTTTCCCTTGTAAGAAAATACAAGGTCCTGGAAAATAGAGCCAAAGAAAACTGGGAAAAGATATGTTATTATAAAGTGCAGACTTACTGGAAATTAAATCCAGACATTACAGGAAAGCTGTAGATTCAGACTTAACAATACTCATATTCCTTATTGCAGCAGTGTTTACATGGCCAGTGATGGAAAAAACCCAATGTTCACAGATCTTCTTTTTTAGACTAGAACACCTTCACAGATTTATGCAGTGCCTTGCCATTTTTTAGCTCATAAATCAGTCCTGGGGAAGCATATGTCCACAGACCTGTGGGCAGCAAGACCTTGTTTGGTTCTTTGTAATGAAAATATCACAGCCCATCTGCTTTTCCAATTGTGGAACTGTCCTGGTTGGTGTGTCACTGGCAGACCAGCTGCAGGGAGCACTAAACAGATACACATTTAGTATTAATGTACAGTATACAATCTAGTACATTTTCACACACTCCTTTGATAACCCTTATGCTTTAGTTTTCAGTGCATCTGAGGCTGGGGAAATATCAGGCCCTGAGGATATGCTGGCTCTGCTTTTGAAGACTCCGAGCTTCAGAAGCAGCCAGTGGAAGCTGTGGGGGCTCAGGACCTCTTAAAGCTAAGCCACAGGTTCCACTGTGTTTGCTCACACAAAATTAGTACCTCATCTGCAAATGGAGGCACTTTGCTGTAGGAGTGAGCCCTAGGGCCAGATGACTGGAGTCACTGAAATAAAGAGGGGTGAGATGCCCAGGGATGCCTCAGCTCTTTTTGGAAGGGTCAGTCCAAGGATATCTTGGATCCTGATGGGATATTTCTGCATGCTGTGCACCCGCACCAGCTGAAGATCTATGGCCAAGGGATGAACACACTCTGCTGCATGAAGACCTGTTGTTACATTATGTTATTGTTTTCAAAATACAATGTAATACCCAATGTTGCCATTATGTTTGCCGTATATTTTTTGGTTTGGATCAAAACCTCAAAGCTAGTTTGACTTTTATCTTTAATAAATTTCCCTCTCCAGCTCTGTGTTTTCTTCTGTCTTCTCTGTTTTACCGTCTTCCCTCTGTACTCCTGGAATGATTTTAAATATTTGCACAGAAATAAAAACAAGTGGGACTGTTTCTAAGAGTCTCCCTTATAAAGAAAAGCTTGATATTGTTATAAATGTAGGATAAATAACTAGTTTAACTTTGAAAGCACTTTGTGATGCTCAGCATATCATAGAACATATATTTGTTAAAACAATGCAGCATTTTTCATGGGCCCTGGTTTTTACTGCTCTACCCTCTAACTGTCCTTCACTGAGTTTCTGACCATTTTGGTACCTAAGCATATTAGAGTACCTGATGCATTAGAGTATTATGGATTTGCTTCTTTGCTTATTAAATATATGACCTAGTTCAACCTGAAATTATGTCAAAAATGCAGGAATTACAGGTGATATTCTGTACCCTGAGTAATTCAGGTGGTCATCATAGCTTTATCTGTCTGTAAAATATAACAATTTGTCTAAAATTCTACAAGTATTTTAAAGTACTGCAAGGTACAAATATTCTAAACAGAGTGAAATGCCACCACTGGAGAGGAAATGAAAACAGCCTGGCTTGCTTGGCCCAGCAGAGCTGAGGTGGAAAGGTAATATAAGTGTTCATAAATATATCACGAGTGTTAATATCAGGGAAGGAAAGAACAATTTAAGCTAAAGAACTAGGCTGGCACAGGATTAGTTGAGTATCCATTGGTTGTGAGCTCAGACTGGGAACTGTGATGTTCCGGCCACTAGAGAAGTGAGAGGCAGTTTTCTGTCACAGCTTCTGAAAGGGAGAGTGTGTTTAGTGGGGATCATGGTTGTTTATGAAAAGGATCAATAGTGTGGTTGTGTGCGAGAGACTGAATGACCCAGCACAGTCCAATAAAGGAGCACAAACAGCCAAACTTTTGTTATAGGCATTGAAGTGTCCGATTCAAACAAACCCCAGCAACACTGCAGTTCAACTCGCCCTTAGCTTACCCCACTGCACATATTTCCATGACTTTGTAGAGGTGAGGTCTGGATATTATGTGTAAGATTTTGCCTTACCTTTAAAGTAAAACTTGACGTTCTCATGATGTCCAGCAGACTGCATGGTAGGAAAAGAAGTATGTTCTCCTGCTTGTCACTACTTTATTTAGACATGATCGGGTAGAATAAATCTCTTGAGTTATCTTCCATATGCAGTACTCTGTATCTTATGAATCCCTTGAGTGAAGTTTAATGAGAAAGCAAGGTCACAGAACAATAATGGGAAATTGCTGTGTTCAGCTATGAAGAGAAAAAGATTGATCCAGTCAATAGCCATTCAAGTCGGAGGAAACCTTTACATTGATTTCAATGAAACTGGATCAGAGCCTCAGTGAGTAAATTACTGTCTGGTCTCAGCACCGTGTCTGTCTAGTATCGTGATATAACACAATTATATCTGTGAGGACGTTTTGCTCAGTGTTTGTGCTGTAAGGCATTAGGAATAAAAGAAAAAGTGATCCCAGTTGGAGCATTCTCCACACTGCAGAGGTCATTAATTTTTATCTGGAGCTGTGAAATGTATTTCAGAACTCTACAAAAAATGGACATTGGCGTTTGTGAGCTCTTTTTTAGGAACAGTCGTTTTCCTTCTCAAAAAAAACCCCCAGATAATCACTTTTCTTCGATCAATAAGGCGAGCTCTGTACGTGAGTGGTTTCAATCAAATGAGGAATTTTCTTTCTTGGTGATTTAAACTACAGATGAGTCCAAGCTGAAATGTAAAACCTATGACTCTGGGACAGGTTTTTAGATTTCTACAGGTGTTTAGTTGACACTTCCAGGGGATTGGCTATCTTAGCTTATTCTTTTTAGTCTAGCAAAAAAAAGCTGAATCTGAAGTGAGATCCACAGAGTGGTATTGTTATAGTTTCCCGAAATTGTTGGTACTTTTTCAACTGTAGCACAGGCACAAATCACATTGCCTACTTAGAACTCCATTTTTGAAATCCATTTTCAAGATGATGACCAGGATAACCAGGGCTCTAGCTGAGTCTGAGGGGCTGAGCAGGGGTCAGTGGCAGAACCAGTACTGACCCTGGATTGTGTCTGTTGCAGTATTTAATTCTAGATACCACCATTTAGGACACTGAGCTGCATTTTAAATTTATAGCTTCTTCTAGTCTCAATGGGCTCCCATGTCTTCTGAGTGTGGAGGAAACAGCATTTTTAAGAAAAGCCTTATTTACTTTCATTAACCCTGAATGTTTTTTGAATGTGGTATGTTGGAAGCTTCCAATAGAAATTCCTCTTTCACCTTCTGTATTATCAGATAACAGACCAAAGCCAAGCAAAGGAGAAACACATGGAAAATCACATGGCAAATTAAATCATATGGCAATTCTGAACATTTTAGGTATGCCATCCTTTTTTCCAGTTATGCAGACAAGATTGTCCCATATAAATCGAACTATCAGGTCTTCAGGGATGGGGCCCTCTCATTAGAATGCTGTTTAGTGTGTCAGCATTTTGTTTCTGAGCCATCCACAGAGAATACTTGAACCTGACTATTGTGTTTGTCTGGGCAAAGAGACACCTCATGTATTCTCTTTGGTAGTGCTGCAAAGCCTCCACTTGGGATGCACACACTGTGAGGGTGGCCTAGCCTGCCCTCCCCGCCATGGAATATGTATGGATCCTGGATGCATTTGCACGCGTTTACATTGAGCCATTCTGGCAGTTTTTTATCTTGTAGGCCACAGAGGGATGGCTCCATGGGTACAGGAAAGCTGATAGTCTTCCTGCTGTATAGCAGGTACTTGGATGTATGTGTTTAACCATTGCTGAGTCAGAGACATGAAAATTTTCGGTGTTGTGTGAGACAGTACTTTGAGCAGTGAGGAGCATGGTCATGTACTGGTCACACCTGTACTGGCTGCACATCTACAGAGAGCTCTCTTAATCCCTGAGAGCCATCTGCCATACATTTGCTGGGGAGTGCTGGGACCTCTGTCCCATTTGGTGAGCCCCTATTAAAGGTGCAGCTTGTTAGTGCATCCTTCAGCTCACCAAGGGCCTGTGCTTGGAGAACAGGGCCAGCACAGAGTTTCACCCCAGCATGGGTGTGTGCTTCCCAAAGGTCTCCAGAGCTCTTTCCTGTTGTGTGATCCTGTGTGTCTGACATATCCTCTGTGTTAATTGCTGGAGGAGAGGAAACAAGGAGTCTGCAAGTGCTAAAGTTAGAAGCACGTTCTCTCGAATTGCTCAGAAACGTAGAGGACGTTCCCACGGTACTGCTGCTTCCCATCTTCCACCCTCCTGAGACAGTTCAGAAAATACAGAGCTGTCTTCACCATTTTCACTCTGTTTTCTCCAGCTTTTAAATGTCAAATCTGTGTTCCCATATTCTCTTCAGGCTCCAGCTGTGTTGGTGTCACTGCCCTCTTAGGTCAGCTGCTCATTAGGTGGTGCGAATGCGCCCCACTGTTTCAGTGCAGATGAGCTGGGGTAGAGTATGTACTGTTTCAACTCAAGTTAAATGACCTTTCTGCTTCAGCTCTCCATTTGTTGCTGATGTATGGCTTTGCTGATCCCACTGCAATAAGAGCTCATGTTGAGTTCCTTGTTTGTTCTGACTCTCTGACTCCTTTCCTGGAAAGCAGTAGCTCTGCAAGCAGTTCTTTAGCTTTCTGGGATGCGTTTTTGTCTGTAGATGAATGATCCTTCCCCCAGCATTAGACTAAATTAACTGTAATTTTTTGAGTAGAACCAGAATATAGAGAAGTCTGGAGCACATTGTACACACTTGGACTGTAAGGATCAACTGAATACATCCCTTATTAAAGGCAGCTCCTACTTTCTTTGCATTCCTTAGCCAGTTCTGGTTTTTTGGCTTTGGTCACAATCTGGTCCTCAAGAACTGAGGGTAAGATCAAATTCAAACAGTTAATACCTCTGGACCCAAGTGTTATTATTCCAGCTAAAAATCCAGCTCCATGTTCCAGGGTCCTCTTTGGCATATCTTAGTTCTGCAAGTATTCTCTCTTGTCACTCTTTGTCAGATGTCACTTGTCGCCCCTATCACCTCAGGGCCATTGGGGTCAGACAGCTCACACGCTGTGAGGAGAGCAGAGCTCAAATGCTGCAGTGCTCAAGAGTGCACCTTTGAGATGGGCTGAAGCAAAACTGTCAGGGAAAAAGAGACCTGGTGAGTGTGCAGATTTGAGAGATGTCTGTCTCCCCTCTCCATATTGATGACTTTAGCATTAAACTCTGTAGCTCCAGTGTGTCTGGCATTTTCAGCAGTGCCACAACATTGTTGGTAAGGCAGGAGCTTCTTTAGGAACTGGACATGAATAGTTTTCCCTTCCCTAAACTGACATTGAGCATACCCGGCAGAGAGAACTCACAGGAGCCTCGCTGTTAATGCAGCCAGAACTGGAACAGATAGGACATATGTGTGAATCAATTCCTGACTTCCCCATGCATGTCTTTATACTCTGCTGTTTCAGCAGTGTGGTGGAAACAGATAGCATCCTGAAGCTTTTTCATCTGCTTTAGCATCAAACATGCAGGATACTGTAGACATCAAATCAGAAATATATATGAGCATATTTTATGCACAAGCTAACTTGCTCGGTCTCCCTAGGTAGGAGGCATTTAAAATTATCCCAGCACATTCAGAAGCACTAATGCAACAGTTAAAGGAGTTGATTGTAGCAGTTTCCTGAAAGGTAAGTCTAGCTTAGTGTATTTGGTGTTGGCCTAGGACTCAGGAGCTGAGGTGGTTTCTGATTCTGCTATCAGTTTTTCCTGTGCAGTTTCCCTGTTTGTAAATAAAGACTTATTTCCTTCTGGAGAGCTTTAAAACCAGTTAAGGAAAGTCATGGGAGAGCTGTAATAATAAAGAAATGGCTTGGTGCTAGAAAACAATCTGGAATTTTAAATTTTTGTACTAGTATCCAAGCAGGCTCTTGTTCTTTCTCGCCTGAGGGGTCTCTGTTAGGAGTGGGTCTTCAGCATATGGGATGCTTTTCAAACAGGCAATGTAAGTCAGACTGAGCCCTGAACAGAGGACCAAGTGTTCTGTGCAGCTTGATAGACCCCAGGCCCTGTTGCAGTTAATGGGACACTGCTGCCATAAACAGTTTGTGGGATGGATGCCTAATTAAAGACTAGAGGCAATAAGTGAGCATTGCAGTAGTAAGGAAATGGAGAGGTAACTGGAATAAGTGGGAGTGGCTGAGCAGTCCAGATTGCTCACAACTGGATTTCCAATTCTGGTTTCACTTAGGAAAAAAATTAGCTCTCTATGCATGCACTTCTGCTTCCATTTAAAACTAAAACTATTTTTTAAACCTATGTTTATCTTCAGAAACCTGTTTCTGCCTGTTTTCATTTAGTTTTTTAAATTACTAGTTTAACCCAGTAAGACTTACCATGGATTTTCTTAAGGGGAAGAAATGGATTCTGCAATTTCAAGCCAATAATGATCTGTCCGTGTATAACATGAAAGAAAGAAATGGAAGGAATTTTTTGACAAGGAACAGACGTCTCTGTAAATGAATATTTTCTAAGCCAGCTGTGGAGGGATTTAGCTTTCTGGTGTTTCCCATGGAAGCATACTTAACTCAGTGCTGCTGAGTAGTTTCAGGTCACTTGATGAGATGTAATTAGCATTCGGTAATGAACTGGTGAGCCCACTGACGGTCTTTCCAGCGAAATGTTTCTGCAAAATGTCCTTTGTACATCACGTGCAATAGTTGGATCCACTGAGACATTTCTCCTCAGCTCACAAGATGCATTTGATGCACATATACACGTGGTGTGTATGTGGGGCATGGTGCAGCCACAGGAGAATGTGACCACATCAAAATTGGTGCTTCACTAACAATTTGGGTTTTGTGAGCTGCCAGCACTGTTCCCATGGATGGCCTAGAGAGGAGAAGCTGCCAGGGTAGGATGGGAAGCAGAGAACCTGGTGTATAAAAGAGCTGTCTGTGTGTGTGTGGAGGGCAAAAAGCCTGAGATAAATGATATAAAACCCCACTGTGAGTACTCAGGGATTGCCTGATCCTGCTCATCATTAGAGGGAGAAGCTCATGGGAGAGCAGATGTCTTCTCCAGATCTAGTCACTGGAGTTTGGAAAGGATCTCAGGGAAATCCGCTTTATACTCAAAAGCACATGTTCTCTGAAATGCTTTCTGACTGTGCATGTTCAGCACTAGCAATAATTTAGGCCCCAGTCCAATACCCACAGAAGTAATGGGTGTCTTTCCGTTAACTTCTTTTTAATAGACCAGGCCAATAAAGAGAAGACAAGCATATTTTTAAGAGCCTGCTAATCTGTGGAGCATGTGTTACTTTGAGTGAAATCCCCTAGCACACTGTGAATGGAACGATTCCAAAAAAAAAAAAAAAGGAAATAAAGAAAAAAGAGTAAATATCCATTTGTGGAAGCTAAGAAACTGCAATGGCTGAAAAAAGAAAGGTCAGCTGCATTCCAGGCTGAAAACTGATGATCTTCATGGTTATGAATGTGCTTTTTCCATGTGTGGGAATTGTGAAGATGCCTCAATATCAATTTTATAGGCGAGAAATTAACAAGAAATCCATCCAAACAAAGCCCAAACCTCCTCACTTTACCTCAAAATAAATTGCATGAGTGGAAGAAGCAAGGGAGCCAACTTCGTTACAAATAATTGGAAAAATGTTTTACCTGCTTTTTCATAATCAAGCTTTTTTTTTTTTTTTTTTGCAAATACGTGTTCTAAATGTCGAAAAGGAATCTGATAGTGTTGTTACTACATTGCATGTTTTTGTAACTTTATTTCATGTCATTTCCATAACTCTATTGTGTATTTATTTTTCTTTTTAAAGCAGAACAGCCTCTGAGTGTCTAGCCTGATTTTCTGTAGAACTTCAGAACATGGAATTTCACGTACTAATTCAGGCATTTAATCCAGTAATATATGACTGTGTTAGAACATACCTATACTAGGGAGAAATTCAAACTTTTACATCTAAGAAATTGACAGTCTATGGCATCCCATGGTGAAGGAGTAGGTAAAGAGTAAAATGTCTGCTTTTTCCAGTTTGTTTGTCTAATTTTACCTTCTAGTGCTTTCATGTACCAGATTAAAGAACTGCCTAGGACCAGATACTGTGCAGATACTTACAGACTGTGATCACATCTTCTCTTAACCTGCTCTTTAATAAGCTAACATCATTGAATTCTCTAAGTCTCCCACAGAAAAATGTGTTTTCCGGACCATAAGTCATTCTTGGCCATTTGTTTGATACTGTTGCACCGGTGTAAAATTGGAGGTATCCAGTGGATAATCAAGCTCTGTGCTTTATTTATTTTGTAGAGGCTCTTGTTCTTTGAAAAATATTAGGCTTCAAATACCTTCCAAAATGTGACCAGCTCTGTATTTCTGCCAAAGAAAAACTGACAGTTGTCTAGAAGCATCTTCCCTTGTGTAAATTCACAATTTTAAGTATTTGCATACTGGTAAATGTTTCAGAGAGGCAGTTATGGTGAAGTAATATTCACTGAGCCTCTGGGGTGCTTGAAAAGCTCTGAAAGAACCAGAAAATGTTATGGTCGGACCAGTGTGGTATGAATGCCAATATGATGTTTTTATCAGCTAGGTAAGTGAATCATCTGTCTTGATGATCCTGTTGCTGAAAATCAGTAGGGAGTCCTCCTCAGACTCCCATGGAAGGAAGAGAGTATCCAACCACTGTCATCTCCTTGGAGGGTGTACCTGCTCAATCCAGCCATCTTCAGTCTGTGACAACTGCACTTCTTGGGAAATCCAAGCATTAAAGTAATACTGTGCTATAAGTAAGTATTGACTTTTTGCTGAGATTTTGCTGCAGATTTTGCTGGCCCAGACAGAAGGAGGTTCCTTGATGTTTGTTCAGTGTTCCAGTAAAGAAGGCAAGTTGCCTCTTGGTTGCAGTAGCACAGGATCAAAACTGACAGCCATCAAAACTATCAGAGTTTAGAAGTTCTCTGTGTCATTCACTAGACATAACACTCTAAAGCCCCATTTCTCCTGGTGTCTGCTTCTGACAGCAGGCAGCTGCAGAGGCTCGGGGCAGAATCTATGCAGCATGCACTGCACCAATGTATAGAGAATTCATCCTAGAAAGCTCTTTCTGCATCCAGGGGTGATGTCTTCCTTAGTGCTCCTACCTTAACCCTTTTTTAAGTTATATTGTTTGAGCTCATCTGCACCAGAAGGTAAATCTACATTTCCTAGCTCATGCCAGTGTTAGATTTAGGAATACAGGTTTGTTCAACCCACCTGTAGAGATGGTGTTTAAAGTTCTAAGTCCTTTTTGTCTAAACTGTGCCATTTGCTGTTATATCTTGGAAGCTTATGTCTTCTGGATGCGGACATGGATTGAGGTTTAGCCAAAGAAACATAATATGTGTGCTCACATATATATTTAAATGTGGAAAGTAGGTTCTGAAGGGAAACTCAGATCCCTTATCTGACTCTAATTAAAGGCAAAAGTACAGTGTACAAAATTTTGCTTTTTATTTCCTGGTTGTACAAAAGAATAATTCATCTGATGTCAGGGAAGCTATGCCTGGTTGATAACCAAGTAAATTACAGCAAAAGCTAGCAGTGAGCCTCCTTCTCCTTCGGACAGGTTCCCCAGAGGCTGTACTTGAAAAACTTCCAGGGACTACAGGCAGTCAGTGAGAGCTGAATGCGTTCAGGGTGTTAAAACTTATGTACCATGAGCATAAGGAGTTCGGCCAAGGCTTTGAGATAAGGTATAATCATCTGTGCTCAAAGAAGTTTAAATTCTTCCCCTGTAGGCAGGAAGCTGCAATGCATAACACCTACATGAACACTGTCAATATCCAGCTACTACAATTAGTACAAACGTAGCTGAAGTTGCATTGATCCTGAATGAAGAATTCCTGTTTATGGCTGGCAGAGGCAGCTTGCCTGCAGGATCCACTGGGGCTGGCACATTAAGCACTCTTCAGCCTAAATGCATGAACTTCAGCCTCTTGCTCTGCTTAGGTCTGCTTATATTTCAGATAAACCACCAGCAGTTTGATGTTTATAGTGGAATGCAATCTGAAAATCAATGTTCCCTTGTCTGCTTTCGCTATTGTGCTCCGTTGCTCTTTGTGGTGTTATGTTATTAAAATTACATCAGGTGTGTAGCTGTATTGTTTGATTTGGTAGTTGAAACACAGATAACACTTGGATTATTGGGTCAGACGTATTTATTATCTGTTCAGAGAGGCTGGCTATCTGATGTGAATTTCTGGAAGTGTCTGAGTCAATTTTGCAAGATGAGGACAGCTTGCCCGTCATTGGCTGCTGTGTGCAGACAGTCCTCTGGCTGCCGCTTACCTTTCCTTTATCGTCTGCTCCGCTGGAGCGTAATGAGCGTGTATATTGGAAACTGCTCGTCCTCTGTGTGGTGAGAGGCAAAAACATGTAGATGGAATCCAGAATCCACTGATTCAGAGGAAGAAGGGAATGGATATTTCTTGAAACTTTGTACATGCTGTGTGGGGCTAGCACTTGGCTTAGAGCTCAGACACTTCTGTCTGCACTTACTGAGGGTCAAGGGAGTGGCATGTGCTGATACAGGAGAATGGCTCCAGTGAGCAGGACAGTCATGAGCAGTGAGCAACTGGGTGTGTTAACATGATGTCCTGTGGCACGTGTCTTACTGTTACCTTTCTGCCATGTCCGTGCTGCACTCACTCAGTGTCTGTGGATGCAGCCTCTCTCCCCGCTGGGTGTGTGCCCCGGAGCGAGTGGGGCAGCATGTCCCTCAGGCAGGAGTTCCAGCTGTGGGCAGCACCAGATGGCTTGCCATGGAACACAGCTCACGTCGGGCAGAGCAGCATTTCTCAGAAATGCCCAGGTGAGCCCAGGAGGTGCCTGTTTAGCAATCCAGAGCCAGGTGACGATACCAGAGTGATGCCTTTTTGGGTTAATTAGTCTTCCTTGGAAGCAGGTTGCATCAGCTTGGCAGTGTGGTTACATTGCTCCCAGGTGCCAAACAGAAAGTGATTATGTTTCTCTCAAGGCTCAGTGTAGCTTGTTGGGAGCTGTCTTGGGTGTCTGCCCAGCAGTGCACTCCCGACACCTATTCTTGGGGATGGAGGCAAGTTTAAACAGACTCATCTTTGCAAAGTGAAGAGAAGGGAATCATCCAAACCAGCTCCACAGTGTGTGGCTGGACTTGTGCAAAGGAGTCACAGCCAGGATGAACAATTTGGCCTCACTTTGGAAGCTGAGTAATGGAGAAGTACATGTGTGCCTGGTGGCCCAGTTTATAGAAGCCAGCACATGAAAAATCCCCAGCCCCTTCCCTCTCTTCAGTCTTCAGTTCACAGGCAGAACCATGCAGGTTCAGAGAGACTTCAAATGATTGAATTCCTTACAAACTCACATTCAACTACCTTTCCCTCCCCAAGAGCCAGCTCCCTGCTCAGCCTTTTCTTGTAAGAAGATACAGGGTTGTCCTGCACCCCAGCTTCTTCATTCAGGTGCCTGCAAGCTGGAGAGGGGAGGTACAGTGCCTTCCAAGTGAGATGTACTCAGCCAGCAGCTGCTGAACTTCCCTATAAGGAGCTGACACTTACAGACATAAAACATTGAACCTAGGTTCACCTGAAGTCTCAAAAATACTTTACAAAGCTATATGCATATTACTCACTGAAACAGATTGCACCTGGCCAGCCCTTGCAGCTGTACATCAAAGGGATGTACACACAGAGGAGGGAGGGAGAAAGGGAGGTGGGGAGAGATTTCTCATTAGATTGTTATCTAGGAGATGATGCTTGGCTCAGAGAGCCTGTTCCTTCCAAAGTTATAGTTGAGTTTATTTTTTTGCTGCCACTGTAAATGGCTTCTGGCTCCTGAGTCTAACTTGTCAGATCTTCTCCTAGGATCAGGTATGGTCTTTGTCATACACTTATTTGGCTCTTCTCTAGCAAGGTCCAGTTCGCAGGGCAGCTCTTTTTGTCCCAATCAGCTCATCAGGAGGGACCTACCTTCTTATGGGTCATGTTTGTAGAAGCTGTCAATATCAGCTGGGCTCAGTCCATGCTTCACTGTCTTGTCCATCTGGGACTTTGAGGTCCCTCACATGCTTCCTTCAAGATTTTGTTTCCTTCTTAGTCAATTCCACCCTTGGGCCTGCATACAAATTTTTAATGATTCTTTCCTTCTCTGCTAGTCCAGTTCAGTTCTCCTCAAAACCAGTCTGGCAAAAACACCAAGCTCCTGGTGTCTTCTGGTGTTAGCACTTGCCTCTGGCCAGCTGCAGTGCTGACTGCCCCTGCGAGCTCTCTGTGTTGGCGGAGAAGCTCAGGCTGACATATCTCTGTCTGCAGATGCCAGTGGTACTAAAAAAAGGAGGCTCA
This sequence comes from Promerops cafer, assembly GCA_013398275.1. Classification (NCBI taxonomy): domain Eukaryota; kingdom Metazoa; phylum Chordata; class Aves; order Passeriformes; family Nectariniidae; genus Promerops; species Promerops cafer. The sequence continues at coordinate 4,507,998 of VZSE01002604.1, read as the reverse complement.
CACATGTCTGGGGGGAGCCCAGATGTTGCTCTCTCTCAGGAGAGGGAATAACTGGTGCTATCAGCCCAGGGTCTATTAGTGTGCCATACACCACAGTGGATGTTTCTATAAGCAGCAGTGCCTGAATTCATTTTGATCTACCTTGGTTACAGAGTCCCAATTTTCTTTCTCTGAATCCAAATTTCCAAAGGGAACACCTGGAGTGGAAGATACCGCAGATGTCAGAGATTCAGGCTATAAAATTATAGGATAACTTATTTTTCTCAGTATGTGGTTCAGCAGCAGCTAGGCATCCAGGTATTTAATTTTAAACTATTAACACATAACATGGATTTGCAGCTCTATTTTCAGTGCAAATATTTTATAAAATATTGAAATTTAACACAGCTGTATATTCCTTGTTACAGGATAGTTAAACCTATAACGGCAGTTTCTTTCTTTATCAAATCCTGTAGAATCCTATTAGCTGTTGAGCTATAAAATCCAATTGGCCTTTTTCCCGTAAGATCAGCTGAGATGTGATATAAATTCAAAATATTAGCACAGACTGTAGCCTAGGGCAAACACTGTTCTCTGCAAGGATATAGGGCCTTCACTGTACTTATACTAATATTTGTGACATACCCTTTACCCTCAGTTTGAGACTTTGCTTTCCCAATCAACAAACCTGTCAGCTTGAGACGTATTGGATGAAGCAGTTAAAGCATCCTGCTGTGAAAGTAAGCACAGCATTCAAGGGTCATTTGAAGTCCAGCTGACCAAGTCCTTTCTTTAAGACCACTTGAAGAGGGAGGGAAAATTGGAAAAAAACTCTCTGAAGAGAAACTTTACACCAAAGGAGCAATTTGAATGACAATGTTACTACGTAGCTGCCTGAAGTGGTGGAAAGTGATGATCACACAAGGTTAATTGCATCTGCAAAGTTTCTCACATTTAAAGAAAGAAGAAAAATGTTAAATCCTACACTTTTTCTTCTCTGCCAAGTCCATTAGTAAGCTTCTTAAACTAGCATGTAGCTCTGTGAACTCTTTTAGGCCATAATCATGTTACAGGTGTGGTCAGGGTGGCCCACAAGTCACTTGTGTTTCCTGTGGGAGAGGGGAGAACCTGTGCTGTAACCACCACACTGAACAGTGGGTCAGGAATGGTTCTGGCACAGTTGGAACCAGTACACATGGCTGGGGCTGGGTCCAAACCAGCAGAGCACTCAGAGAGCTCTGTGGCTGCAGTCCCCGTGGCCCCCAGGTCCAGAAGGATTTGCTTACACGTAGGATTTGCTTACACATAGGACCTCTGTGGAGACTCAGCACATAAACTCAGCCTAGTGAGATCTGGGGAGCTGGTGCAGATCAAGCAGAGCTTTTCAGCTTTGTCTCAGAGCTGGCCATGCAGTATCCATGCTGATTGACAGTAGTGAGGAGTCTTTATGATTTTCCTTATGTTGTTGTTGTTATTTTCTGTTACCTGGGATATTCCAACTTCTTGTTACTTTGGATAGCAGCATGTAGAGGGTATATGTGATCTGTATTTTTTCACATAGCTAGAACATAGGAATTTAACACACATGTTATAATTGTCATTCATTATACCAATAAAAACAGCAATTAACCTGCTACTCTTGTCTGAGGTTGACAAAACAAGGAATTAAAGTTGTTGCCCAGCAAAATGGGATCTTTTACTTTCTCTCAGAAATAGGAAAGTTTTAAAGGCAATTCACTTGAGAATCACAAGAAAAACTAACCATTGAGGGGCTTGCATCAAGTAACTAGAAAACACATTGATGGCTTTATTTCTAAAAATCTTGTCTTTCCATTACATTAAGGTATAGATGAAATATGTAAAAACAAGCTTGCATTGCCAAACTTCTTGCTTAGTGAGTTTAGTAGTATAAACAAACAGCTCCCTATTTCATGCTTCAGGTGAGGTTTGGGTTGTACACACCCAGTAGGAAGCAACTTGAGGGTCAGAGATGGTTCTTGTGTGATTGTTACTTCTTTGGTAGGATGTGAGTCAGCAACAGGTCTTGTCTAGAAGACATGTCTGGAGGGGGTGAGTTGGGCCATTTTCAGTTACCAGCAGGACAGAAAACCCCACCTCTCAGCAGTGTGTAGTCACAGCCTTTGGCACATTGTCCCCTTGCCAGATCTTGTACAGGAAATGATATTTGAACAAGTCTGGTCCTAAAGAAAGACTCTTTAAAGGTGTTGGCAGATGATGACATGCATGAGAGAGTTGTTCCTGATTAATTGGTCAGGCATGGTGTCACTAGTCCCCACAAAAAGATATTAAATAAAGTTTCTGACATTTGAAATAATTAATTATCACTTAACATTTTTCAAAAGTGAAGAGGTCCTTGTTCCATTTTGCATGGTTATTTCTTGGCAGATATAATAGAATGAGAATTCATGTAGGATTTTCTTCTCTGTACCGTTTAACAGCAAGTGTGTATTAAGAAGTGGCCACAGTGATCTCTAGCTCCAATCCTTCTCCAATTCATCCTCTTTTTCATACATGAAGTCTGAATAAATTCAGTGTAGAATTGTGGCCATAGTGTATAAGACACCATTATATCCTCCCAAGGAAAGTACTGAAGAAATTCAAGATCAGTATTTTAAAACACCCTCCAGGTCTGGACTCCTGCCTTAAATTCTATCTGAAAATAAGCAGAAGTGCCAGACACTGCCTGTTTTGCCCTGCCGCTGGCCCCCTGCCTTTAGAGCAAATTAGGAACAAATGTGGAACTCACGGGCTTGCTTAAGCACTCCAGCAAGTTTAAAAGCAAACATGATGATAAAAAATCAACAACATTTTCATCAAGTTTTAACTCTCTCTGACTCGTTAGTAATGATGGAGATGTAATACATAAAATAGAAATTTAATATATATTAATTTCTTCATGATGTCTCTTTATAGTTAGTAAAGGAGTAATGGGGTAATTGAGGGGAACTATTCATATATTGTTGGAGGAGATGAACGAACTTTTTCCTCGCTGATATCTCCTCCTGTGAGAGAGAACACCTTCCTTCTCTGATGATGTTGTGACTTTTGTCACGCTCTGCTTCTGAGAGTGTTTGTTAATTGGCACCTCTCAGATGAGCCTGTCTGTCAAAATCACATGTAGCACCTGGCTGCACAGTGTAACAAAATACTCCCAGTATTTGAAAGGAATCCAGATTTAATATCATATTCTATAAATAAAGACTCCTTGTTGATATGAGATTGATGTGATATGCCCTTAATCATAAAAATGAAAAGTTGTCTGTGCATTTTCTTTCTAGTGTTGAAGCTTTCAGATCCCAGATCAAGACAGAACTTGGACCCACGAATAAATGCCACGGAAACCGATGACCCCTAGACATATGCTGAATTTTAAGTAAATGCTTCTTAAATGCTTAAAAGTGATGCCCCATTTTTCTTAAAATCCATCAGATTTTATTTCTAGACTTTATTGGTGCCCTAATTTCTGTGGATTTGGAAATGTCCCTAAAAATGGGGATAGACTATATAGTTTCCACAATACTGCTTTGGCCACCATCCTACAGCCACATCCAAAGAGTGTAAGTTATTTTCATAGGAACAGAGGTTTCCTGTATGCTGTGCAAATCTATAATCCCCCTTCTTCACTTGTAGCAAGCTAAACTTACATCCAAAAACAGATGATCATGCAACCAAGTTCATGGAAAAAATCATTGACATTGGAGGAAGGGATCGCTATTAGCATGTCGCATTTCCCAAGTGAATTACATTGTTTGTTCTCATGTCCTGTGTTCCACATTAGCAGCTTTGAAGGTTGCAGGTATGCTTGAGCCTCTTGTTTAGTGATAATGACTGAAATAATTGAGCACAGAGAATCTCAACTAAAGCCTGCTGGGGTCAGTGAAAAGGTCCTTACTGACTGGTTTTGGTGATACTCTTGTTCTCTGTTCAGACCAAACACTAAAGTAGGAACTGAGTTTATGAGAAAGTGTCCAGCACTTCATGCTGAATACAGGTGTGAATTTGGAGTCCTTTCCCTGGGAAGTGGAGATCTGTGGATATTGCAAAGAGAAATGTTCTACATTCTTACTTGTGTACACAACGTGGGAAGGCTGGAGAAGCACGTGGCTGAGCATAAAAATGAAGGATAAAGTGCTTTCCTTGTGCTGATGAGAGCGAACACACAGACAGAGAAATGCACACAGACAGAATGAGCCCTTTCATGCAGGGAGTGATGATTTACTGATGTGCTGACTGCATACCAAGTGCAGCTGTGACAGGAGCAAGGCTCTGCCCCATGGGAGACTGGGGGCAGACACCCAAACACCTCAAGTCCTGTTTTCTTCCTTGCACCAGTATTGTTCCACTGACATGAATTTACTGCTGATCTGTACCAGTATGAGTGTTATGACTTAAGCCCCTTCTCGTCTTCTCTTCCCCCTATTTCCAAACTGGTGTAAAAAGCAGTCACTTGATACCAGCAGTTTGCACAGGGAGTGCTGGGCTGTCAGTATAATGTGCTTTGCTCAGGTGTGAATAACTTTGGTGGCTGAGAGAAGGGCCTATTTCCTTTAGTACTGATGATCACTTAGGTTGCTGTAGACACCACTGGGTCCTATTCTGCTGGTTATTGCAGCGACTGAGGAAGAGGCAATCCCTTTGCCAGATCAAGGGCCTGAATCTGATTTCACGTCGTCCGTGACAGGTTAAATGGGTTGAAGTCAATGGAGCCATGCAGGGTGAGAGGAGAATGGAGCATCCAGAGTGATGGATCTACCTACTTAAGGAGTTTTTACGGCTCCCAGAGCTGTGATGTTTGAATACCTCACAAACTTAAAGACCACTCCTGCGAGAGATGGAAGCACTGTCATCTCAGCCTAACAGCTGGGGAGCTGAGATAGAGTAAGATGAAATACCTTGGCCAAGGTCACTGTGGAAATCTGTGACAGAGCAAGGTCTGCCAAATTAAACCTTGCCAGCTTTCAAGCTGGTATGTGGACAACTGGGCCAGCTTTCCCCGTAGCATGAGGCGAATGGGCTGTTCTTGCCTTCCGTCCCACTCTGCCCCTTCTTCTCTTTCTTGAGTTGTGATGGTGGGAGCTGCCTACCTGCAGGCCACTGAAAAGGATCAGGCAAAGCCCAGCCTCTGAGATGCTCTCCCCAGCACAGGTTGGCTGAGGTCCTCTGAGGTGCAGGCAGAGGATGGATTCCTGTTTCCCAGGAGTGTGGGAATCTGGGGTCAGCACACCAGCAGCCTGTTCATTACCAGGGTCTGAACTGTAGCACCTTCCCCTCTCACATTTCTGTTATTTAGGGTGACTAATCATAATAACAAATTGATTAAGGTTAACTGGATAAAGTCATCTAAGTCATATTTACTGCTAAACTAACTGCCCAGGGAGGTGAATTAATGATCTTTACAGAAACCTTTTATGGTTATTTGGCCACAAGGTGCGATCTGGTTTGATCTTTTATGCAACATAAATCAGTTTAATGGTTAAATCTGTGCAGCTAGCTGTTGAATTTAAATGAGGGCTTTTTAAATGAAGTATGATGCTTTTTCACACACAGAGGGACATTGAGCAGGTGTATATTGCAATTAAATGGGAAAACTTACAATTAGATAATGTTAAGTTTGTGACACTGGCTGACAGAAGCCCAGAGATTCATGGTGAAGGTCCATCATCAATCATTAATCCCTGACACTGTGGAAGAAGTAAAATTGCAAATGGTTTCAGCTGAGGTCAAAGCAGTGTGGGAGAGTGATGCAGGTCATGTAGCGGATGTCTGATATCAGCCATTCATTTCAATAGCCTTGGGTTCAAATGCTCTGTTGAGTTACAGATGGAAATTATTTTGTCTTGTGAGGCAGCTCTCAGCCTTCTAGTATTTATTTTCTTTTGGTTAACACCCAGGAAGGTCTGGCAGAAGCCAGGGATCTGTTACAATAGGCAGCTACAAACATGAACTGGGAGATGGCTTCAGATGGTCGCAGATGTTCCAGGATGGGAAAAAGATAAAAAGGCCATTGGTAGCTCTCTCAGCCTTCCTGCACTTTAACACTGCTCCTAAACTGCCTGATGTAGTCTCAGCCTGTCCTCCCTCATTTAGACAGCAGCGATATCTCTCCCAAGGGCTTTCTGTTTAAATAGTGAATGCACTTTGGGAGGCAGGGGCTGGCAGACCTGTGCCAGTGCACCACAGGTCAACAGCTCAGATCTGAAACTGAAACCAGAGCTTCTGGTCTACACAGCACTGCCTGCTGGGTCTCCCATGAGTCTTGTCTTCGCCCAAGGATGGAAAAAGGGATCAACTATTACACAGGACAGCTTAGCCATGAGCTACTTCCCAGGGGATTTGCTGGACTAGAGAGTAGTCTGTTAAACACAGCTGTTCTCTCAGGTGTTTGCTAAAGAAAGGGAGGAGTGTTATGATGTTGATTGAGCACTGAGAAAAAGATGTTTGTATTTGGGAAGGCATGGAGAGGCGTGAATGCTTCCTGTTTGATTGACTTCTGTTCTGAGTGCTCCTATGTTAATGTTTTATCAGAGATATTAAAGAACAGAAAAACAGCTGATATGGGTGGATGTAGGTGAAAGGATTCATAAATGCTTAGAGAGGGATTTGTGCAGGCAGACTAAGACATTTCTTTCCCATCCAAATCAAAGTGGTTAATGGGGCATGGTCCTCCTAGTCTTGTCTCCTTTTTGAGCAGATGGCAGTTCCTTAGTTTTTCCTGTAGAGCTCGGTCTCATTAAGTGATTTGGCCCGGTCTTCCTGCACATTTGCACTCCCTGGTGTGACCAGGATGGGCAGCACAGCGATGTGCCCACAATACTGAGCTGGGACTTGAGTCATCCAGTTACAGCCTTAACTCTTGTGTGTTCCTCATCCATGTCCCATCATGGAAAACAGATCTAGTAATGCAGAGTTCTGGGTAAATACTGCTTTTAAGTATGAGGATGAAAATGCCTGTGTAAGAGTTAAGCCTACTTCTCATAGCTGTGCCTGAAGTTTACTGCTTGAAGTCATGCAGTCTCCATAAAAGATCCACCTGTGTGCAGGGTCAGAGTGCATCATGGACACTTCCTGGGTTACAGTTTTTCAGAACTGCCAGCCAGTTTCTTTTGTTCCTCTCCAGGATTCACCTGTGCTAAAGTTCTCTCCCAGTATAGTCAGGAATAATGTTTCAACACTTACAGGAATCATTTACATCTTCAAAATGAGTTGCAAACACAATTGAAGAGTTGTCAACCAAGAAATCGGTTTTGCCTTTTTGATTTTCAGCTTACGCTCTTAAAAACCCTACCTGAGTACTGTAATAAATGCTGCTCATAGAACAAGAAAAGGAAAATTCCATGGATTTCTTTTTGTCTTCTTTTTCTGGTCAAAGTTGTGATTGACAAAGTTTTAATTCATTTTTTTCTTTATTACCTGGCTTGAATCACAAAACAACAAGAAAAAGAAATTATCTACATTCCCTCCAGCCTGCTTTTGCTGTGAATTTGCAGTATTGGAGATTTGGGCTGTTTGGATTCTAATGCTTTTACCTTTAGTTCATCACCTTTTTGTGCAGAACAAAATAGAAAGAACATCACAAAAATATATTATTTTTTTGAGCCTTAAAAACAGAATGGGGGGGGTTCAGTATAGTGCCTGAAACTGCTTCAGACATTATTTTTTTGTATTGCATTAAAGTGCAAGTTGGTACATTAAATCTCCCACCACTTTGGTAAGTAAATATTATGATCCTATTTAACATATGCCTCAAGCTACATAAAAAACCAAATAGAGACTTGGCGTACTTGGAAGTTAATCATTCAAACTGCAGCTCATTAAATGAAGACTGAATTCAGTTCAAAGAGAGAATGTTAGGACTGGAATTAGACTGGGTCATTGACCTATCTCCTGTCCACCAAACTGTGATGTAATGACACAGTGATGTATGAAAAACTGTACTGATGATTCTGATGGCATTTCAGATGTCCAGTGTCATGATTGTTTCCCTGTTTTTTATATCAAAGCTCATCATTTCTGCTGTGCTTGGCCTTGTATAAAGGGTCATAACCAGCTTAGATCTGTCTGGCTTACACTCGGGGGGGTTCTTGCCTGGAGCCCTGGTATTGTATGAAGATATAGTATGGATCTCAAAACAAAGTTTGAAAACTTGATTGGCTTCAAGTTCAGTCTATGTCACAGAGAGCACAGGATTTCCACCAAAGTGCATAAGGAGGCTTGAATGCATTTAAAATTTTTTAAAGCATGAAGCAGGGCTGTTGTGGCACGCTTGGAAAGTGGTTTTGTTTGGAAACAACCTATTTTCTGTAGAAAGGCAGTCTGAGGCTGGGCAGAGAATGCCGAATGCCAATTGCGTTGTTTCTTTACCACTTCACAGGGAAATTGGCTTATTTATTTTAATATCAGGACTTCCAGTATTCTGAAAATGAACATTATGATTGCCCTGTGCCAAGCCTGCACTGGTCTATCAGTCACCTTTATGTATATTTCAGGATGGAAATAAAATCAGAAATCATAGAAACTTTGTTTCATTTCCAAACTATTAAAGTTGGCTTGTTCATGTCATTTTGATATGAGGTTTACATATGAGAAACATCCAGATATGGCAGCTAAATTCTGTCAGCAGAGAGAGTGAATTGTGGTCATCTGAAATATCTGACCCTGACAAAAATTACTCAGGAATGTGTAGGTCTGTCTCTGCTCTGATTATATGACTTGATTTTCTTAATTTGGTGTTTCAAGACTGATTTTAAAAATATGGTTGGCCCATTCTGCTGAAGAAGAGATGTAGTCACACATCACCATAGCCTCACAATTTAGGAAGATCAAATGCGTCTTCTTTCTGTCCCACTGCTCAAGGAGGAAACTGAGAGGAAAAGGATTGTGTGGGCACTCTCAAAATACTTGCAGAGTGTCAGCAGTTACTTGCCTCAGTTGTGGCAACTTTCAGGTTTGCCCTGGCAGAGCTGTCCAATTAGAAATAAAAAATAGTGTTGGAACCTGACTGTGGAACTCAAAGAAAGAGCCAGTCACTAAGCATTCAGCATTGCTCCCAATTACAACTGCTATAAAACACAAAGCAGATGTTCTGAGGGGATGCAGGCATTGGTGAGAAACAGAGCAAGTGAAGGTAAATCAGCTCTGCGTGCTCAAATGTCCACATGTTCATAACTCTGCCAGATATGCTACAGAGAGGGAATGGGGAAGTGATCCAAACACTTCAGGAGCAGGAAGCAGCTTGCAGCTGGGGGAAAGGAGGTCTCTGGCTGCAGCACATCTTCATTAATTGTCAAAAAAGTGTGCCCACTTGACACTGCTGCTCCAAGTGCTCTGTTTTCAGTCCCACCTGGCTGTGCTGTAACTCTCATTTTCTGTTTGTGCTGCAAGAAGGGAACAAAGCATCACTGCCACTTTCCCTGCTTTGCCCTTAAAAGGTGAAGATACTCCATTAGAGACAGAGAGGAAAAGCCTGTGGTAAGGGCACTAGCACAGGACTTGGAGGATTCTGGTTTAATTCTTGCCTTTGCCACAGACTGCCTCTGTAACCCCAAGCAAGTTGGTTAATCTCCATGTCTTTCAGTACTGCAGTTGTAGGGATAACCCTTCCCCAGCCTTTTCCTTTCTTGTCTTGCATATGAGCTGCTCAGGGCAATTGTGGTCTCAGTTTCTTTTGCCTAATGCAGTAATGGGACAGTAGGGCTCCATGGGCTGCAGGAAAAATAGAATAAAAACCCAGGCCACCCTGAGCTGATTCAGGCCTCAGACAGATGGAATCAGAGGTTGGAGAGCTGGTGCTTGCCAGATTTGTGAGAACTGTGCCCCATGGGTGTCTGCAGGAATGGCTCTCTGGGGAGAGCTCTCACAGTTGTGCTGAATGTCTTTGTGTTGAGTGTGCTGGAGACTCTGTGACACTGCAGTGCCGTGTCAGCCACAAGGGATAGTGAGGTGCTCTGCTGACAGGAGAAACTACGTGTGTGCTGGGCAAATTCCTGTGGGTCCAGATTCCAGAGCAGCTTCTAAGCAATAAAATTCTACTTGCAGTTTTTGTTTCATTTCCCAGGCTTGGGACTTGCTTTACTTACCTGAGGTTCACAGCACATCTGTTAAGGTTCAGAGGAACCTAAAAGCTAAAATGGGATTTGTAACTCTGTGGGACAGACACCATTTGAGTTCAGCCTCATGCTGGAAATGACACCAAGAGACTGAATTCTTATGGTGACAAGTCACTTCCAAGCTGGAACCTGAAACAGTTTGCCACAAATCCTGGTGGCTGCATTTTAAATGGTCTCATGGTGCTAGGTCACCCTTATGTACCTGTTGTACCTGTTACAATAGGGTGGGGCTGTCAGTAATTCACTGCTGGACCCTCCTGAACAGAAGAGAGCTTTGCGGAGCAGCTGCTCCCCAAGACAAAGCAGAGCACAGAGGGTAGGAGAAAACAAACAACAACAGAGAGAGATGGCTACTGGCCAGGTTTGATGATACAATTTTCAGGAAATTGTGAATGTATAGAGAAGATTTCTGTTTTCCCTGACGTGTTGATGATTCTTGTGGCTCCAAAGCATTTGAGTGGAGAGGCAGCATGAGAACCTCTATTCAGTTCTGTGGGAATAAATGGAAACCTTGTAATGCTGTAGGACAGCCCCAGCCCTCCTTTGCAGAGGAGTCTGAGTAACAAACCAGAAGTGGCCCAAGCACGTGTTGTGAGCCTGCAGACCCAGCCCTGCTGAAAAGCTCTTGAGCACATTTTGAGTAACCTCAGAAGGGTTTGTGCGTTTGATTCGGATCTGGCATTACTTCTGTCACAGCCTTGACTGGCAACGTCCCTGTAGTGACTGGGGCCTGGGCAGTGTCATTTACAAGGGAAGTTGCTATGTTAAATAAAAGTTACATAAGGAATAATTTACCCCCAGCTGTGCACAATAATGCTGCTGTAATGCCGTCAAGACACTGTGATGACTTTAGAAACTGCCCGTGTGAAGTTTGAGTATCTTGTTTTTCTCCCAGGCCTCACGGAGGGGCTTGGAGCCGCAGCTGTGCTCCTCTGCTGCCTGTCCTCCCCTCACAGGCAGCCACAGCACGGGAGGCATGGGCACGCAGCCCTTGCAGCGAGGAGCCCTGCACCTCCCAGCACAAGTCATCCCCCACGCAGGGTGCTGTGGTTTGGTAGGGGGAATTACCCTCATCTCCCCATACTTCTGGCTGGCTGGGTGCTCCAGCCCGAGGCTGCAACTGGAGCTTTGGCCTGGCACAGAGCTAAGTGCCTCCTCGGGACTTACTAACAAACTCCCCTTTGATGCTCTCTGAAATACAGTTCTGTGGCTCCTGGTCTGCATCCAGAGAGCCCGGGGTGTGGGTAGACGTAAGAGCATGCACACCTGACTAGCAGGCACGATCGGCAGCGTGCCAGAGCAAAGGCCTTGCGGGTCTGAAGGGCAGCTCTGCCACTGGGCTCGCTGGCTCCTGACATCTGGCTGCAAGTCCCACAAAAGGCTAGGAGCATGAGCTGGGAGCATGAGCTGGGAGCGTGAGCTGGGAGAGTGAGCTGGGAACGTGAGCTGGGAGCGTGAGCTGGGAGCACGGTCGCCCTGTGCGGGAGTGGCTGAGCCTGGAGCAGTTTACAGCAGGCCCTTGTGCTGTTCCCTTCCTCGGGCCCCTTGGACTGTTTGCGTGCTCATGACCCCCAGACCCTCTCCAGTGGGACTGCAAGCTATAACATTTCAAGTGAGAGAAGGATGATGGGGGATAAAGAGAAGCAAGGGAAAGGCACCTAATACAATTTCAGAGAGCCCTCTGGCAGTCTGTCCGTGGGAGGCTGCCATGTATAATAAGGAAACGATTTGTCTGGGAATGATTCAGCATGTAAAATTCTCCCTCCCTGACCTCTTTCTAAGTCCCCAGCATGGGATTGCGGGAGGTTTCCAGCAGAGGAGAGCCGATAAGGCGCAATAGTTTTCATATGCTTGGAAGAGAGGTCAAAGTGTCCATGCTGAGGCAGCATTCTCACTGCCGTGTGAGGCTGTGTGGACCCCACATTTCACCTTTACTCCATGGAAGGAGGTGGAGTTTGTCTTGCTTAGAGACACATTAACCATCAGGGAGCTTTCCTTCCCACAGCCGGCCCTTGGAGCTGTCCTTCCCACAGCCTCTCCCTCTGCCCTGGGGACCATGGTGAGCAAAACCCCACCAGCAGCTGCAGAGCTCCTTCCCTGCTGATTTTCATGGGGCTGCCTCCACTCTCTGAGCTGGCCCACTGGTATTTCCCTGAGGTTTTCTTCCCTTTTGTGGGGGACCACAAGGAGGGCTGGAGGCTGGAGCAGCTGCCCTGTGGGATCCTGGTACTGAGGGCTGGTTTTCAGCAGGGGAAGTTCCTGTGAATTTTCTGGAGCTTGCTCTAGATGTGAGGGTTGAGACATTCTTGCTTCTCAGATGCTCTGGGAGTTTCTCCTGTTCCTTCCTCCTCACTATAAGCCTGACTTGCACAAATAATTACAAAACTGCTGTTTCTTGGCATTTGGATTTTATAAGTTGTCAGGCTCTCCCATCAAGTGTGGGAGGGGAAGAGGAAAGACAGCAAGAAAGTAAACTCAGCCACCCTGAGTTTGCAAATGCTGACTTCTAATGTAGTATCCACCTGTGTGTGCTTCTCTGTCCCCTAATATGCACCCTGACATTTGCAACCTTCTTTCATTGAAATCTTTATCTCTTGGGGTGGGATCTTCTTTTGCTGCTTGCTTTCTGCAGTAAGTTATACTGATTCAAAAAAGATACGGAGTGTAAGCAGATCAAAATGGGCAGCCTGAGGGGGCTGCAGGTGCCTGCCTGCTGCCACAGTCATGTAGGGAAGGAGCAGCTGTTCTTCTGAGTAGTTCCCTTCCAGAGCAGTACAGCTGTCTCCAGACCTAGCACTGCTCCTTTCCTTTTCATTAGCTGAATGTAGAGATGGCCAAGATTCCTGACTCTACAAGTTCTGGGCAGTCTAAATTCTCCATGTGGCTGAAGGCCATGAAATACATACAGCATGCCTTGGGGAGCTATAGGGAGAGCTGAGCCTAATTCAGAGATGGGAGAAGAGACAAGATCTGCAAAGGTGCGACCGTTCCGCTGCGGGACGAGGCTGGACTGGGCATGCAAAGGGGTTTCAGGGTGAGAAATGACTGACGATCAGCTCGCTTCACCTGCAGCAGTGACTTATGCTTATACCTGCTGCACTGCTGGCAGTGTAACTGGCTCAGCCTGGGGGCTGGGTTTGAAATAGTTCCAAGTTTGCAGCTCAGAAGCTGCCTGTGGGCACCACAGGCTTAGTGAATTCATAGGGTGCAAAGCCAAGGTGAGTGAGGCACCCGTTTTTAGCCCACAGCGAGGCTGATGCTCAGCAGTGAAGGAGATGTCAGAAGTTCAAACCAGGGTTTATGAATTCACCTTCTGAATGCATGGCTCTCTGGGTCCATCAGAGATACCAGCATGGACTGCAAGTGAAATAACTCTTTTCTCTCTTATTAGGTGATATCTATTAGCAGACATCTCAGTTTCTGTTTTGTTGCTGGGGGGGACGTTTTGGCCAGAAGAGGTTTTCAATCTGGCAAGCACAGCAAAAGTATTGTAGGAACAGAGAGAAGTCCAGATCCATGGAGGAAATATTTTAATTTTCTTTTCCTTGCTGGATTGAAAATAACCCCTAAGCAGGATTTGTCAGCCAGGAACTGAATTGTTTCAAGTTCTCTCTTCATATGTATCAACTAGTAACAAGTGCACTCTGCACTTCTGTCTCTTTTCTGATTTTGGTGGGAATTTTAGGAAAAATCTGCCCGGATTTGGATTCCTGCTTGAGCTGTGCATCTGCTGGGTCTGACACTGGTAAAAATTGGCTGTTTGTGGGGTGCGTGCATGCAATAAATGGTTCTTTGTCAATATCTTCTCCCAGCTCCTATACCCAGGGATTGGCTCTGAAATGGGTAGCATTTTGCAAAAGCTTTTGCCTCTCCCTGTCTACAGTTTGCCATCACAAAGCTGGATAGACTTGTTACCAGTATGAATGCCCAGTCCCAGCTCTCTGTTTTGTACTTTCTCCCTACAGCTGCAAGTACAAATGTATTGCAGTCTGTCACAGCCAGGAGCAGAGGAAAACCAGGGAGTGTGGAGGAAGTTTGATGACTGTCTGCCAGTCATCATCTTCCTTGCTCTGCTGTTCACTTTTGCTGTGTGGAATAAATCACGTAACCTTTCTTGTCTTAGTTCCTTCCCGTATAATGAGGACAAATATTAATTTGTCTCCTAGTGACAGAGGTTGCATTCATACTCACAAAGTGCCTTGGTAATCACAGGTATTCTGTCAGTGCCATGTATTGTTATCCAGCCATCTGAATGATCAGTGTTTCCTGACATCTGGCCACATGGAGCTGGGTCTGGGTGGTACTGCATGACCAGCTTCCTGCCGTGCCCACCTGCTGAGTGTGTGACAACCAAGAAATGGTGGCTCTGGATGTGGCACCTGGGTCTGTGCTGCTACTTTTTAGCCTGGTGCATTGGTAGCCATGGAGCTGTTGTGGCAAGGACAGTGTGTAGAGAAAAGAGGATGTACAGATACGTCTTTCTCTTCCTATCACCCAGCCCCAAGCTTTTGTCATCACTTGCTCTATGAGCTCCTGTAAATTCTCTGGTGTTCAGCCATGGCTTGTGATGTGATGGTCAGCAAATCCATCTGCTCAGGCTCTATGATCCTGCACCTTGGCATGGTGGGGGGCTTGCTCAGTGGTAATTAGCAATGTGCACTTCATTAGCACTTTCACCATGACTTTTCCAAGCAGTCTGTGTCACACCAGTGCTTCCTTCATTACCTTTTCCCACTTCACTCTTGAATTAATTCTTTCAGACTTCGTCCCAGAGGAGCTACTGCTCACTCACTGATATATAAAGATTTCTTATAGCCTATCTTTTTCTGATTTTCATACCTGGGATATTGTTTCCTATCTTACCCTGCCTTCCCTAGACATTTGACACTTTGCATTTCTTTTATAGTCCCTGTCTGATATTTTCTCTCTGCATTTTGTCATCCCAGTCTTCTTTTTTAGCTTTCCCAGTCTCACTCTTTTATAAAGGAAAACGGAGTTTTGAGCATTCTTAAATCATCATGTAAAGTTCTGCAGAGCAAAAACTCCCAGAAGCAGCGTCCTAGCTGCTGGCTAAAAATTATTCCCAGAAGCCTCTCATTCTTCTCTTTTAATACAGATTTTGGTCCTTTCTGTAGAACATGGTTGCAGTGCTGCAGAAGCTCTTAGTTGCATTTATGTTGAGGAATCCAGGACTCTTCCACATGGACATCTGTGCAACCACAAAAGAAATACTTTATTTTAATTCTCCTAAGAACCTTACAGAAGGTAATCTTCACAAGAACCCCAGGGACAGGGGTCTTGCACAGGTGGGAAAGCTGGCACACAGATGCTTAATCGGGGTCACAGGAGGAAATCAAAAGCAGAACTGGGATTGGGATTTTTGCACTGCTGCCTCCAGACGTGTTGCTGGAATGTCTTCAGCAGGTTTTCTGCTACCTCAGTGCAGGCACACCACCTACCCTCTACCACATGCAATGGAAACTACCACCAGGCATGGACAGCTGGCAAATTTTGAGCAGTAGGTCTGAGGTACAGCTTCTCTGAGGGAGAAGCATGGATTTATGATGACACATGGTACATATTATGAACAAATGACATGTCGGATACATTTTGTGAAATGTCCCTTAGTTGACTAAAAAAAAATCAATTACTTGCATCCAAGATTTCTGCTTGAAAGGATTTCTGTCTACAAATGGCCAAACAGCATAAAAGTTAATTGCTCTAATGTAGCAAGCCATTTGCCCTCACACCCCATTGTTGGTCTGAAGAATAGAAGCTTTGCACAAGGTGGGAAATCTGTATAGGTCATTTTTAGCACTGACTTGTCAGGCTGTCTGCAAACTTGTCTCGATGGGTTTTCCTGGGCTTTGCATCTCTGGCAGCACCACCACAGTGCAGCAGCAAACCAGGACTGGCTCTGCCCTTGGCTGCAGGCAGCAAGTTACACTCCCTCCCCGACACGGCTTTCCTGCCTTCTCTGCTGCTCAGGGTATGTTGAGGGTATCTTGAGTGCTGCAGTGCTCTGGCTGAACAGGCATTCTTTCTTGTTCCAGACGAGATCTGGGACTTGGGCTAGTCTGCTTTAGGTCACCTTGGCTATATCTGATCATTACTGCAGTGTGTTGCTGTGACCTGTCTGTGCACCAGTGGTCCCAAGCTGCTGGTTTGTACACAAGAAGCTGGGATGCTGCTGCCTGCCAAATATTGTCTTTTGAATCTTGCTGCAGAGTGAGCAAACCAGAATATAGATTATCTGATCACATGGCATGTAGATTATTGCTTTTTAGTCATAAATAAAACAAAGCAGAAAAACTGAGATGTGATGTAGAACATGAACACTCAGCTGGCCTAATGTTCAGCCTTTGCAGCTCAGGCCAGTACCTAAAGAACATAAAGGGTTAGTTATTCTTGCAGTAGCATGATTAGGTGCAATGAACACTAATGATCCAAAAAAGCTCAAGTTTTAGCTTACATGAGAATTGTATCCAACTTTTTCATGCCTGTTAACTTTGTAGATAGCAGAGTTCCTACAGAAGCCAGAGATCCAGGCAACTAGATGAAAACTTACTGCAAATGCACGTAGTGTCTGGCTAGACCTGTGGTCCGTGGTGGGGAGTTAGACAAGGTGAGACTGTAAAAGGCTGTAATTGTACACAGGAGATGGCTGTGATTGCTTTGAATGTGGAGCCATTGTCAGGAACACAGAGGGAAAAGCACTGCCAATATATTTGAGCACCCTTATCTCAAACTTCTGGCTAAGTGAAGTCAGGAAATGATTGGGGGATGCTGTTGTTGTCTGTGCATTTTCACCCCTGGGATTTGAAGAAACTTGGGATTTTGTGATGCCTTTGGCATGGCTTTGCTACCCTTTGCCAAGTTTCATTAATCAGCAGCCAGAGGTTACATGAAGGGTATAGTGTCTTCCCCATGGGAATTCAAGGAGCACAAGGAGAGGTTTCAGTAACGTTTGTTTAAAGGCACTTCAAGCTTTTAAAATTATTTTTGGCTCCTGAAACATAACTGCCATCCTTTAACTATTATCAACAGCATTAGAGCTTCACGTAGTAACAGCATGCTGGGATCCATGAGAGTGTCAGACTGGCTTGCTGTTGTATGAAAAATGTCACATCTTGCAGCATCTCAGATCTTGATTTTTGTCTGGTTTTTAGCACTTTGGAATTTGATGCCATCATTTTATCAAAGAGAAAAATGTCTCAAATTAGAGCCTGCTTTAAACAGATGCTTTGCAGTCTCAGATAAGTACAATTTGTAGACATAACTCAGAGAAATTTAAATGTTGAAGGCAGCTACACTCACCAAATTGCTGGGATCCACCTCAGCTGCTGAATTTTTACTCCAGCTTCCCATTACCCTGTGAGGAGATCTTTTCCTTCCGAGACATTCCCCTCAATTTGCTGTTTTCCTTGAGACTCTGGTATCTTCTGTGCTGAACAGCAGCACTATCCCCTTGTCTTTGAGTCTCTTACGCATCACTGTTCCCAGTTGCGTGATGGTGTTGCACTTCATACATCTCTCTGTGTGGACAGAAAGCCTTAATTATGGCACGTTAAATGGAACAATATGTAGAGTGTGGGCTAAACTCTGGGATATTTTTAGTCTTTGTTGTCCTTGTGATGGCCCTTGCTGTATTTCTCTGGGAAACAGTTGCTGAGTAGCATCATTTAGCTTGTCCCACATAACTCCAGGCTCTTGGAAAGCCAGTTTGCTGCCAGGCTTGAGACTTCTGGGATGGCTGTTTTCCCAGTGGGAATGTGCCCATTTTAGCATATAAGACCTCATGCTTTATTAATGTTCTGATGAGTGTTTGTGGTGGGAAGGCAATCTCAGAATTAAGTGTTGTATCTGGGGGGAGTAAACCCCCAAGGTCATGAGTTTAAACCATGGCTAGGTTATGTATAGCCAACATCTGTATCCTCAAGCTCCTTTTGCAGAGCAATTGGATCACTGGATCACTGCTGTCGATGGTTCCTGATACAGAGATACTCCCCTGGAAAGGGACAAGAAGCATTCCTGTGACTGGCAAATGAAAATGCTATAGTTGGGTGGAGGACAGGGAGCCAAATCAATGCCTCCATGGAGAAGCAGTCACCACAGTGCCGCGGTGGCTGACTGGGCCGGGCTCTCAGCTCCGCGATGGGCGTTCAGCTCTGCATGCCAGGCTATATGGGGAGAAAGCCATGTCCTGGCTGCAGGTGTGGGACAGAGTCTGTCATGAGGGGATGTCAGGAGAATTGGAAGAGGGATGTTGCAAGGCCAGGGTGGGATTACAGAGGACATTGAAGAGCTGGGGTTACAGGGTGACTGAGCAGGGAAGGCAACCTGACCTGGATCCTATGGCAGCATTAGCATTGCTTCCAAAACAGCTTGTGTGAAATGCTGGGGTACAAAATGAGGGTGGATGAACCTGGGGACAGAGATGTGGCCCTGCTGTCTGCCCAGCCCCTGTCTGTCAGGGCCCCTGCTTCACAGCAGAATACGCAGAAGGGCAGATAAACCTGTGCTACCTCCAGCTCTGTGCAAAACCTCCCCTTTAGCTCAAACCTGAGGCTGATGGCTGTGCACTGAGATCTCTGGCTATAAACTGTTGGGCTTAAGTGCAGACACATGTTCTGCTCTTCCCATTGCCTCAAGCAATGGAAACCTCTAGCAAATGGTTGAGGCAGCCATCTGGGGCTGGTGATGTCTTAAACTGCAGTAACATGATTTGCTAGGGCTCATCTGGTTTTTGAACCTATAGTATTTTCACCTTTACAATCTCCTCTTTCTTACCCTGAGCACTAAAAGCTTTTTTTTTTTTTTTAAATTTTGGTGTAATGAGAATTTTGTGTAACAACATGGCTCCAGGAACTGCAGCTTTATGAAGAAGAGAAAGTTATGAGAGATCGTATAAATTCATGTTCTATTATATTACATAAAAATTAAATAATACCATACTTCAGAGACAGAGAAGCACTTTTATTAGCTGAGAAAACACACATGAAATTTGAGTTTCACATGCAACAGCACACAGGGTGGGTAGCAGGACTGGGAGCAGAACAGACCTCTTCCATGTCTTAACACAGAGAGCAGAAAAAGAGAACAGCTGAAGATCCTGAATGTGGAATTCTTCCTCTGCTGGGCAAAGAATTACATTAAGAGTTAGAGCAATTTATTTTCTGCAGTCATTACACTTGCTTAGCAAAAGAAGACCTTTACATATTCTATTTTAAAACTAATTGTCCAGTTTTAAAACTTCTAAGAATCCAAGGAGTGAATTTAAGAGAGAATTTTTTGAAGAAAACACTACTAGTGCTAAAAAACTGCTAGAACCAAGACTTAGATTAATCACAGTCCTCTGTGCAATAGAAGGCATTTGAGAATCCATCTAGTTCATGGGAAAGTGATCTTGGAAGAGTAACAAATAAATAATGTGACCTTTTGACTTTTCTAGCCCTGGAGCTGTGGTAAGTTTGCAGTCAGGCACTTGGTTCCAGACAGGAATTTTCATTGCTGCAGTGAAGTAAATCACCATGAGGAGGAGGCCTCTTTGGCCCTGTCTGCATGGAGATATTTTCAGAGCTCTAATTCTCTGTGGGTGCCCCCTCCAACAGTGACAATGTAAATGAAAGCTGAATGGTAGACCTGCTCAGGAAGCCTGAAATACTGGCATCTTAAACCACTCTAGTTAAGGCAATACCAGAAATGCCAGCTTTATCTCTGCTCTGGTCTGCAGTGGGTTTTGGCTAAATCCCATTGGTTTGGGTTGGATTTATCCCCAGGGCAGATTTAGTGAGGGAACAAAGGGTACTGTAGTGCCTTTCAATAGCACCATCTTGATGTGGCACTTGTAGGACACATTCAGTTTGCCATTCATGTGCACATATCTCTAGCAGTTCAAAGAAGCTGAATTAATGATGGGAAATAAAATAACTGTTTGAAAAACCATTGGTTTTCATGATTATTAATTCAATGATCCTTAGAAACAAATGTTTTTTAAACCTTATATTCGGGAAAGGTAATTTCTCTGAAATTAATGTGGCTGAATTTTGTTTGTTTGTTTTGCTTCTGTAGCCAGGCAGAGCTGTGTCTTCCTCAGCCTCAGTTCACATTTCAGCCTTTCCTGGAGCTGTATTTCAGCCTTTCAGCCTTTCCAGAGCTTGTGTTCATGAAATTTGTGAGAACTTACTTAGCCTGGAAGCCTCCACTCTTCTCTGCTCTGGATAACAGCTGGTCCATGAGTTGGAAGAGAAAGTCATCCTGCACGTTTGGTCTCATTTCCTTAGGAACCAGGAACAGCACTCACTTTTGTGTAACTATAGAAACCAGTGCTTTAAAGAAATGACCAGCCAGTGCAAGATTTGGGATAAAATTGAGCATTGACAATGATGGTTTCTCCTGATGGGTCATCATGCACAAGGGAATAAAAGGCCTGATTACCAATGAGACTGCTTGAGGAGACAGTCCAACCAGGCTGGATGTTGTTTTGTTCTGCTTGATTGCCATGAGAGCTCAGCGTGACACACCTGGGCTGTCATGTGAGGAGAGTAAGAGGAGTTGGTGCTCTGTGCAATTGTTACCAGGTTGTCAAAGGAAAATATGGGGAATACAGCTTTTCTCAGCATTGCAGCTCCTCTTGGGGGACCTTCTGCACCAACAGGCTCTTTCAGTTACTCACTGATACAGCTACATAAACAGGCACCTGTAGCAAATGCTCTTTGTCTTCGTGGGCTGTGTGGGCTCTGTCCCTACCCTCAGTACAAGACTATGTCAAACATGTTGAGATCCATTGAAATGAGTCCTTTCCCTCTAGTGTTTGCAAAACCGGTGCTCTCATCACTGTCATCCCTAGAAGTCCATTATGGAACAGTTCCTAGGACTCAGCTTCCGAGTAGTAGAAACCTCTGGAAAAGTTTCAGCCTCTGCTGTTGGCTGTAGAAACCTCCTCTCCTTCCTCAGCATATGTGCTCAATCTGAACCTGTGAAATGCTGAAGAAACAACAGATATAAACTCATTTCTTTGAAATACTTCCTTTTCCTCTTTTCATCCTCTCCCATCTGCTCTTTTCTTGAACTTCTCTTCTTTTGGTGATGATAAAGACCCCCATATTCATTCTGTGGATTTCCTCCCCCTCAGGCAGCCAGTGAAAAGTACAAATGGTATTTGATCTACATCAGAGTAAGATTTTGTTAGGTTGCTCCTGCTCCCCTTTCCCTGCTCTAGGCATTAGTATAATAAAGGAGAAGGCAATGATTGTTATTTAATTTACATTCTTTAAGGCAGATGCCTTTGACCTCTGAGGGATGGGGAAAGACTGGTCAGTGTGGCAATGAGTGAATGTCACAAGTCTGGACTGAGGCTGATTTTTCATGTATTTAGGCAAAGACAGGAATGTACCCCCTGCCTTCCTTCTGCAGATCACCCTCACCTGCCGTACCCTCCCTTGTCGCCTCTTTGTGGGCAGTGATTCATGGGCTCACCAAGAACACGGCAGCTGCAGATGATTCCGGTTCCAGGAATGGTGATGACAACTGCAGCACTGTTCCACCACCAGCTGAGAGATGCTCCCGTAACTGGCCAGAGCAATCACTCAGTGAAAGGAGAGATCCTGTGGCTGAGAACGGTGCCAGGGATTTTCTTGTACTACGCACAAAAAAAAGCCAAACTAGGAGAGCTGGCTTGGCCTGACCTGTCCCTGTGCCCAGGGGAGTAGAGTCTAATCCCCCACTGTGTTGTCCACAATATTTCCTTCTACACTGGCTCATTTCACCACAGCCGAGTGAAGGGAAGCAACAAACTTGGTTCTGCACCTTGCTTTCCCTGTAGGATGGCTGCACACAGCCTGATGTTTAATGTTTCTTCCAGTGAAGTGGATACAGCTTTTCTCTGGCAAGACTGAGGGAACTGGAACTGCCTGTGCCACAATTTGTTCCTTGGATTCTGCTCACTGGGAAAGCTGGTGCCAGCCTTTATCAGAGCACGTGATGTCTTACAATCAAGATGTAAGTGATTGCACTATTAGGATTTTTTTCCAAGTCAAAAATGGCCCTCCAATGACGTAAAATTTTTCATCCTTGATCCTACTGTCATGGGTGCATTGTAGTTCTTCTGCTCCCTCAGCACATCTTCCATTTAATAGACAAAAGTCCACCAATTCATTCATTGACCATGTTTTCTGTCTTTTAAATACTCCTTAAATTTCCATCACTGGGAAAACATTTAATTTCCATAAGCCTGCAACATAATTTTGAGGTTTGTTGAGGTTTGTTGCAATCTGGTTTGTTGAGGCTTTGAGGCCAGACAACTTTATTAACAACAGTGGCTTGCTTTGCAGATAAATCCTCCTTTTCAGAGAACATCTTTCCTAAAGAGTTTCACAGCTGATTATGGACACAAATAACTCATCAGAAGAAGTTACTGATACTCAGTGCTTGGCAAGCCCTGAGTCATTATCCAGTTAATGCTGTGGCACCGTGCATTTCCAGCTGTGTTGCAGTGGCATGCAGACCTCAGCAGCTGTTGCAGAGCTCATAAAATGGCTGTTGAGCATCATCCTTGATTTGTCATAAACCTAAAGGTTTCTCTGGGGAGTGAATGTTATCGCCTGCCACAGCCTGGCTACACTACAGTGATGCTCTGGCGCTGTCGTTATCATACATACACTGCTTGTTTCAATTCTTTCCCTCTCCCCTTTGCTTTCATTATTTTTTCCTGTTTGTTGGGATAGTTGGGATCAGATTATTCACAGCCTTATGCTTCTAACTGACTTGTCTGAAAATGCAGTCTGGTGTATGCTTAGGGCTACTCGGCTTCATGTCTTCCTAATCAGATGAATTTATATTTTAAAAAAATATTTAGATGCCTAATAAAGAGGCACAGAACATTTTGTGAACTGCTCAGGTCCTTACAAAGAAGAATGGAGTTTTAGGTGTAAGTTATGGTACAGACAAAAGCCATGTTTTATGTAGGATTTTAATGCTTGCACTTATTCTGAATAGGATCAAACACAGAAAATTTCAAAACTGGAAAGGAAATTCTTACATGAGGGAGGGAGGAAGCTTCGTATGGGGTTCACAGAAATGCTTTGTTTTAAGAAATGTTTGTCTTCAGATGTGTAACACAGAACATGTGGAAGCAAAACCTTATTTCAGAATGTTTTATGTTTCTCAAAGCTTTTCCATGTTCGATTTTCCCCTTTTCATAACTTTCCCAGTTTTATTTCCTTTTTTGCCTTTCAGACACAATTTTAGCAGAACTGATATGATACCACAAATTTTTTTTGCTCAAGGAAAAAAGGTTTCCAAAGATTTTCTGACCACTTCAGCCTTACTGCTGCTGGAAACCCTATTTCAATACTTCTGTGCTTCCTAGAGACTTGAAAAATCCATCCCATTGTCTGTCACAAATGCAGATCTCTTGCAGATGCAAGAGATTATAGTTAAGTTTCTGATCCTGGTGGCCAGATTGCTTAAACTCTCTGTGCTTCACAAATTTCGTGCTATTATGTGAACAACAATAAAATTGTTTTTCTTTTTGGCTTCTATGATTGTCTCTGCAGGGTCTGAATTATTGCAGTGCCAAATTTCAGAGCCCAGCTTTTTAACTCAACCAACACCCCCTCAGTCTTTTAGTTTGGAAACACCTTGTTCGAGTCTCTGCTAAGTGGCCCTTATGTTTGTATGGAAACCTTGTCAAAAGAGATGGAAGTCACTCCTGGCCACAGCCCTTCAAGCACCTTGACAACAATATTTTTTCCTCCCTTGAGCTGCACTATAATTGCAAGAGATTTGCAATGGTCACTTCCAGGGATGCCCAAGTCCTAGTGACAGGGGAAAGCATTTGTGTGTTTTCACGGAGAATTGTTAATTTTGTGACTGTACTTCTTGCAAAACTTGCCCCGTCCCCATGTTTGGGCTGTTAGTGTCCCTGTAACTGCTCTATAAATAGCCTGAATGGACAGAGACCAAACAGAGCACTTAAGCAGTAAGGACTTTTCTGTTGGGCCTGCTGGGTTTGTGCAGGTTGTCATTGTCACTGTCACAAACAGGCTGCAAAAAATATTTTCATCTGCTTGAGATAAAATGGGCAGAGGTGGAGACTGTGTTGGCTAGAAACATTGAGATGCTTTCAGGCCAGAAATGTTCTTTTTGCTGCCAGCCCCCTGAAGACTTTGGCCTGAAGGCTCATGTGTTACAGCTTATATATTAGTCCAGTAAAAGATTCACGATCTGCCTTGTCTTGCTATCAGTCCATCTCCTAAAAAATGTTGCTACAGCTAATGGTGGCTCATATTTGATTTCTATCCAGGGTATTTTAAGGCTGCAAAACCATGTAGCAGGATAGGTGTCTGTCTCACTGCTGTCCTCTCTGCCTGTTATTATGTATGTTTGTATTAATGACAAGATATCCTGCAGCATTAGTTGATTTAAAGATTGAAAACAAATGTTCTCCTATTTCTCTGCCTTGGGAGTGATTATTCCAGCCTCTTCAGGGTGCAGGAATCTGCATCTGTTGAGGTCTCTATTCTGCTGTGAGCCCAACATTTGAACTCAGTTTGCAAATTCATCTGAGGTACGCTGAAATCGGCACCTAATGCTGCAGGTATCTATACCAGTACTATCCCATGGTCAAAATCCTGCTTTGCTTTAGAAATGCAGTTTTTTTAGACTTGGCCACTTGGGTCAACATCCTTCTGTCTCTTTATTGTTTACATCTTGATGTTTCAGTATCACCAGGATACGTTATTATGACCCTGGGATGCAAACAGTCCACTGCTGATGGTTTTTTAAAGTAACTTGGCAACGTTATCTAAAGCAAAGCAGACTCTTGAAACTGGGACATACTGCAATTCACAGGGACAATGAAAAGTATTTGTGGTACGGAGTATTTTGCACACTTGATATCCCTGTTGTATCAATCTTAATCAGAAAAGAGTGCCTGGAGCAAAAAAAAAAATTGCTGTTTAATGTTTCTCATGAAAGTAGCATTTGCAAAAAAATATGTTTAGAAATAGTATAAGAGTTTCACACAGTAGCCTTAACAATGTTGATAGTGTTGTTTATAAATATGTGGTTAGGGAGATATAAAATTGTAGGTCATTGACTTGCTAAGCTGTAATATCATTTTCTGAGCTATTTAGGTGTGTCGAGTGAATGAATGTTTAGAATCCATGCAGCACATGTAGTAAAAATTTGCATGAAGACCATATTGATTTCAGGTGCAGGGGAAGCATTTCAATGCAGAATAGATGAGCTGCTGGATTTATCTGTATTCTAAGTTGTGAGAATGCAGAATTTGCCCAAGGGACCCCTTCTAGTCCTAATGTGAGCTGGTGCAAGGCAGTGGGAGGCATCGCATATGAGATGTATTGAACTGCAAGCTGCAGCTATTGGGTTTGGTTCCTGGCCTCTCCTGTATATCCCAACAAGGCATTCTGTGATGGATTCCATCAAATAGCCTCATTTCTAGCCCTTCACACAAGGGAAAGCTGCTCCCACAACTACACTCAGGGAGGTAGAAGTAGTTATTACTCTTCAGTCTGCTCATGACATGAGTCTAGTGCTGAGTCAGCAACACTTTTTGGTGGATGCTTGTTGGTTTTGGCATTTGGGGGCTGCAGAGTTGGGATACCAGCAGCAGGAGAAGGCACTGCCCTTCCAGAGGAGTGGGTCAAGGGAGAACCTACATCCCTAGTGAGTGGGCAGTGAAGAGAGCTGGAGGAAAACAAGAAAGCATGGGGCACATTGCTATTAGTTGCAGAGAAATAATAGGAATTCAGGAATTTCAAAAAACTGATGCTCGTGTGGTGATGTGCCTTTATGATGAAGTGTCTCAATTTGTCAAGATCGTTTTGAACATTTTGTTTCTTCAAGCCAGTGTCAAGATCTTTTTGTGTCCTCAATCTGGAGCTCATTAAGTGTATGACGCATGGAAAATTCTGTTTATCTCTTAATAATGTAATACTGGGGAAAACAAACTCTTAACCCCATTTTCTGTTGGACACTTTCCACACTCCAAATTCAATCTATTTCATATATGTGCACTCAAACATTTTTATATATGTCTCGCTGTGTCTCAGTGTGGATTTGAAAGTTGCTCTGTGCAGAAATCTCACCTGGGCATCGAGAACAAAATACATAAGCACAGAGCTCTGTCCACCTGAGATGGCCTGAGATGGAAACACCCCCTTACTGCCAGTGTTATAGATGGGTATTTCTCTGGAGGGAGATATTGAAGGATGCAGTGCATTTAGGAGTTTGTTGTTGCCTTGCTTCAAAGTGAGGAGTGAATCAATAATTTGTTAGGCTGTGAGCTGACGTCTTGTCTGAGTGCCAGCTCCGGTGTCCTCCAGGATAAGCTGCCAAAATGTCTGAGGGAGCAAAGCGGGATGTAAATTCCACAAGTCATTTTCCTGAAACTCTTATGTGGGAAACCTTTAGAAGCCTCTCAGTAAGGACAAAATCCTTCCAGGCTTAATGCTTGTTTGAGCAAAATTCCTTCTAAGGTCAGTAGACCTAATCCTGAAGTCTTATCACTTGTTTACCTTGATGGGATTTGAGTGTGTGTGGGGGGAACAGAGGGTCTTGGGACAGGGTGTGCTGGAAATGCTTTCCTGGGAGGCTGGAAGAAGCCTGCCAGGCTCTGCAGAAATGTATGTTTGAAAGGAGGGCTTGCTTCAGTAAAAATCAGCCTGGTTTCCCACTTTCTCAGCAGTGGTAGGAAGGGCAGGTGAGGATCTGTCGTTTCTCTGAAGGCTGTTTGGTGCCTGTGGGTGGCCCAGCCCCATCTCTCAGGGACGATGCATCTCACAATTCCATGTGTGTGCTTCTAAAGTGGTTTGCATTTCAGACTTTCTTTTATATCCTAGATGAAAAAAGCCCCCCTGGCTGGCAACATCCTCATGTCTTTTAAATTGTAACACAGTCCATCAGAGTGATAAATAGTGTCAAATACAGAAGCAGATGAGAACTGAGACATTGGTTTCTCTTATCCTTAAGCTGGAAAACAAGCTGTGGGTTTGCCCTGTGGCTCTGGGGAAAGAACCTTGCAGGGGGCTTTGGACCAGGTCCTGGCTCTGCTTGCCCCATATGCTTGCCCCATAAAAGGCCCCTTGTCCCTGCATTGAAAATCATGGCATGCCAACAGTGCCCTCAGCAGAGATTTCTCCTGCCTGTCTCTTCTCCTACCCTCTTTCTCCTTGCAAATTGAAATCTACCTCCTTTATAACAGACTCAGCCTTTATTAGCCGAAGATCATGCCTCTTTATTAGCCCTTCAGTAAGGCTACATCAGCTGAGTGGAACACCATTCAGTGGGGCATATGGTATCATAAAAGTTGCTGCTGGTGTCACACAGCTGTGTTCAATTTTGTTTGGTTTGAGGCTTTTTGCTTTTCAGTAAAGAGATGGAAAACTTTCTTTTCTTCTTTTCTGCTTTCTGGTGAGTGACTTATAAACAGTCTGTGTGAAATTGCCTCTAGAAAATATAATCAGAAAAATATATAGGCTGTTGCATTGTTTTTATGAATCCCAGGTCGTGGTACAGGGGAGATTCTGTGGTAAAGTTTCATTAAAAGTAAAGAAGGAACACTGGAAGCTCTGCTGCTGATCCAGGGAAAGTAAAACTTTGTCAAGCTAAGTAACACTGGGCCATCTTGTACTTTATTCCCTGCTGCTTATCTAAAGCACATTTCTTACATTCAATAGATTTCTACTTCTGGCAGTTAATAACTCCATGAGTTTAAGAGCCTTTGACTAATTAAGAGCAGAGAGATTTTCACCATGCTGCCATAGCCCTACTGGAAGAATAATTTTCAAGTGTTTTGCTTCAAGTGTTTTGGGGGCATATGAGGCCAAAATTACACATAAGTGTCTGTGTAACTATACATATACATTTATACTTACATGCATGAATATACATATACATATATACACACATACATAAATATACAAACATACATATATAGATAGATAGATACATATATGTGCTCATATTATATCTATGTCCATATCTATATTTGTTAAAAAAAAAGCCTTAGAAGCAAAGAGCTTTGTAGGGCAGAATCTAGGTACTGTTAGCAGTCTTCTAGGTGGGTCTCTGATTGGGTTATAAGTTATTTGCAAGTTAATCATAGAAGAATTTCAAGAGGTTTGATCCTACAGGTGAAGAAGCATGTGTGATTGTGTGACTGACTGCATGTGCACACATGCAGAAAGCAACTGGGAGGGATGTCTGTGCTTAAACTGAACAGACAAGTTTTGTTACTTCTGTCCATTGATACTGTTTTGAAATATGGGAGGCTGAGCCTATTAAGGTAGCTCAGAAATGTCTTTCCAAAATGGGGTTTGGTCCAGGTCCAGAGAAAGACACAGGAAAGGATCACAAGTGAGGAAATGACTGTGTCAAATTGCACTTGAACAGTGAGAAGGTAGAATGCATATGAAAAACAGCTGAGTTAAAAAATGTGTAAATGAAGGGACAGGCAGCTTAGTTGAAACTCACAACTGCATTAACCCTATGGTGTTGGATGCCTAACTCCACAATAAATCGTGTACCCCACAGCTTAAGATTTAGGAAAACATAAGAGTTCTTAACTTCATTCCTGTTTGACAGCATGACCCAGTGCCTCTCACATCACTGTGAACCTGATCTTGAAAGGCTTGGGCAGTACTGAGACCCAATGGGTTTTTAATTCCAAGTATAGATGATTGTGGTGCCACAAGGGAGGTGTCTGCTCTGAATCAGCAAAGCTGTCCTGAGATGAGTGATGCAAAACAAAAGCAGTCAGGAAAAGAAGTATTTGTTGATGGAAGTTATCAAAACACCACTCATTTTAGTGAAGGTTGAAAAACAGCTTTGTTGGGATAAGAGAATTTACAAATGTGTCATTATGCTGTTGCTAAGATCACACCTGCAGGATCATGCACCAAGATCATGCTCTTAATGTCAGAAACCAGACTCCAAAGGAAGACTGCACCAATAAAGGAGATACAGGAGCAGGAATGAATTTACCCAGTTTCATCTAGAGAAATGCATAATGGCAGGATGATCATTTTAAGGGTCATTTAATACCGGGAAAAGGAAATGATACATAACACAAGTAGTAACACAAAGAACAGTGAATTCAATTTAATAAAGGGCAAATTCAAACTGGAAATGAGGCTAAACTTTTAGATGGTTAGGGGCAGGCAGAAAGGGAAATAGTTTGCTTAATGAGGTAGTTATGACAAACTAGGTAGAAATACTCTGTTTTCCAAAATCAGCAAGTGTGGTGTTCAGTCTTTCCTGCCTGATGCAGTGGGTTCAACAGCGGAGTCCAGTGGTGTTTTGTCAGCCTTGTCCATCAGGATCATTAGGTGCATTAATAATCCGTGTTTGAATTAAGGCACTACCATAGAATTGTAGAATCCTTCTTGTTTCTCTAACACCGAAGAAAGAAATTGGATATTTTGTATCTTCATAATATGGAACAAAAACTTAAGTGTGCTGTTGTTGTACAGGTGATGGAGATTTACAGCCTCATGACTTTTGTGCCTGGTCAGAACTGTGTCATAGAAAGGCCGGGGGAGACTCTTCATCGGCTTGTGGGGGGCTTGGGTGCTTCACTCTTCACTGTTTTGAGGACATTGGACACCCCAGAGGTACCTGCTGGAAATCCTACTCCTGTTTCCTTGAAGCAGAGCTATTGTTACACAATGGGTGATCTTAATTCCTGACCTGCAGGGCTTGCTGCTCCAAATGGGCTCTTGGGCTCCTGCCTGCTTACAGCACATTTTAGGAGCATGTCTGAAAACAGCCTTGTGTCTGTGTTGCCAGGAAGGCTTTATGAAAAATAGACTACAAATGCATACTGTCAGAACCTCACATCTGAGTAAAAGTGAACCAAATGTATTTGCAGTGCAAATTTACTGGAATTGGTGAACAGTGCAAGAACTGATACTGATATTTAAATCAGTGATTCTGATACAATAAAGTCAAGTGATTAATGAAACTGTTTATCTCTTTGTAGCACAGATATACAGTTGATAGTTCTTG
The DNA here is from genome assembly GCA_013398275.1 of Promerops cafer. Classification (NCBI taxonomy): domain Eukaryota; kingdom Metazoa; phylum Chordata; class Aves; order Passeriformes; family Nectariniidae; genus Promerops; species Promerops cafer. The sequence goes on along the minus strand of VZSE01002604.1, from coordinate 4,477,861 downwards.
CTTTATTTTAAATATATTGGTAGGCACAAAGTACCTAATTGATGAGGTTGCATAGGGATCCCAGCTAACAGTTAATGATTGCCAAGGGATGAGTTTTGCAATTTCTGAAAATGAAATGGTAACATTCAGTGCATGGAAGTGGCTCCCATTGTCCAAAACAGCTGATGATTACTGTGTTTAAGAAACAGAATTCTCATAAGGATTTGAGATGCTCAAAATTTAAGGCAATATTTCCAGGACCTTGATAATCATCATGAAATGAATGTAAAACTGTGATCTCATGTCATTTGGAAAATTAATGGAATAATCTGATGGGCAGAGCTTGCTAGGGATCTAATTGTACACTGGAAAGTAAGTCTTTAGGCATTGGTCTCTGTCAACAGCAATGGAAGTGGAGAAGACAGTAGATTTTATTCTGTAATTATCTGAAATGAAAATGGGAGGTGTACTAAAGAGAAATAGAGTAGTATTGCTTTTAGCAAGGAAAATAGGTCAGCCTAAATACTAGCACTGGTTGTTACATGCTACTGTGGATGTGTGTGTTAGAGAGCTTGCTGGAAGATTAATTTATTCCTGTAAAAACATTGCTTTATAGAGACCTTCTTTGAGCTTTGAGATTTTCATTGGAGAAGGGGAAAATTAGCAGATCCAGCTACCAGAAAGTTTCAGATGAAAACCTGGTTGCTAGTTGAGTTTCTTTCCCCAGTGCAAACAAATAAACACTTGCAGGAAACCATCTGTACTGCTGTGGACTTTATTTCCTCTGCAGTACAAATGAGTCCATTTTTGCAATCTGTCCTGTCTCTTGGTTCTGCAGCATCCCTTACTGGATGTATAAGTCACTTTAGCTGCAAACTCTCACTCGAGTTGTGAGATTTCAAGTTTTTGCTTCTAGGTTTCTGTTGCAATGAAATGTTTGTATGTTGCTTGGAGGACTTGCCATCCCAGTTGCTCTCAGATCTTCTCTGCTCTTTGGTGAAAATTAGTAACAAAGTGTTTGTGATGTTCTGTGGAATCAGTGGCAGCAGTTGCACTGGCAGTAAATGTCAAAGAAAGAAGCTGTAAAGGCTGAGGAAGGTAAATGTGAATTATCAGGAGTCAGCACAAGAGATTTTGGTGCAGTAACTCAATCTGCATTCAAGCAGTTGGACAATAACCTATGAAAGTTATGCTACTGGTAGTGTTCCAGGACCATAGGAAAGGTAACACTTCCACAGTGTTTTGTCAAAATATTTTTTGGACCTGTATAGCACATGACAAGTGTTTATCAACTAATATGTAGCATGTACTGGCCCCAGCTACGTAACTGATTCAAGCTTTAGTCCTTTATGCTGTGGCATTGAGTTGCTCCTTAGAATGCAAGTGCCAGGTGGTCTTCCCCTAGCAGGTCTCATCTTTATCCCTACGTAAAATGGGCAATGCTTTGTGGGATGAGGGAAGTCTTTCCTGTGTTGTTAAAATAAGGACTTAGTTAAAATATCTTCCCTCCTTTAAGGAGGTGTCAGTCACATGTTTTTGGTTAGATACCACAGACTAGATCCTGTGTCTGCTCTGGGTCTGTAGTTGAACAGAGTAGTTCATCACCAGGGGGAAACATGTCTTTCTTTATAACTGTTTATAACTCTTCATTTTATCTTGGCTTGTCAGTGTCTGGCAGATTCTCCATCCTTTGTGCCATTCCTCTTCAGCTCACTAACAGAGCCATCATTAGCTCTACATATAGTGGCAGGCGTGGGCATTTCATTACTTTTCTGAAATTTCCTTCACTCTTTCTTGGGTTTTCTTTGAAATTTATTTTCTTTATAGGTGAAAAAAGATGGCTTCTGCTCTGAATCTGGTCTTTGCTCTGTTCTTAGCACTTGTAATTACTACAGGACTGCATTGACCTGAAGTGGGGCTGCAACTGTGCTTAACATTTCTGTTTGGAAAAGCATTTATGATGCTGGCATGTGCATCTCATTTTGATAGGTTTACTTGTACTGTTTAGAACAATCTGGAGAGATTCATAATTGCTTGTTTTGTAATACAGACACAAAGAATTCAGTAAAGGCTTTATAAGTAATCTCTTTTTCCCTCTAGCCAAAGAAGCACTGTCATGTTTTCATATATCAACTTATTTCGGGTCAAAGTTTGACTTCTGAGTTTGACAGGCATATATAAGTGCTGCATTTGAGTAGTTCACAGAGGGATTTGGTACTTTGATTTTTAAATGCAGTGCCAAAAGTGTGGAGAGAACAGTGTAGCTTGATTAGAATGGAGCCCATGCAATGACAGCAGGTACATTTTCAGCAAAAATTACTGTGAGAGGTGATGATGACTTAGGAAACCAATTGCAATTAAAATTGTTGTAACTGAGTTGATATTGGAGACAGAAAACTGCTAGCTTTTGATATTTTCTTGCTAGGCAAAAACTGAGAAAATATGTGTTTTCTGAGAACAGAGATATGGAGGAAATATAGCTTATGTTTAAGTCTCAACATGAGAACTCAGAAAATTGACTTCAGTTCCTTTCCTGGCTGCCTCACAGGATGCCTCTGTAGTCTTGGGGACGATTACAAAGTTTTCACCATATGTTTATGCTGCATCTAGTGATCTGGAGCCCTCATTTTGGATGTGTTTCATGAAATTCTAGCCTACCAAGTAATATTTACTCACTTGTGTATACCAGAAAGTAAAAATAAATGGTCTTTGGAAAAATTAAAGTGACTCATATTTACACTGAATAGGCATTCTGTGTCTTGGTCAGTGATGGATGAAAAGTAGGCCCTTCAGAAATTGTGACATATCAGACTCAATGCTCAGACCAGAATGGGATAATTTAAATTGTTTCAAAAAATGTTGTGACCAGGGAAAAGGGAGAAGGGGAGGTGGTGCTTACCATGAAGTTTATGAGCTATTTTCCCAGGATCTTTGTCATATAATTCAGGAAAGAGGAAGGATGTGAAGTAGAGAGATCCTTCCACAAAGAGAACATTATAACACCATTATTTGTATCAGCCAAATGAAGACACACTTTTTTATTAATGAAGGAAAAACGTCCCTTTTTTTTTTTTAAATAGATAAATCATCCACAAACAAGTTTATGTGAAAATTAGAAGGAAGAAGTCCAAAGAGGCATGCCAGAGAAGGAAGTTTGCAGAGTCCAAGGGATTCAGAGAAGACTGCAGTGGGACTGTCTGTGAGACGGAGCGTTTACATCACCCATTCTTGACGGGTTTACCTTCTGGGACTCTGACCTTGGACTGCTGCCAGGACGTTTATCTTGGACTTGTCCTCTGGGCTGGTGAGTTGTGGAGGAATGACACACGTCTCTGTTGGGCTAAAACATGATATTTTCAGATTGCACAGTGTGAGGGGTTTTGGTCTCTGAACATTCTGTCTCCTGCTCCAGTGATGAGAGGATATGTCAAGTAGTTAAAGCACAAATCTGGGAGCCGAAAGACTTGGCCACTGTTCCTGAGGCTGCCACAGCCTATTTGTGATTTTGGAAAAGGCAAAGAATGACAGACATTAGATGCAGCATTTTCCAGTGGCTCAAGGACTTAACTCTGCTGTTATTAGACTCAATGGGGCTTTCTCTCTTGACTTTGTTGGGAACCTTATATTTCAGACAGCCTATAAAGCATGTAGGTTCCTCTAATCATTTGGTTATTAAAAAAATGTGTACCTGCTGCAGTGTAGGGAATTGATGCAACTTTTTAGCTGTTCTATAATGGGCGGGGAAATCACAGTTAACTAAAAAGGTGGGTCACTGCTGCAAGTCCTGGTTATATACTACTTCAAATCCAAAATAGTCTTGGTGTGTTTTGCCAGAGTTCATTGTTACACAAAAACCTACTACTTCTCAGTTACTCAGAACAGATTGATGTGATGTAGTATAAGCAGGGGGATGTTGAGTGGAAATTGATTCGTTTGGTGCTAGAATATATCCCACAAAAACTCAACAGATTTTCCACAGGAGCACTACAAGAAGGTACTACTTATAGTTTGTGCTCATTTTGTGCTGTCTGAAACTAGGAAGAGTTTCTACTTCGGAAAGGTTCTAGTTTCAGTTTGGAAAATGGAAAGGCATTTTTAAATTCCTTATTGAAAATTATTTTTTTATTTTGACAAAAATAGAAAATGTTTCTCTCTGATTTTGGAGAATAATGGACCCAACACAGAGTTTTCCAGAACAACCAATCTGGTCTGATCGTGTTGATTCATTTCCCTTTGGTCTGTCTGGCAAAGACATATGGGTCCAGAAAATCTTTTTCCAGGGGAAGTGTCAGTTTCATTTCTGCAGACAACTCCCGGGCTGGGAGTCCTCTGAAAGAGAGGACATGTGAAGGAGGCTGCAGGAATCAATCAATCAAGTGGTGCCATTAGCAGGCAACAGTCTGCAGAGACGTTCAGAAAACCCCAGATATACCAGATATACTGTTCTTTTGCAGGTTTCTATACTGAGCATAGACTTGGTCATCTCACAAGGGAGAATGGTATCATATGGCCTAATTCTGCTGCTGGACAAAAATACACATCCAGAGGGACTGAGTGCTACAGTGCCTAGAGGAAAAAGGGATAGTCATGTGCTCCTTATGCTCCAGAGGCTTGCTCGAGCAAGTCTCTACTGTACCCTGGGCAGTCTAGGGGCAGAGGAATGTTGTTTTATTGAGAACTGTTTGACTGCATATCAGGGATGCTAAAAGCCCTGTGAGTTTGGTCTTAAAATTTGCTTGGACTTCCAGTACTTTGGTTTGTGGCATGGCTGCTGCAAGCTGGGGGTCGCTGGCCTGTAAAAGCACTGGTCCTGTTGGCTGTTTTGCCCGTGTCCTGCAGCGTGAGCTGGCGGGGAAGGCGAGCAGCCAACAGGACTGGCAACACAGGCTTGGTCCCCTCACATCTCCTCTTTGAAAGACCTGGCAAAACCAAAAGACTGGATGTGTCAATATCAACAGATCAAGCTTTAATCAGAAAAGAGTAATGTTGGAAATTTCTTGGGCAAAGCTGCTCTCAGTATCATGGGTCTGACTAAGAAACAATGTGAAAGGTGAACTTGGCTTAGTGGCTTTTACTTCTTTGATCTTCCTTGCCCAGAGTGGTACATTCTGCACCAGAATGGTGCAGCAGTACTCTTTGGAGGAAGAATAGGAATTTTCTTTAACTAAAGATATTTGCAGTCATTTCCTATATCTCCTTGAATTCTTTTTGTATTCATATTCATGGATTTAGTGCTAATGAGAACAATAACTATATGTTAAAAAGATCATCTGTCCCTTAAAATATCTCTTGGAATAGCCGAAGTGGGGAAAAACTAATGAACAACAGCTCCCTCTGCATTTTTTGACTAATCTAATCACCCATATTAATCAGTGTTAAAGAAAAGTGTGCAGCTTGGTGAGACGATCCAGGACACTCTGTCTGGCTCCATGACTTACCCTGCCTTGCCTGTGTATCCAGTGTGCTCTGGTGTGGGATTATGCTCTGTCCTCAGGTGCCTGCCATACTTAACACTGTGTAAGCCGACTGAATTCAGGACAAATGTTGGCTATGACAGAAAACTATTTCCAAGCAGCTGTAGGTCTAGTTTTGGCCTTTTAGGATCAAACTTTCATCTCCAGTTTAAATCCACTGAAGGAAATCTTTCACACCTCTTGAAAGTAGAACCTAGAGCTAAGTATTGACTTCAGGCACTATCCCAGGCCCTGTCTCTGTGCCCTTCCATGCATATGTACATGCTTTTGGTGACAGTCGTAAGTTAATAGTCACGGCTGTGTGTGGAAAAGGCAGGAATGCCTAACTTCAGGGTGTTTTTGCAAGCAATGAGGAATAGTATCTGGGAGGCACCAGCTCATAAGTTGGGGTTCCCCTCTTCCCCCAGCTGTGCCACTGATTTACTGTAAAATCCTTTGCAAATCATTCACCTTCTCTGGAGGTTCAGTTTAGCTTTTGTACAGCAGGAACAATGATTCCTTTCAGCTCTGCATCCACAGTGGTGATTGCATGGGGCTAACGAGCAGTAATGCAGCCTTCAGGGAGCTGCAGTGCTGAAGCTACTCTAGCAAGGGTTTTGTGCTGGGAGGAGAATAGATGCTTAAAATATTTAAGCAACAATTGCTGGGTATATTTACCCCCACTTCTGGATTAAATACTCTTAGTGATTTAGGGCTCTATTATGTCTTTACTGGTTTTGTTTATCTCATGTTCTCATCAATCTGAGCTTCACTTTAGACCATGATAAAGCAGTTTAACTATGCCTTTATTAGCTATAGTTGTTAGGAAATCTGCATATTTTTAACCTTTTTAAAACAGTGATTCCATTCTCACTGTCTGAACTATCTTGACATTTTTTAAAGGGAAACAATAATGAATTTCCATATGGGTTATACCTTGTAAAAAGATTATCTCCATTTGCTCTTTTTAGAAACTTTTTAGAAGGGAAGGCACTGTCCCAATGCACAGAAGCAATTTTTCTTTTCAATGGATCCTGTGACTCAAATCTAAACCTTTGCTCTCAGAGGAACACTTTTCAAATGTTTACTTACTGCTTGATTCCTGATAGGCAGTCTGGAAAAAAAAACAGATGAGGTGTTACTCCTGAAAGTTATACTGCTTTATATTGTTTGAAAGGCAGAGATTGAACTGATTTGTCTAGCAGCTTGCCTTTTCTCATCTGGGGGAAAAAGTACCTTTGTAGCTCAGGCTTTTATCAACAGTCCAATAAAATTTTTTTATATATATACATTAAAAAAAATCATACAACATATAAAGCTTTTTATCTTGATGGCTCCAAAGTAGTTGACAAATTTGTCAAGTAATTTGTCAGCTACTTTCCTCAAAAGTTATATCTTACTCCAGAAAGTTATCCTAGAGGTATTTCTATGTTAAGTGAAATTATTCTTGCTACTAATAGCTTTGAAATAACAATCAGACTTGTAATGCATGCATTATAAAATTTTAATCTATGAATTTTAGAAATGTTTTCCTAGTCCTTTTTCCTAGCTGAAACAGGTTGTTGTGGATGGGCAAAAACTGCATGAACTGCATGGGGATACCTGCTCCTCTTTGGTACCTCTGGACCCATCCCAGGCTTGGAGAGGAGCCTCTGGGCAAGGAGTGAGTTGTCTTCCAGGGGCCTCGTGAAGTTCCTCACAGCAGTTTGCCCTTTACCTCACCAGTGGCACCGTGACCTTCCATGGTCACTGTTCCATATACGCCTTATATATCAGCAGTGTTTGCCTCTTCTGGAAGGGCTCTGGATACGCATCCCACATGCATACACACTCTGCATCTGTGAGGCTTCATCAGAGGATCCCTTGGCTCCTGAACCTTTCCCCTGTGCAGTTGTTGGCTACTTCATGAGCAAACTGGTTGCAAGGTGGCTGAGGGTTTCATGAAGGGATCCGTGGCAGGAGTGTGTTAATGGAGTCAAGTGCTATTTATTGGCTCCAGTGGATTTCACTGCGCCCTTGGCACATTCGTGCTTCCTGTATGAAACTTGGCTGAAGGAGTCAGAACTGCAAGACATCATCCCAAATTCCAGCTGGGATGCGTAACTTGGCTACATGACACTCTCCCCTCTTTACCCCCCTTAACTACTTCCCATGTTAAATAGTTTCTCAGGACTCAAAAGGGAAAGAGGAAATAATCTTCAGGCCAATGATTCTCATAAGTAGAATAATTGCATAAATAAATTAGCAATGATTAATAGGAAGAAATTGTCACTTATCTCACTTGCCTGGAAGTTGTTGCTTGCTGAAATGACAGTCTTGGTGTTGGGGGGTTGGGATGCAGAGAGTGAATGATGGGGGTGGGAATTTATTTTATATATATTTTCAAATTGAAAAAAAAAAAAGTGTGATTTATTTTCCTTTGCTGCAGCCTGCTCCAAATTTTCAGTTTTACATTAATAGCTGTGGGAGCAGCGGTTCTTACTGCCATATACTTTAGCTATTAACACTGTGTCTGGTTTGACAGTACATCTCTCAATTTATTTTTTTATTCCCTTGTGATCATAAAATATGTATCAGCCTTCCTTTCTAATCTCCTTTGGCATGTCCAGCTAGCTATTTTGTTTCTTTCTTCCTTCTGAATTTGATTTTTCTAACAACATATACTTAATCAGAAAAAGAAACCCTCTATTTAAACTCCCTTTTTAAAAATTTGAAACATGATTGAATTCATATTTAATAGAATGATTTCTCCAGTAGCCCCTAACAGCTTTCTACCCAAAATGTTTGCTTCACTGATATTTTAATTGCTGTAATAATCAGCATTCTGAGTATGAGGTCTTTCCTCTAGCTCAGTAAATCCATACTGGCTGAGTAAAGCATGTCTGTGATTTATGTGCAGATAAACAGCTTTGGATCCTATCCAATCACTTCATCAGTTTTAATTCGGCTGCCTAATCAGCAGCAAACAGGAGGGTTGTTTTTTGCTGGTTTTTGCTGGTTGTTGGGGTTTTTTTGCTTTATTTTGTTTTTAACAGGGTTGGGGGTGTTAATACAGGATTTGGCATGTTCCCCAGAATGGCACAAATAGCTCCCCATTTCTCATAATCTTTGTGTCAAAATCAGCTGTAACTTTCTGAAAGAGTTTATAAGAAAGGGATGAGATGCCAAGCCGTGCCTTTGGGCTTTCCTTGGTATCTAAGGAACCAGGCAGATATGCAGTCTGAACAGCGAGTCTGCTCTTATCTCATGGTTCATAAAGGACATCCCTCAGATGCCTGAGAAATGTGAAAGAGCTCATACAGAAGCAGATTTTGTTTACTCTCTGTATTTAGGGGTTGATGCCTTCAAAATCATTTCCACAGCAATTCTGTTACTGCAGTTGCTGTTTCTTACTAGGCAAAGTGGCTTGGAAGGGTCCTGGGAGGAGCAGGGGGCACTGTGGGGTGCAGCTGTGCAGGGGTGGGACAGGAGAGCCCACTGCCCCCTTTGCACCCTCAGCCTTTTGCTCACTGTGCACGTCAGCCACGGGCACGGCACTGTACAAGCCAGGGGGCTCCAGATACTCCAGACTGAGGCCCTTTGAGATTAAGGCTCGTGACCACAGTTCCTGACCTCATTTTTGTCTACAAAAACCTAAGCAAATGCCTGTTAAGGTTAAAACACTGCACCATTTACATTATCATCTATTAGTGCCATGTGTCAAGAGGTGAAGCATTCTCTGATTTATAAGCAGCCTCTGAAGGATTACAGAGAGCAGCCCCATTTTGGACATCAGATCTAGGGCAAGCAATACCATCTGTAATAACAAAGCTTACCTAAAGAGCTTAGCATGGTTTGGGTAGTAAACCATGGCTGTGTGTCTATGAACCTTGTCAGGTCTCCTGGCGGCCTTCATTTCAGTGTGTAACTATGCCTGGCCACTCCATTTACACTGGGAAACTGCAAGAGGTATTAGTAGCTCTTCCTCTGTATCTGGTTTTTGCCTGTTTCATGGCAGCACTTGCTATGCAAGCAAGGAGCAGGCTTGGGAAAGCAGTGCTAGGCTGTGTGGGTACCACTGGAGTGTTTACTGGGCAGACTGACTGGGAAGAGCACTGCTACTGTATCTTCTTGGGGGTTCACATCATAACCCAGTTGACACATGCCACCTTTTTCCCAAGTCAGGTTAAACCCTCCCAGCTCTGTGTGAAATTTCACTCTCACCATGAATCTCAACCAGAGCTGCTCAATTCAAACTTTTTGGCTCAGTGTTAATTCCTTGCACACACCCATAGCTGTAGGGGCTTTAAATAGACTTTTGAATCATCACAAAATTCAGAGAATTAGGCTGGGCTGGAGGGAAGGGCAGGGCACTAAGTATGTGGCATTTTGGGATCAGTTCTCTGTGCAAATGTGGGTGTCCCAAGGGACCTTGGGTGAGGTGTGTAATCCATCTACTGTGTTGGATTTTTTATAGCTTGCAAAAGGGCAATAACACCTTGTTGCCTTTGTCTGGTGATGAAGAGAGAATAAAACCTATTAATGAAGAGAAGACATTTAGACCCAGTGGTGGTTCTGGTACAGCTCCTCCTCCACTAACAGCACTTACTGGGCTTTTTATCTGCAATGCTTGAAGAGTTTTCAAACATGAATTGGCAATGTGTGTGGAGGGGGAAGTTTGGCCATTATACAGTTATTTATATTATGTTGCCTCTTTTTAATTATGACAGTCCTGTGGAGGGACTACCAGGCTTGGGATTCTCCTGGCTTTGACTGAGCACAAGCTACAGGTTTGGTACTCTTAAACTTAACAGGAGCTCTGAGCATTCCTGTTAAAATTGATGGGAAATGAACTTCAGGAGTCCTGAAAGATGAAAACTATCCCATCTCTCTATCTTCTGTTTAATGGAGAGATGAGAAAGGTTTCATGCTGTAACCTGGCAGGGAATTCAAATGTCTGAGAAGAAATTTCAGGAGAAGGCTCAGTGCCTTGCAGATCAAAGGGTTCATTTAGGGAATCCTCTATTCTCTAGCCAAAGGGGAGCTATTATGTTTAAAGAGGCAGTGTGCAGACCAGAATTCTTCTGCTGCTGAAACCTAGAGTTTGTGCTGTCCAGTGGCTTACTTTATAGAGAAGACTACCTGCCAGTCCTGGAGGTTTGAGCTGACAGATGGGTCTTGTTTTCTCACAAGCTGGTGTGCTGGGCTCTGGTCTGCCTCCTGGGATATCACCGAAGGAGCATTTCCACTGTCACCTTTTTAAAGAAGCTGGAGTTATCTGACAGTGAAGACTGAGTCCTTTTGGTGGGTGCTCTGTCACCCCTGGGTTCCTTTGGGTGTCCCACCTTCAGGATTCAGCCCTGGCAGAACAGCTGCAGAAATGTTCACATCTTCATCCCTTTCTGATGATTTCTTCAATGAGGAAAGACTGATAGAAGAAGGAAGGAAATGTGAGAGTCTGTATGCATATTAGTCTTAATACGTTGAAAGAGGGGACTGTGAGATCCTTTTCTAGGTTATGGAAATGTGATGAATGAGGTTTCTTGAAGGAAACAATTGCTTCAGTCCTCTCAGTGAACTGCGTGACTGGTTTCTCTGTTTCTGCAGTTTGATTTTTTTCAGATGGTGCTACATTTATCATGACTTTCCTTTATAATGTTTTTTCCTATTTTCCCTTTACCCTCCCTTTCCCTTTTTCCCTTTCACTTTCCTGATTCATACTGTATAGAAGCCATTGTTCAAAAAATAATTACCAGGGTGGTAAGAAGTCTGCCTATGGCTAAAGCCTGATGGTCTGTCCCTGAGTGCAGCACCTTAACCTATAGAAACCTTCTGGCATTATATAGAATTTTGACAGATCAGATACTAGTTTCCCTGGAAAAAACATTTTGTGTTTTTAGTATCTCTATTCCTTTCTATAATGTGGCATTAGCAGCATGTACTCCTTCTCAGGAGCACAGTGAGGAAAAATCCATCTGGTTTGTGAATGCTCAGACATTGCTCTAATGGAAGCCATGTAAATAACTAGATAAATTATTTCACTGAGTTTGCCTGTCGAGCATAATAGGTAGCAGGGTCAGAATCTCTTCGCAGTGACTCATTTCTTACTGGCTGAGTGGGATTTGTGCTCACAAGCCATTGTACAGAAGTGTCCTCCAGTTTTTGCTGTCTCTGTCTTTTCCCTGCCTACACTTTTAGCTCTTTGATCTCTTGCTGGTGAGCTCCAGGGAGCAGAGACTAACACGGCCAATGTCTGCACTGTGCTCAATGCAAAGAGTTCAGGCCTACGGTAGGCTTTGTGGTGCTGCCATAACTAAAGGATAAATTAGTATGAACTAATCTAGAATTTGTTAGAATTTGTCACATTTTTTGCCTTTTCACTTTCATGAGACTGTTGTGGGGTTTGGGTAAGACATAAGGGCGAAAACAGTGAGAATAACCTTTCAGATGTGGGTTTCTTAAGCAAATATGTTCATTCTGAGCTTTGCTTTTGGTGTTTCAGAGAGGAAGTTTATGGCTCACAGCCAACGTGCAGGCTCTCTGCCCTGCCATGCCTGCTGTGAGACTGGGGGTAAATTGTGTAGGCTGCACTCACACATCATCTGGCTGCAGCTCCTGCATTGACTTGAGCAGTTCAAGTAATTCTTGACTAACCTGAGTGCATCTGTAGTTCAGCTGGTAGAAGGTGCAATGAGCTCCAGCAGGAGTGAATGATGAGGCAGGGTGATGGATGGCGGGGACAGGAGTGCTCCCAAAGAGAGCATTGCAATGAGGAGTAAGATACGTGCTCACAGCCTACATTTCTCACTGGTGCAAATCTCCCACTTGGAAACTGGGACAAGAGTGATTCCTTGTCTCTTCTGTGAGGATGAAGCATTTAGGATTATGAAAAGTTCAGACAGGGCTGCAAAATTTCTCAATCAGACTGATTGTGTTAAAATATTTATTGTTTCCACAAATATTTTCTGCTACCCAATCTGTGGGCTAGGATTTTTTGCAGAAAGCAAATAATTGCAGCTGAAGCTAGATTTGAAGCAACCTTCAGGTAAGCATTAAGGAAAATTTTTACATTGCTTTGTGGTTAAACTTAAATAATATTTTCATTACATTTGATTTCCAAATAATGTCAAAATTCTCCCCTATCTGGTAGAAGATGTAGTTGGAAATATCCACTGAAGACTTGTTTTCTAATGTTTCCACAGGTCACTTATGATTTTCCCTGGAGCGTGACTTCGAATATGACACTTCAGTAATGCAGAAGCTGTAAGTAAATAATATCATGTTTGCAGCCCTTGTTTAAGAGCTGTGTTTACACTCTTCCAGAGCTTTGATAGAACTCATCTTTGCTACACTCTGTCTACCTCACAACAAGCTTGCAGGGAAGTCACTGAGAGAAGACATGGTTTCAAAGTCAGTCATGCCATTTTAGACGCTTTGCTTTATCAGCTTCTTGTTTAATCTAAGAATTCCAATAATGGTTGCCTAATCTGCAGGAAGAAAGCCCAAGACATCTGTCAGTATTGCAGGAAATGTCACAAGCAGACAAAATTAAAAATATCTCATCAGCATCTATGAGCATTGAATAAAATGTAGTGATACATTACTGAAAGCTGGCATGCTGGTGGTTCCCAGGCACAAAACAAAGGCCAAGCACCTTCTTTTCCTTGTGATACTAATTAAAAAGGCCTACTAGAAGCTGAACAAATGAACCCTAGAGGCTGCTGACCTGGTCAGGTATTTTTTGGCCTTTGGTAACTTGATGTCAGAGTGCACTACCTTAGGAGTCTTATCACAGAGATATCTCACAGAGATATAAGCAATCACAGAGATTGCCTTTGGGCAGTTCCTGGGTGTGAATGCATGAAAAGGATACAGTTTCTTTCTCCTTCTCAACTTTTTCCGTCTTTTTCAAAGGTGAATTAGTAAGGTGCTAATTTTGGTATCTCTTTTCTGAATTCTGCATTGTTTTTCCTAATCAATTCTCTCAGATCTGCTCAATCTCCATTTAATTTAGTCAGCTACTCAACATCCAAACCTTTTGTAATAAAGAGTGCTAATTTTTCCATTTATTTCAATTGTCTTTCATCAGGTGTTATCATATAACTCAATCATCTGGCATTGGAATTTGTAATTTAATCAATAAAGGAGGCCATTTTTTTCAAGAAGATCAAGGAAGAAAGATCTTGAGGAAAATGCACAGTGAAAGGAAGGTGAAGAACAAAAAAGGGTGATAGGAACTGTGGTTGGCATTTAATAGCTGCACACCTTGGTGCCTATACTTGCCTGGCAAGTAGCAAAAGAGATACAACTTTAAAATTAATGGGTATGATGATTTGGCTGTGCACTCATCTTGCAAAATCTTGAGGGACAATCATGGATAAATACTTAAGTTGCTATGACAAGCACCTTGCACCATCTCCAGGAGCTGGCAGTCCTGTAGATGAGCAGTACTTTTAACACGAGCAGTTTGATATCAAGAGAGACATCAAGCTGTGTGAGCTCCTCCAGCCTTTCTGCTTACATGCCTTTTTATTGTGTTGCTGTTGCTTTGGATAAGGGCAGAGGAGGGATGATCTGCAGCCTCCCTTGATGTGATCACTGAGGGGCCAAAGGCTTTGCAGCACAGGTATGTCCCTGCCCACAGTAAAAGGTGGCTGTGGCCTGTGAACCTGCTCTGTCCCTGATTCTTGCTTTGCTTGCAGGGTTTCTGCTGCCCCAAAGGTGGGGGTGGTACTGTGCTCTGCTGGCAGGATGAGGGGATGGCTGTTCATTGCCAACAGTGAGAGCTGTTCTGGTTTCCTGTCCTGGCCCACCTGAAAGAGCATCTCAGCTAGTTCTGCTGGAGGGGTGAATTTTGCCCCAGGGGTGAGGTTTGTTTTGCATTCAGCCCTTGGAAGACAACATGCCTTTTGCACACTGCCAAGCAGCTTAGAGCAAGGCCTCATTGGGAGATTGAATGCCCCAGTGGAGAAGCACTTCTGCTGGGCCACAGCTGGGAGTCTTTCCTTGGCCCCTTGACTTCTCAGCGAGATTGCCTGGGCAGGTCTCAAATAGCAGGCCTCTGTAGAGTCAGCCATGGTTTTGCTGATAAATTGCTTATAAGTATTATGGTCTCGACTTGGCAAAGTCTGCAAAACACAAGATGAAAGATATCAAAACTCTTAATTCAGGAAATGGTAATATTTAAAATTACAGTAAATTGTTTGGTGTTTAAGGCACGTCACTGCTCCTTTGGCTATGTCTCTCCCAAGGCCTGCTTGCTAGAGCTATAGACACATTTTCTGCAAATGAAACATTGAGCTAGCTATTGAAACACCCATCTTGTGGGATTTTCAGAACATGTCTTTTAGTTAAAGCAGGCATGTTAGTAGAAAAGACTTAATAATTCAACATTTTGGAGAATTTTTAATACGCAGTGTGTGGCATTTGTTTTGAAGATTTTAGTACTCCCATTGAGTGCTACTCCAGACTGAATAAACAGGTATTTAGAGTCTTCAGGTGCTTATTTTCAACCTGCATTGACACACTTTTCCTGTGGTAAGCACAAGAGAATCACATGTAGAGCTCTACAGTAAATAATCTTGCTTCCCCCGCAATTTCCATCCCCAACACCCTAAGCCCTCTACAGTAAAAGCTCTCTCTTAATGGGGATAGGGTCTTACCTCAGGGTTTATTAAGTAATGCACATCATGGACTGAAAAATGCCTGGACAAGGATTGCTTTGGAAGGGGCTGCCCACGGAGGTGGTGGAGTCACCATCTCTGAAGGTCTTCAAGAAGTGACAGGACGTGACCCTCAGTGCCATAGTCTGGTTGACAAGTTGGAGGAGAGTCAAAGGTTGGACTCGATCTCAGAGGTCTTTTTCAACCTAAATGATTCTGTGATTCTGTGTGAGTCTGTGAAATGGAGATGAAATTGAAATGGCTTGGTCCTATATTCTCAGCCACTCTTGAATTCAAGTCCTGCTCCTGTTTTGCACAATTGTACCAGAAAGTTTTGGACAAGGAACGTGTGGAGTGTGCCAATCAGACGGCTACAAAATCTACAGAACTGCAACTGGATGACAAATCACTCCCTCTGCCCTTGGAAAAGATCATAGAAGCCTTTTCTTATATGAGCAATATTGTAAATATTGTTCATCTTTTTTTCATGAACCCGTGTTTGAGTCTATTCTCCAACCTTTCAGCGGTGCCAAAGGATTACCAAACATGCACCATATGATTGTTTATGATCCCCAGTCCCTTCTTGTGCACTCCAAATAATGTCATCAAAGCCGGTGCTGTTCTGCCTGTTGTGTTTGGCCAAATATGAGAGCAGAGTTTCTCCCACGGAGTAGCTTAATGTGCTGTATTTGAAGATTGACTTTTGGAGCAATGACTCTTTGACTGGCCAAAGCAATCAGTGCTTTGCCCAGCCAGGCAGCCTAGGGAACCCAGCTCTAAGAAGCTTTCTGATGAGAACTATGGCTGAAGACATTTCTTGGGGTTGATTTAGCACTCAAGAGCTCAAAGCTTTGTGGAACTGGAGCATCTTCAGAAGTAAGCAATGGCACATGCAGATTGCTGCTCTGTCCTTTCCACAGTAATGACTTCCTCTTTTCACCTAAAAAAGAGAAAATTATGAATTATGCTTTAGTCCTGCTTTATAGTGGTATTTTGCACAAAATCATGCCAGTGTTAAGTATGTCCAAAAATATTTACATATATGTTCATTATTTTTCTCCACTTGCTTTTGAGCTGCTAAAACATTTTGAAACATTTGGTTTGGTATTTTTTTGTCCTGCTCCCAGCACCAAATCACCCGTTTTAGTGATTCAATGCCAATCAGGAATTTGGGGGTAAAGAAAAGAAACACTGCAACCACTTTTAGCTCATCTCCTAAAGGTTGTTGGGTTTTGCTCCCACAGATTTTGAATTCAACAGGCTGCAGAAGGACTGGGTGTCATTTAGCTATTAGAATTTTTGTTTTCCTGATCATTGTGAAGTAGCATCATTAACACAGGCAAATTACCATGCTTCACTGTGCTGTGTCCATGGTACATTAGAGGCCCATTTCCATTGGTAAAGCTGAGTTTATTCTTCTGTAAAATCAGGGGCCCATTGGCAGTTCTTTGGCAAGTGAGACAGAGGGACTATTTAATGGGAAGAAGAGTGGTTTAATAAAGGGGAAGAAGTTGAACATGACAAGTGCAAGGAAAGATAGCAGAATGTTGGTTTATAAATCACTGCATAATTGGGCCAAAATATTCATCCATTTTCACAGGGCCAGGGAGAAAGAAGATGGCAGTTTTGGAGTAAATGAGTTACGTGATTTTTCCAAAGTGCATTTTAGAGAAGTCAAGCACTCTATCCATTTCTCTTTGCAATATGAGTGCTGTGATTTCAGGCTAATGGAAAATGGTTTGTATTGCTGAATTTTCCTTTTTGAAATGGTGTATTGGCTCTTGGTGAAGAAATTGGACTTATGCTTGAATATGTGTGGATTTTACAAATACATTTTTAGTTTAATAAGATGAAACCAATTAACCAGAAAAGTCATTGCCAATGGATTTTACAAGTACATAAAAATACATGGCTTTTTCTTGAAACATTTCATCACCCTTTTGAATGTTCCTTTTTCTTTCCTTTGCCACCACTGACAAAGCACTGTGATAATTTGTTCCCTCATGCCTTTTCCTGAAAACATTGATCTCTGGCCCTGATTGTGTGTGTGTGTGTGTGGGCGGGGGNGGGGGTGTGATACTAGGCATGTGCATATGCATCTATTTATTTCTGACTCAGTGTTTGTTTCTTTCTCCGGTGTTGTTCAGTGTGTTTAACTTGTGGCCCAAGGAAAAACAGAGCACACAAACTGTAAGAAAGTTGTTCTGAAAAGGTTGCTTAAAGTGGCACAAGACCCAAGGGCTAATGAGCAATCTCTCAAAGCCAGGTATTAATGCAAGTGCTGAAATGTTTGGCACAACAGAGGCACTGAAGAAAGCAGTAGCAACTGATTGTTACCCCTATGGATCTCTGGGAGTGGACATGTCTCCTGGAAACTCTTCTGAGGTCCCTCATTATGTCAGCTGTGCCTTGCAAGTGAGGGTGGGGACAGAGACACACTATCCTGCAGTGGCACAGAGGTCTTTGGAAACGAGTTCTGGTCTCTGCCTGCCTGTGTCTGAGCAAGAATGCTCATTTAATCACCTACAGCAATATTTTACTTGGAGGAAATTTTAACATGAGGCCCCGCCAGCCTCCTCTACCCCTAAATTTCCATCAACTCTGCCTGCAAAGAGGGCTGGGTAACACACAAGACACGGGCGCATACTGAGGAATTGTAGGGTTTCTGTTTCCATTACCTCAGCTTTCTCCATTTCCTTGTAGCCTTGCCTTCTGCTTAAAATGCAAAGGATATTAACTTCTATGAGCATGTGGGGCAGTAACCCAGGCAGGCACTGCCTTGGGATGACATGGTTTTCCCTGCCCTGATCAACTCTGTAAACTGAAGCATAAAGAGCCTGCTTTGATCCCTAATAACTTTGCTAGCTTGCTTTAGTTACCAGTTGATACAGAGATGACTTAAACATGGTACTTTGGGGTAAAATATAGAATGTTTGTCCAAGTACATGGCAATGACACACAAAATTATCTATTGCAAACAGACATCTCTGTTCACATCAGCTTTGCCCAATTTGTCAGGAAAACATCTGTATCATCTAAAGAAAAACAAACACTAAATTTGGGTAACAGGAAAGGCTTTAATTCTTTTCTTCTGCAAACTGTGGGAGTGCCCTGCAGGACAGTGCCCTTTTTGCATCACTGCTTTCATTTAACACTGGTTCTCACATTTTAAAAGTAAGTTTAGATATTTTACCAGCAGCCTGTCATCATTACTAAGGCTCTGCGTGTTTACCATAGAACTGATGATCTAGTTGAAGGAAATTATTACATGTGGACTTTAAAGGAGATACCCTTTCAATGGGGTGTGAACTTCAACGCAAACCTAACAGTTGCTAGAAGTCCTTCTGGATTTGTGAAACTGTCCCATGAGCCACACCAAGCTGTGAATGATGCTGCCCTTCAAACAGCCAGGACAGCCCAACACCTCCTTCCAGTAGTTATGGTGTGAGCAGTATGTGCTGGTTTACATCCAAGATCGTCCACTGCTTATTTAATTCTCACTTTTTTTGGCCTGTGTTGAGTTCCTGGCCTGTCCTTCATATTAAAATGACCTTGTTCCTCCAGGGAAACCTGCCCTGCTTCAAACAAATGGTACCAACACCAAACAGCTGCTTTGTGGTAACCAGTTTTGTCCTGAATTTGTTTTAAAGCTTCCCAGGAACCCTTGGCTACTTCGCACAAACTGTTAACGTGAGGGTAATAATTTTGTCTGGGTTTTGTCACAGAAATTCAATTAAGGAGGATTATGAACACAGTTGTAGGCCTGTTTCATTTACAGTTGCAAATGAAACCCAGGCCACACACTGATTGTTTATATAGGAAAGGAGATGCTGTGTAGCTTTGAGTGGCTGAATTACCTGCATGTTCCTTTGTGTGGCTTCTCTTATTGCAGAAGTGAGGGGAGTGAGGCTTGCAAAAATTAATAAAAAAGTGATATAAAGGCGGGAAAGAAAGCACCAAGGGAAAAACTACCCCCACTGCTTTTCCCTAGGAGGCATACATCCCTTCTACACATAATAAACTCCGCAGGGAATTTCTGCCTCCTTAGAAAACATATCCCAAAGGGCAGGAGTGAGTAGTCCTTTATTTATTTATTTTTTGTAAACAAAGAGCAATATTCTGTTTTCATGGCCTTGATTTGGCTCCAAGTCCCTGCGCCACTGGGGACAAGGCATAAGGTTTCACTTTTTTTTCAGTTCTTATTTCTGGGCCATAGAAGCCAACATTTTATTCTGTTTTTATCTTTTCAAGTTTTTCTGCAAGCAGCTGAATTCCTCAGGTAGAAAAAGGGAGAGGAGGGGGAAGGGAAGAAAGGACGTTTACCATATATAATACCATAAATAATATCTGCTGCAGAGGCTGGTTCCAGGTGGAAGCAGCATGTTTCGAGACATCGAAACAAGAAGGGAATTTGTTTATTCAGGAGATGCCTTTTTAAGTTATGAAGGGCAAAACAAAGGCAAAAGTTGTTTTGATGTCCTCTGATGAAATGTCTGTGTTTGTAGAGGAGCAGTACCTCTCAGCATTGCTTTGCAACAACAAATTTGGGAAATACTTTGCACCACCCAGGAGATATGTGAAGGGCACAATACTTGGGTCACCCCTTCCTCCTTATGTAGGCTTTGTCCCACAGCTTTGGGCTCTGCCCTCTAACCTTTTGCCTGGGAAATCCCACACTGATTTCCCCAGGGTGCTGCCTGCCTGAAGACATGAAAGATAAGGCTTAGCTCCCATATACTGATTTTTATTCATAAGGAGTTATCGCCATTTGGCAGATGGGGAAGAGAGAGGTTCTCAAAGGTGGAATCAGCCCCAGCTGAGTCAAGACTAGGCACAGTCCCAGGCTGCTCCCAGTATGAAGTGAGTGCTGTGGTGTCTGCTGAAGGACATACCCAATGCACCACCTTTGATTAAAGCTCTCCCCAAGCATACTCTAACAACTCGTTTGCCTCTTGTTTCTTACTTTATTCCTGATCCTTCAATTCTAGGAAGGGTTATACTGTCCTTACTGTGGTTTCAGCTACATGCCTAAGAGGCTTACTGGATTCTTCACCAGATGAGGGGAAATAAGCTCTTTAGTTTCTAGCTTTAGATCAGATACAGTTTCTGTACCTCTCTCTATACAGACTTGACACTGTTGAACACTGAAAGAGAAGCAGGCAGCTTATTAACTCTCAAAAACTTCAGCAAAATTCACTGTAAGCGATGCAGTGAAGTGTGAACAATATCTACTTTTGATTCACATCCAGGACAATTCATCCTGTGGTGAGGGGCTGTTACAGAATTTTATATTTCTCAGTGTTTTTGTGGTAGAGTTGTCTGGTGTCAAATCAAACTTCTTGTTGAGGTAAAACCTGGATGAAAGGCCCTATATAAAGGATGATCTGTGACTCTCTTGCATTTTGGGCACCTTTTCTAGAGAAGTTAGGACAACTAAAATCAGCGTCCTCAGCAGCTTTCAGTCCAGGTGAACATGGCTTTATGGAGAGTATTATGACTAGATGATTTGAGTGTGAATAGCCTTGCAGAAGTCAGTGGATTTATGCTGACACACAAATAGTGGGGGAGAAAAAGGGGAGGATCAGTATTTCCATATAGCTATCAGATTGTTTTGTTACAACTGATTGGGACAATCTGTCATAATCCAGTTCTGTTGTGTAGTGGAGGATGGAGATGAGCATCTCCAGAGTGTGACTCACCAGAAGGGCCTTCCCATGGGTGACAAGAGCTGACCTTTGGGACTGCTGATCTCCTTCTGCTGACATACCAAGGCCTTGTAGCCTAGCTCAGCTCAGGTGAATAAAGTAGGGTGAGATGAGTCTCTGCCTATGTTTCACTCACATATTTTATATTTGGTAGAGCATATAAAAATAGTCCTTTTCTTAGCATCTTTCAATCTGTAGATAGTAGAGTTAGATCCTTAGCCAGCATAAATGAGATAAACTTTAGTACTAAAGAACTGACTGTGATGGAGTAACTTCTGCTTTGCTCCAGTTCAAGCAGTTTCAATCTCCATAGAGTTTTCTGGGTTTATTTCAGTCGTACCTCTAAGCTTTATACCTAACCTTCAGCAAAAGGACAGAAAGAGGCTGCATGGTATGTAAAGTACACATGATTTCAGGCGATACCTTATGATTTAGATAAAGCATTTTAGATTCATGGCATCTGGCAGCATTGCTCTCTCGGAGTGTAGCAGAGAAATAATCCTTTCAAATCACCTCTGTTGGAGAGTGAAGCATTTTTCACCAGCCTAGTTTAAAAATCATATCTGAGCCTTTCTCTCCTGCTAACTGGTTCAGCACAAACAAACAGTGCACACAGGATGTAGCTGTTTCAGCAGTTTCTCTGGAACTTGCTGTACATTTAAAATTATTTTCTAGCTTCTTTACTTTTTTTTTTTTTTGAGCAAGTTTTATTTTACATAGAAGGTAAAATGTGTAGTTGAATCACAAAGCTGGATAAACTATTGTGAGCCTGTGTTGGACTGAAGTCCTTTTCATCCAAATAATGACTTTATCTGCTTATTATGGAAGAATTGAAAGAAGTGTGGGAAAGTAAGACCATAACACACTCAGAGCCCTATATCTCAGCATTGTGGGGGAGGCTGACCATTAATATGGGAATTAAAACCCTCCAAAGCCACCTTGTCTGAGCAGAAGCAGTAGGAACTGGTAGTACAGAATGCACAGACTAATTCTGTTTCAGAGAAGCTAAAATTAAATGTTTGTTACAGCTTTATGTGCATTCACTTTCAGCAGGAGCTGTTTTCATTCCCTTTAGGCAAACTCAGAAGAGGTTGAACATTTAACAGACATGAACTACCCCAGTCTGTGTGCCATATGTACACAGCACTAAGCCATGCCTGTGTTGCCAGTCTTTAGAATCTTCCTGAAAGGTGGAATCTGGCTGGTTGCTAGCAATCCATGTCCTTAGAGGCACTGGAGCAAAATGCTGATGTTGATCAGAAGGGGAAGGTCTGAAATTTTAAGCAGAGAAGATCCATCATGCATTTTCACAGATGATAAAAGGCTGACAGTGGCAGTCTGCTTATCAAATAACTAGATTTATTGAAATAGCCTGTGCTGTCATTAAATAGTTCGCTTTTCATGTTTTTGTTTTATGTAATCTTACTGAAAGTGTCTGGTTTTTTTTCCAAACCTACTATTGCTGCCGTGGCAAACTGGCTAATTTAGACCATTTCTTCTGTTAATGCTTAAAAGCACCATGGACTGAAGTGTTCTCTTCTCACTGACATTGCAGGACCTGCCATGAAATCTGAGATTTCTGGAAAATAAATCAGAAAAAAAGAGTAATAATTATAAGTTTGTTCCTTGCAAGATGATAGTGCTAGTGATAGTGCTACACATTTCATTTAGCATAAGCCTAATGCTGTCAGCTATGCTCAAAAAATGGGGTAGAATTGATCATTTTTAATCAGTAGAGAGGAATGAAATGCAGACACAAAAATGTTGCTAGCATGATATGACATCCCTGTGCTGAAAGGACCGTTCCTTTCCTAACTCTGTGAGGTATCACATTTTGTGTTTTTGTTCCCGGGGGAATGAGTTCTGCTTTCCTCCTTTTCTGAAAACATTTGTAAGATGGGAAGTGGAATATTAATAATTGAAAATGCAAGTTGCAGTAATGCCATTTGCATAAGGATGTTTCTTGACCCATGGAGGATATTCACTGTTTGTTGGAGAAAATATCAACAGAGGAACTGTGGGAGTCTGATGGATCTAAAAGGCTACCTGGCAATAAATTTATTTCTCAAATGAATCCTAATGTGGTTCCCAAGACTGGAATTCTCTATTTGTAGCCTGCCCTTTTTCCTGGAAGATGTGATGCACTATCAAGAGATCAATATCCCCCAGTACTGGATGTGGTGCCAGTATGCAGATATGTAACATGGAATAAAGGGTATTTTTAAACAAAGGACATGGAGACAAGTCCCTCCTCCTGCAGGATTTGCTTGTTGAAGTTTAACAGTCCCAGTGACCTTCACTGAGAAAGTCCTTCTCCAAAAGCATTTCAACAATGAACCGCATGGGGCTCAGCTGCTGGAGTTAAGACTGATTTGACTGCCGATATTTGAACCTGTAGTTTCAGGAATTGTGGTTTTCTGTTTGGACCTTTTGGGGTGTTGTTTGCTAAGCCAGATGCTTATGCAGCAGAGCCATCCTTCCATGCTGTTTGGAATGCCAGTGGTACCGAAACATTACTCATAAAGTGCACACGCTGTTACGATTCGTGACTTTAACTCTTAGCATATTTATAGGCCTCATTTCCATTTTTTGTGGTCTCATTAATGGAGCAGCAATAATAAATTGAAATGTTAATGGGGGAGCATTTCACCAACAGCAGAAGGTATTAATGAACTTGATACAATAGTTGAAAGGAAAATAACTTTCTAGTAGTGTAATTTTTTTAACCATTGCTCCTGGTTCTCTCCTTCCAAACATGTGGAACTGGAACATGTTTCAAAATTATGGAAATTATTTCATGTGGACAATCAGCTTCCTGGGTATGTCACATGGGAGATGCACTGTTTGCAGAAATTCCAGTGGGGGCAACCATTCTCTAAGTGAAGCATGAGCAGACTTTGCTGTAGTCATGGTGGTAGAGAGAGAAACCCAGAAAGCACCTTTTGTCTGTGTGAGTTAATGAACTCCATTAATGGAGAGTGAAAAAGTGGTCCTCCTTGTATAAAGTGGGCATTTCACATCTTGTTGTGAAATGCTTGGGGATAGTGTTAAGATGTGGTCTCACAGAGGACTTCAATTCTCCAGCAGACAAGGGGATTGTACCTTGGGGTCTCTTGGGGGCACTGTATCTCAGTTTTCCCACTGTCAAAGCTGAGGGCTTTGAGCTAATGGAAACAGTGGGATTTTAAGGCTTGGTCAGTTAGTATCCGTGGAGAGTTAGTGTCTCCTGAGGGAGAGAAGTTAAACTGTGGGGAAATCCTCAGCTGCAAATAAACAGTACCAGACACCATCCAGTACCTTCCCCAGTGCCACGTTGAAGACCTCTGTGTTGAAAACAGTTACAGCTGTAAAGACATTTCTATATGCATGCTTAGAAGTTGAAGGCTAACATTTGTAATACATTTGAAGTAAATTTGCATTCTGGCCCCTGGTACAGAGCATCTGTTTGAGTCTTTTGCTGCTTAGAAAGTTTGTTCCCAGTGAGTTTTCATCTCCGAGTACATTCATTAATCATTTTTGGACTTAGCTTACCCACAAATATAGAAGGAGCTTTGAAGTGGATTGGCAACTTTTCACCACCCTTCTTTCTTTTGTTTTGTTAAATAGTAAGTTTAAAGGTACTAGAGTAGGTCAAGAAATGCATGCTTAAACTGTTTGTTTCCTGCAAGAAAAGAGGTTGGCATTTAAATGTGCCATTCAAGCTAATCATCTCATAATCAGGAGTTTACTGACCTAGAAACTTAGTCTAGTCCTGTGAGTTCAAGTATCTGCAACTTTTTTTTTTAGAAAACAGAAAAAATATTATTTTCAAATGAGGCATGCGATTGGTCTAATTCTCTCTTTTTTTGTAGCTATGATTAATTTGAAAATTACTTCTGTGAGGCGCTGTTATCTTACTTCAGTGCAGGCAAACTGTGAGGCCTAGCCCCCTGAACTAAGCAGAGGGTGACCAAGTACATATGAAAATGGACAGATGAATGCCAATGCAGGCCCATTTGAAACAGGAAGAAAGGAAGGGAAAAAAAAAAAAAAGAAAATAAAAAAGGGAAGATTATCTGTCTAGCCTTATTGGCAAATGATCAGAAAAGTGACTGAAAGCATTATATTGCACTTTTTCCTGCTTAGGGTTTGATAAAAAACTCATTGAAATAAGGGGGAAACTTTCCATGATGTTCTTGATTTTGGGCTGGGATGCCTGATCTACACTTACTCTGCCTCCCTGCAACAAATTGCTATGTGCCTCAAGCAAATAAAGATATTGTCAACAACGAGCACTATCAATACTACTTGGCACTGTCAAAGCAAACTCATCTGTTGTTGGCTAAAATGACTCCTCAACATGTAGACAGGAAAGCACTTGCTTTGAATATGGATATGGATATAACCCAATCATGTGGTATGGAACCCCATATGTTCAATGAAAGTCATTTTTAGATAGACAAGTGACTTTGAAACGCTTTTAACAATTTTCTGCATCATCACCTTTTAAACTTCTTACTCTTTAGCTTTAGTTCAGTTGTATTTAATTTTTCCTCCGTTTTTTTTTTATGTCTTATAAAGTTCAGTGTGTGCAGATTTGATTTGGGAATGGAGGTGGAGCACAGCTGGTGGAGTGGAGGAGCAGGGAGTGAGATCTTTTTAAAGCAGCCAAACTTGTAGCCAGAGAAGATACTGCATTTATAATGTTCCCATTCTTCTCAATACTTAACAAGAAAAATGATTGTGTGTGTGTGACGTGAATATTCAGCACAGAGCTTTGGTAGCTGACCGCTCTCTTTTCACAGCCATCCAACCGCACACACATTCCTAAGGGATTACCTCACTGCCAGCGCTCCTCAAAGTCTGGGATACGCCGAAGCCGACCAACTGCAAAGCTCCTTTCTGCCTGCTGCGGTGCTGGTTTTAGGCAATGACCTTTAAAACCACAAATCTAACCCTGTGTCCACCCCCAAAAAGATTTTTCATTTGTTAGCTAAAAGGGAGAGATGCTGGGCGTGGAAATAGGGTAGAGTCTGTAGGTTACACGTAGAAATTCCTTTCTGAGCTTTCCACTCCCCTTTGGCTCCAAACACTCAATAGCTTTCCAGCCAGAGAATGTTTGTCCCTTCCTTCTCCCTCTCTTTTTTTTTTTGTGTTCTTCCCTTGTTTTACATATTCTGACAGCACTGTTTACTTCAGCCTGCAGCTCCCACTGCTTTGTGTGCTTTCTCTGTCTCACAACTGCATAAATAAATCACTAAAGAAAATTTGCATTTGATGGGAATTTTTAGCTGATATTAAGTTTTATGAGTGGAATATATGTGAGTTGGCTTAATTAAACTGAATTGTCATTTGTGACACGGAGGTCTTTATCTGTACAAGACAATTTTTGGCTTTTATATTTTTTGCTATTAAACATGCCAGTGGATTTGAAAACCCAAGGATGGCAGGTCTCAGAAAGTATCATCTCTCTTGTAGCAAAATATCTGCTTATGCCAAGTGAAGCAAATCAGCATCATCACAGAGCTGAACAGTTAATTTACGCCACGAATTTCTAAACGCCAGGGGATGGAATCTGAGGCCCATACATGTTGTAGCACCCTCTAGTCGCCCTGTTGGTGACTTGCGTCACACTAGAGGAGAGATGGAGTCTGGCAGAATGGTTTAGGTCAAGGGAAATTTGACTAAAAGTTTGTCCAGGGTTTCTGTGCCCTGATATCCTGCATGGGTTGAAAGTGGCTTCCTTGCCCCTCCCAAGCAGTGAGTGGTGTGTGCCCCGGGGCGCTGCTGGATTCGGCTGTTGTGAGTGCAAGGTTTCAGCGGGGCTGGCGGGTGGGCACAGCCCTCCCTGCGACTGCCGAGGCTGCGGACACGCACTGCCGCTTCCACCGCACGGGCTGAGGTTTTAACACCTGCAGAGCAGTGGGAAGCACACGGCAAATTCATCTCATCAGCTACTGCAGCTTTGTTTCAGAGGCATGAGGAACCAGCCTCCCAGTTCCCATCTTCACCCTGTTCTTAAATATCTGAATTGAAAAGAAGGGTGGAAATGCCATTTTACCCTGGAAATGCCATTTACACACACCCAACTAGAGCGAGTTTAATCCATCCCTCTGCCCAGGAACTTGGTCTGTGTTATTTATCCTTCCATGAGAATCAGGAAGGTTGTGAGCTTTCTGCAGGATCCCCAGATATGGCTTCACAAAGCACAGGCTCTTGGGAGGGCTCCATATGAGTTCTGACTTTTTGACTGTTTCTCTGGAGCAAGGCTGGCAAAGTATAGCTTGAGATTGTCACACTGATTAATACTAATAATACTGGTCCAGCTCCCCAAAGTGCATGAGGGACTGATTGAAGTACTAGTTCCAAGTTATTTCTTTTTCAGCCTAAAGATTTCCACACTTGCACAACTCTTTACTGTCATTTTCCATGCAAGGGGTCTGCGTGCCCCTGAGACTGATACTGCATCTGTTCCTCTGCGAAGACAAAGATAAACTGGTTCCTGGTGTGTTGTTCTTTTGCTTACTCTTCAGCATAAGAACAAGCAATAAGAATGCATTTTAGATGTTAATGAAATTAATGAAAGCCAGCTCTCGGAAACAGCTGAGATTGTTGACTGTCTCAGGCAGATTTTTACTTCATTTCAATTACAGATGAGCCAGAACCAACCCCCTGATTAGAATTGCTCCAAATTTTGGATCCACATCTCTCAGCTTTGCAGTTTTGACCAGTTTCCAGTGTTTAATTTTCTTCCTGTTTTATTTTTCCTTCTGGTTTTACTCCAGGTGTTTTAATGTTTTCATTTTGTCTCTGAAAGACTGGCCTCATGAAGGACATGAGATGTGCTGCCCTAAGTCCCACTGGGGTTGCAGAGGCATAATTTGGTTTCAGGATGTGCCTGTACACGCTGGGAGAGCTTGCACTGGGCTTGGGGCTGAGAAGTATTTCTGTGCCATCTCAGCAGGTGGCTGCCCCTGCTGCTGTCCTGGTAGCTCAGTAAGGCACAGTCACTGGGAAGTCCTAAATGGCAAATGTCTTTCTCACTGGCCTGAAATGCCCGTGACTTTTGAAAAGTCCTCAGCGGCAGAATCTTACTGATGCCCTCACCCATAACTCCATACCACCACCCATCGACAGTGCTGTGTTCTAAGTCTGCACATAAATATAAATATAAATATAAATATAAATATAAATATAAATATAAATATATATAAATTCCATCTTGAATGTATACTCTGATTTAAAAAAAAAAAGCCTCCTGGAGACAGTGCATTAATAATGAACGAATTCCTTTTTATGTCTTCTGGATATAAGGGGACCTCAAGCCTCTCTCTAAGGAGAGAGAATGGTCTGAACAATCCAGTTAGAAACCTCAGAGGCAGCAAGCACACAGGAAAGGCTGGTTTATTTTACTTGTTCTTTCATTGCTGTACTCCAGAACATCCCAGGAACAGTGTTACTTTGGGTCCACAGACATTGTGCAGTGCATTTTTAGGGGAGATTGAGAAGAACACCTGATCATAATGGTTTTAAAAACATTGATAAAAGAGGAAGAGGAAAAAATAATTTACATTAAATGCTACAGTGCTTCATTTACACAATATAATAAAAAGCAAACTTCGTGATTCAAGTAATGATTGCAGGTTATTAAACTGGGCTTTAAAGGCTTCATAAAAGAAAGCCTTTTAATAAATGATGAACATGGATGATAATGCTCTTGGAAATGGAGAGAATCTTTATTAAGCTTGGCACATTTGTTCTCCACCCACCCACTTCTCTATTGCTTTACTTGGTCCCTGAATCACTGTCACAAAAATACGCCAGTGGGACAAAGCTTGAGTTGGGATACTACATGGGAAAGCACCACCTTCCGTGGCTGCCAGGGCCTGGAAAACATGACATCTTGGGAGGAGGCTGCAACACCATGGATTTGCTCTGGTCAGAGGAGGGGTCATGGGGCAGCTGAAGGAGGTGGGAGCCAAATTCATCACCAGATGATTTCCATCTACGTGTGTAAGAGAGCTCTCCTCTGCCAGTTTTGAAAGACTGAGCAGAGCACTTGCTGAGTCATGAAAGTTGCTCTCTCCAGGCACCTGTTCAGTTGGGAATTTGGCAGCTGGTGATGGGAGCTGGCATGGGGCTGAAGGGCAGAGCAGGGCTGGGCTTTATGAGGGCCTGATTCAGAGCACAGTAGCATCAGTGGGTGTTTTCTCACTGGCTTGAAGGATCTGCCCTCAGCACTGCCAGAGTGAGGAACTTTGGCAATCATTTCACTGCTTCTTTACATTTTCAAGGGTCTGTCCTGACTGGCATCAGATTGGGACTTACTGACCCAGAGGGGAGGTGGCAGAGGGAGAGGCAGAGCCGAGGCAGGCAGCAGACAATAGAGCCTTCCTTCCCTTGACCGATAATAAACCATGCTGGTGTAAGGGAAACTGTTCCTGCAGGTACTGCCTTTTGATTAGATATCTGAGAGTCATAAAAAACTTCCTGTCATGAGGGTGACTGCATGAGGCAGCCCTGCCCAACTGCAGTTTTGGATAACTTAATTTTACCTGCTCAACTTGCCTTCTCATAGAGTGGAATATTTTGCTCTATTTTGCCTAAATTATTAAAGACTGATGAGGTTTCCAACCTAGAAGTGACTGCATTTCAGTGATGGATGAGTTGATTCTTCTGTGGATATAGTAATCAAGGTATTTTTCAGCATCTTCAGCATGAAAGGCACAATATAAATGTGAAATATTATTTTGTGCCATGCGGCTGCTCAAATCTCAAATACACATTATGTCTCGGTAATATAGACAGTGTTTAAGACTGTTAAATTAAACTATTAAAGCCTATAGAAAAAACAGAGATGACAGAGTGCAAATTAAATCTGAATTATAGTTAAATTGCTGTGCCAGTAGTTTTCAAACACATTCATAGTGACCTGGAAGAGAGCAGGGGGAGTGGAATGACATTCACACCTCCTAATTGGAGTCATTATCCATTCTTTGTTATCACACATGCCCACAACAAGGGCATGGCTGGAACACCAATGACTTGGTGGGGACACAAGGATGCCTGTGGACCACAAGGGATGTTTTGAATGTCCTGCCATCTCTGATTTAAAGCCAGGACATGGCCAGGCAGCGATTTGTCAGATAGATAGTTTTTAAAGGCAATAAATGCCTGCAGGCTCTTTTCTGTGCCTGGTGACTGAGGCAGGGGGTTGGGAGAGAGGGCGGCTGTGGTGCATGGCTGTGTTGTGCTCCTGAAGAATGCCAATGTCCCAAGGACATGTTGGTCCCTCATCCCCTCTTCTCTTCCCTGCTAACAGCCCAGGCTCACTGGGGGCCTTGGAGGACCAGGGGTTTGTAATGAAATCTATGGGCCTTCCTGGAATATCAAATAGAAAAGGAGCTTTTTAAGTTACCTAAATGATCTGCCTGCCAAAACATGAGTGCACCCGATAGTATGCTCTCAGGCACTTTGTCTGGTTCATTTATATCCAGTTGCAAGTGATGAAATTTTCAGAACTTCCTTTGGAAGTTTATCTCTGCTCCATTTTCTAATAACACTCCACAATGCATTTTCAAATTAAGATTTTGCCTTTGTTTTCCTCAAGTCATTACTCATGATGGACTCTATGTATCTCAAAAAATCCTTTTCCATCCTTAATCTTTACAAGCTTGCAGGCATGTGGATATCTGTTTATTGTGAGTAACCTGATGCCAATCCATCAGTTTGCTTCTTGGAGGACTTTATGACAGCAGAAAGCAATTAATTTTCAAAGCAGACACAGCCTTTAATCTGCAGAAAAGGAAACAAAATTTCCCTCTCTCCTTTGCTGATTGAATCTGGAAATGAATGAACGATACCTGACTCAAATGTGTTTCTAAACTACTTTTCATTAAATATAATTGGTCAGTGCTGATCATCAGAAGTGTCTTGAAGATTGGCCTATGTATGTATATAGTACTAAAGTCAGAATGAGCTTAGTGATCGATATTCATTCAACATCTTAATCTGCTCAACAGTATTAAATGGATCGCCCCAATGTCCTTGCAAAGCAGGGAAATAATGTTAACTCTTGAGCAGGAATATTAAAGTAGAGAGGATAAATGTGGTGTCCAAAATATTGCCAAGCAGCTCCTGACTTGTATCTTTGTGCCCGTCATCCAGCTGTTTGTCGTCATAAACCAATGCAGTTATAGCTGTGAAAAACTCCCAAGGATGGCCAAGAAAATCCAAGACTGACAAAATTGAAGGATACATCTCAATGTGGCTCCCCTGTATGTGCTATTGTATTCCCAGATCTTTCAACTACTTGTCTCGAGTGGCTAAACTGGGACTAAACCCGAGTGCACACACAACCTTAGTTCTGTGTATAGTTTATTTGTTGTCTGGATGTTTTATTAGTTTTTTGGCCTCCTCTTCAAATGGTGGGAGCACTGATCTTTATCCTTAAGTCCATTCTTTGCTTTACTGTTAAAATGTATTTCCTGTTTCCAGCATGGGACTGAGCCTCTTTCCGTGAGAAGTTAAACTCAAATATGCAAGTCGTATTATATAGTGCTGCACTATAAAAATCATACTAATTTTATATACATATACAGTTAGCTCAGTAATGGCTAAAGATCTGTGTTCCTCCCTGGACTTACCATATGAGATCTCTTCAATTTCCCTGCTGCAAAATGAGAGGGTAACTAACAGTGTATTTAATTTAGTTGTTTGAGGCCAAGACTGCTACGGGACATTTCTCTGTGACTATGTCTTCTGGGGAGATTTGAATGAATGACCAAGAAGAATCTGAATCATCCAGTCATGCAAATTAAACCATTTCAATAATATGAGGGCTACTTTTGCTGATCCATAGTAATTGATGAGGCTCATTATATGTTAATATCACTCCTTTTTTTTAATCTTACATGTAATTCGCTACAGCGTTTCAATGTGAAGGTATAATTAAGATTCAGATGGCAATTTCATTCTAGACTGCTCTCTACAGTTGCTTTAATAAAAATTAGAGCTTGGGTTGCTATTTTCTCTAGAGGCAGAAAAAATATTCTTTTTGATACTTCAGATTTAAATCCATTCAGCCACTGCTGAATTTTCTAATTGTGAAAAAATGCAAAGTACTACCACTTCCACGCAAACTCTGCTTCTCTTACCCCCATGCATGGTTCAGTGCCCCTGCTGAAGTTCATGTGCAGCAGCCAGGACTCAGTTCCTAAATGCTCAGAAACTCTGACTTTCAGGTCAGCCATGCCCAGAACCTCCATCTACACTTCAGTGTTAATTACCAGTGCCCATGGTGCTTCTGGTAGAGCAGCCAGCTACTCCAAGATCTGCACCACCAAGCTGCTGGGGGAGAAATCTGGGTGTGAACCTTCATGAAATTTCATTGATACTTTATTTTACGTATCAGGGAGTCATGTAGGGCTTCAAGTGGGCAAAAAGCCTTTGCAGTGGGGGCAGGAGAGGCACAAGTGTGTCTGTGTCCTTGCGGTGTGTCATTGCTTCGTGCTGATCCTGGTCTTTACCAACAGGCTCTGGCTGTATGTGGGATTTGATGGCTGCCTACCAGTTGACTACACACATGAGCTTATGGCGGGCATGAAGCTCCGTGTTGACAGAAATGCTTTGGAATGTAGTGTATGAAAAGAGCAAACCAAACTGTTTCTGTAATATCATGTGAGGAAAGACAAATGTGGGTGTACATGAAAACATCCCAGCGAGCCTGCTGACACGGGCAGGGAGAGGGGGAGGTGGGAGTTTCTGTGCTTTTGTAAAGAGAGTAAAATAGTCACCACCTGGTACTGGGAATTTCTGAAGTGCATGGCAAAATCTCATCTTTTTTTATAGCAACACTTTTCTGGGAGTGACAGTTTTGTTGCTGTTTTGTGTAGGCTGGCATCAGGTGCTTTGTGAACCCGCTTCAGAGGTTTTCTTTGCTGGGTAACTGAGGAGAATGGGAGTCTGTGTGTCTGGAGCACAAACTTTGTGCTGGTGTGAGCTGGTGCCTGGCAGGGCACACCAGGTCATTCCTCTGCTGGAAGGGAGATGTGCGTTTTACAGCACTCTCAGCTTGAGTCCCCATGGGGTTCATGGATTGGAACATTCAGAAATTACCCCACCAAAGCCATGCAGCCTCCCTGGGGGTAGAAGGAGAGCAGAAGGGGAGAGGCTGCTAGTGGAGGGGGGCTGTAGCCACCAGGGTGAGGAGGGGGGCAAAACCCCACCTCCGCCTCAGTTCTGGAGCAGATGAGACAATGTGCACTTATCTCACTTTTTCAGTGAGATAAATGCTGGGGTGATTCTGTAAGAGCCAGAGTGACCATCATCCTGCTCTATAGTGGGGACCACCAAGCAAAATCACTGAGTGGCTTTCTCACTCAGTTTCCCCTCCTGTAAGGTGGAGGAGATTTTTCCCAAAGATGTGGTAAGGATAATTAGGGCTACACTGATGCTGTGTTGTGAGGGACCATGTGAGTCCTTCAGAGAGAGAGCTTTCTATCTGACAGCTGCTTTAAAGATGTAAAAAGAAATGCAAAAATTTGGCTTCACTTTACTCCATGTGGAAAAGCAGGACGTGTCTTTCAAGAAGGGAATTTATGGCAATGTTCTAGTTCTGAAGGACTGTGAGTGGTGTGGGTCCTATTCTCCCTGGGTGTAACTGCAGCTCCTTCTCCCTGGGTGTAACTGCAGCTCCTGCAGCAGGCTCACAGAAACATGGGAATCTGGGCTTGCATGTCCATGCAGGTAGCTGCAGTGGGAGTGTGTTGTCTCTGTGCCATGTGTTGTACCATAATGTGAGTTTTGGAACTGAGCCTGTTTTTAATAAATTGTACCTTTCCTCAACTGCTTCCTGTCTAAATACTGTGTGTTAACCCAAAACCGAGAAACCATCACAGCAGCTGTCAGTGGATTTTTGTAGTTCTCAGCAAAGACCCTCTGAGGAATTTCCTTGTTAGACAGACGAGCTATCAAAAGCACCTTTTCCTGCCAAAAAGGGCAAAAAGCACAGAAAACTGAGTGAATGTTCAGTGAAATTCTGTTGCAGTTTAATGAGATCAGGCCTTGGAAGGAGATCTCTCCTGACTTGTGCCTGCTGCAAAGAGAGCCAGAATAATACGTGAGAATCTTGAGCATATAAACCCTTTATCATCTTTGCTTTGACCCTTTCAGGACATACCAGTAGTTTTGAGGTATTTCTGACAGATGCTGTTGCTCCTGGAGCTGAGCTGGGCTGGGGGGTGTTTTTAGGGCATCATGTACAGTGAGGTCTTGGCTACTCCTGGACAAACTCTAATCAGGGAGGCTTGGGAGTATTGTTTCAGCCCACAGTTGCATTTCAGACTTGATCTTGAGGAGGGAAATTACTGACCTCAATTGTAAGAAAGCAAGTGAAGTTTATCACCAGGTCTGTAAATGAGTAAAACTGACTAGGACTCTCCAACCTGAAAAGCAGATGGACCAAGTGGACATGTGGTAGAGATCCAGCAGATAGGAGAGAGTGTGGAAGCAGGCAAGGAGAGGGAAAGAGGAAGGATGTATCTTCAGACACCCGGAAGTCACCGTTTTGCTTGCTGTGCTGCTTTATGGTGAATTCCAAAGGAGCAATGGTTCAATACTGCTGTTGGATGGAAAGCTGTGAGAAAATCAGGATGAGAGGTGATATGGAGGAATTGACCTAGAAAAGTGATGGGACAAGGCTTGATTGAAGCAGTAGAAAGGTAGAACCTGGATTTTTACAAATAAAGAAGGAAAATTACCTGATTTGAAACAGAGGGTGATATTAAAGAGAAATTCTGTGTCTGAGAGGCAGACGAATTGATCACATAAATTAAGACTGTTCATTTCAGTGGTAGTACAGAAATGTGCTGTCTGCTTTTATTCTGCCTCAGCCTGGGTTTGGCCATTTTTATTCTGAGTCACTGCTGCCCTTCTCTACAGAATGCAGGTGTAGGGCTCTATACTGAATCTAAGTCTTTCCATTATCTTATTCCTTTCCTAAGGGAGCAAGATTGATTCCCAATAAAGCAGTTGGTTGATTTTTAAGATTCTAGGACTTGCCTATTTGTTTGATCTTTTGGGTTTGCATTTAACTGGTTGCCTGCTCTGTCCCGCCTCTAAACGACTTTCACCCAGTCTGTGGGCACGGACTGCAGCTTTGTGTGCAGGCTATTGCACGCTGCACCACTTCTCCAGAGATTCCCACCACATTGTCAGATATGAAAGCTAATGAAAAGTGTTGTTTCCCCTTTTCCTTCGGTGGTTTTGATTTTTATTCAATTTGTCCCTGCCTGTCAGGACTGAATGACTGGAAAGGAAGGGGAAGTCACTGAAGCTCGTTCTTCACAGACCCGAGCGTGCTCTGCTTCATTCTCCCCACAGTCCCAGGAGTAAACAACCAGATTTTTCAAACTCTTGCATTTTCTTTATGCTTGTTTTTTACCCTTGTTGCCTTGACTTCTTCTCCTGGCACTGAGATCCTCCTCTTTGGGGCATTTCCTACTTTGGTGAGTAGGTTTGACAGTAACGAACATCGAAGCATGGTCCAGACCAACAGTGCAATACATATGTTGATATTTCTTATTTATTTCTGTTCACAGACTAAACCCAGCTAGTTTCCACTTTAGAACATTTTTTTTCTCTGTCTCTGACCACTGCAAACTCTTCCTTTTATGTAGGGGAGAAAACAATTTTTCCTTCTGCTTTTTAAAGGGATGCAGTAGCACTGAGGAGGCTGGGTTAGGAAGTTGGCTGGCAATTTTGCATATTATACACAGGGCAGAATAAGACAAAGTCTGTTCTCCAGAGTTACTTTGGTTGTGTAGCACCAGGCCCTTGTTTGTGAATGACACAAATACTGTGCAGATGAAAAAGTGAATGTAGCTGTGTCTGGTAGCCAGCATTATTTTTAAATACCTTCCTGAAGATAACTTTCATTCAGCAGGACATTGGTTATTTTACACATTCTTATGGGTGGTACGTTCCTACAGGACTCCAGAAGGCTACTGGCTCCACAATTAAGGGTGCATATTTTAAGCAGTGCTTTTTGACAGATGCAGATAAAACTGGCAGTCATTCTCTCTCCGGTGTGCTGCCAGTGGCAGTATCCAATGCCACATGCTTTAGGGAAGAGGTGAGAAGTTACACGGTGCCATAAAGGAGTTTCCTCTGACTCACAGCCATCAGAGCTGGCTGGTGTCCTGAAGCATGTTGATGTTGTGCATACAGGGATGTTAGGAGGGAGATGCTGATGTTACAGAGCAGAGCACTGATGGAAGCAAAGGTAGCTGGACCAGTATGGCTTGGCCAGGTGTGAAACCAGGGAGAGTCAGGATAAATTTAAATAATGCAGTGGAAATGCTCAATTTTCATTACATTTATCACTTACAGTCCATACAGTTTAGTCCTTTCTTTCAACTGGATAAATTCAGTAAATCACTTACGCAAGTCCGTAGGCAAATATTATAATAATTTTCTCAGAATTAAAATAAGCTTTTCTAATGAGTTCTTATGGTCTATCATGAAGCAGTGAAGACTTGTGAGAGTCTGAATCACACAGAACTCAAATGAAAAATAGGTGTGCTTTTTTCCTCATTACTTAATTAACCACAGTCTGCTTTTACTTTTAGCTGCTTTTTTGTATTTGAGTGACTGTGATTTTGCTCTTTCCTCATGTATTTGGGTCAGCAGAGTGATCACTCAGTTTTGATTTAATAACCATGTAGGAGATTGGGGCCACTTCACTTCCTGTAATTTCTTAATTCCCACCTATCGAAGAGAGAATTAAGACAGAATTGATACAGACAACTTGGCTATAACATCTCAATGTATAGGATATCAACATCAGCTCAAAATATCCTTCCTGCAAGTCAGACCTGAGCATTGCCAACCCTGACATCAACCTGCCTTGGGAGTCTGTGCCATATCATTCTAGCAGGTGGTTCCCTGTAGCAAAGGGAGATTGAATATGCCAAAGAATTCTACTCAGCTGTGTAAAACGTTATTAAAAAGAACGTCCAAATAAGGTTTGTGTATTTCTTGCTCTCTGCTTGTGCAATGTCAGGGCGCCAGGCATTGCTGGCTGATTTTGTAGGTATGAGAGGCACAGACACAGTATGGTGGTGAGACTCCACTCCTGCAATTTTAAGGACGCATTTGTTGGAGAAAGGCCAGCACAAGCTGCAGAATTGCAAAAGGTTTAGCCATGGTTATGTGGGCAAATCCATTGTCATCCAACACTATCAGCAGAGTGAAACTGAGTAGGACTGCAAATTGTGGAGTACATTGGTCCATGGTGTAACAGGCAATTTCCCACTTCTGGCCTCAGGGACAGGCAGACCTTGCTGCCCAGGAAGGCTCACAGGCACTACCATTCAACCACTTGTCTTCTCAGGTAGAAATCAACTTGACTTTGTGGGCTTGGATTTCTCTTGTGTTTTAAAGCTTCAGCACATCTCCAGTTTCTAAATACAGAATAGTTCCCTGTAGAAAACTCCATCAGCACAGGGACAATACAGTGCCTGTTGCCCTCAACATTGAACTCTTTTATTCTGGTCTTCTGAGAACTTTGCCATTTAGAGAATCCGCATCAATAAGGCAGCAGTAATGCAGACTTCAGCCTGTGCTGAAGTGCCTGAATTTGGTGGCTTACCTGTGCTGATGTCTGTGTGTCTCAGCTCAGCTGCCTTCCCTTCCAAATGCAGCTAAATGAGACCTGGCCCACTTTTGTCTACACTGTGCTACAGTCTTGCAGTTCCATTAGAGTCTGCAGCCCCTGGTACAAAATTATGTTTAAAAAAATTAAAAAGGCAACTTTCAAAAATTTATATGAAAAGGAAGGAACAGAGAAAGAAATTAAAAGAACATACCTGGGTCAGCTTCATGAACAGTGTTTCACAATTCTAGGGAGAGAATAGCAGATCTTTCTTTAATCAGCAATTCCAAGCTGCTGAATTGCTCTGG
This sequence comes from Promerops cafer, assembly GCA_013398275.1. NCBI lineage: Eukaryota > Metazoa > Chordata > Aves > Passeriformes > Nectariniidae > Promerops > Promerops cafer. Next base: position 4,440,142 of record VZSE01002604.1, on the reverse strand, counting down.
GATATCTGATTTACCCAAATATCCTATCTTACACTGAAATCAGACTCTTAATGTTGCTTATACACTCTTCTTACAGCTGAAAATCCTAAATAATTTTAACATTTCATCTACTGTCTTTACTCCTTTGAACAGAAATAATGGAAAGCAGATAGAGGGATAAAGAAAAATACCAATGGGAAGTAGAATCAAATCTGACTGATGAGCCATAATGTAGTTAAGTAGCAGATGTTAAGCGCCTTTAGCTGATTCTTTATATATTCTTCCAAAGGCTCGTGTCCCCTGGCTCTCACAGCTGAGCGGTTTGGGGGTGTGTACAGCAAGCTGGTGCAAATCAGAAACAAAACATTTGTCCGTAGACTTACAAGGAGCTTTTCAGTTAGACAGTGGTGGTGTAAATGCCGGCCTGACCTGATCTATTAGTGCAGTTGAGTCTAACCTCTCTAGCCTCTTAAATATAGAAAAACAACAGCTCTTAAGTGGCTGTGAGGTTTCAATTACATTTGCACCCCAGAGGGAGACAGCAGTGACCTGTTGCTGATGGATTTATGAGTATGTTATCTGACAGGAAAGGTGGGTTTAAAAACAATTGCTGCACCACATTATTACACTAAACTACTTTCCTTGACTTGGAAAGTATTTTTCTCTTCTAGTCAGGCTCAGGTAGTTCAGGGGATTCCCACCATTGACACAAAGACTGTTTCCTCATTGCTGTTCCAGAAATCAATATGAAAACAGAAGTAATTTTAGATATTAAAAAAGCATATATCAACATTTGAACCCCTAGCACAGTGAGAAAACGGCTTCACATTTTTTTTTAAAGCTAAAGAGATTATTTTCTCTGACTAGCCTGAGCAAGAGTTATTTCAAAGGACAGTTAGTTAAAAGGACAAGTTAGATTTTTGGGACCACTTTTACACTTAAATCCTTAGAACAAACATTGTCTTACCTACATCATATCATAAAAGAGCTTGGTTTACTTAGCTGGAAGCCATAGATGATTCTTTTTGAAAGTTATGAATTGCTTTCCTTATTCCTTTGGAGCCTTTTATTCTCTTTTAGAGCTAACCATTAACAAGAGAAGAATTAAATATTGATGGGAAATAAGGCAAACATTTTAAAGGGGCTGAAAAATACATAATTGTCATGACTCTGAAAGTGTTTAAATTAAATAGTAATATCTCATCTTTCTCTAGTATGTCACAAACCTACATGTGTATATTCCAGCTCAAAACAACTGTCCTGTGTAATGGTTTTGGTTTTACAGATGTATTCACCATTAGCCTATGTGTGAAGACAACTAAGCAGTTTTTAATTAACTAATGTCGCATGTTGCATATCTTGTTGTATATCAACAGGAACTTAGAAGAACAAATCTTCATTCAGCTCAGATCAATACATGTATGTAATTCAGTGCACCTGTACAGAAATATCCTGCAAAGACACCTTAACTCTGACCCATGAGGTGCTGCAGACAGCAGAAGTCTATTTCAATAATTATTTCAGTAACAGGGATGAACAGAAATATATCCTCAGATGCTTTTGCACATCCTAGTAAGTTGCCCATATCTACCTGCCTGCATTAAATTGGGTAAGTTGCCTCTTGCAGAGCTAGGACCTGAACCAGGTGTTCCAGCCATGTTAGCCCCAATTCACATGCTCTTTGATCTTATAATAAGTTGATGGAAGTGCATGGCTGTGGATTCATCTGCAGGTATCTCTTTCTTCAGCAGACTCTAGTTCTGCCTTTCAACTCCTTGGACCCTGCCTACCAGGCAGTGTCAATGTGTAGCTCTGTGCTGTGAGTTTGAGTCTTTCCACAGCATCATGACTCAGATATTCCCAGGCAAGATGTGTAGCTGTGCTCCATTCTGCAGTGCCTAAATTGCTGATGATACCTGTAGTACATGTTTTGAAGATGATGTGAATGTATCTGCACCTGGCTTAGGGATCCCAAGGTAGATCAGCCATAAAATGGTAGAGGCTTCTCACTTGAGCTGGTGAGACTGCAGAACATGATTGTACTATCCAGAAGAAGGTAAGATTGAAATTTTCTAAGCTATTATTTTTGTATGCCAGTAAAAATTACTCTTTAGAAAGAAAAAAACCCAATATTATTCACTTTGTAACATTTTTGAAAACACTCCTGCTTTGCAACGCTTTTGTCTTGGCCATTTTCTTTTTTCTGTAGTGGACAACAAGTGCTTGAATCTGTGATAGTCTCATCTGGTTCAGGTATGCCTGAGTACCACCACTGAGTTTCTTACAGTGGCCTGGGTGCCAATACCTAGCCTGAAGCAAGTGGTAAAGAGATCACTGGGTGGATATTTTTTGATGAGAGCTCACTGCAGCACTGCAGCAAGAGGAAACCTGCTCAGAAGAAATCAGATCACCATGACAGACAATTGTGTGGACTTCGTGTGTTGCACGGAAAGAAGCCTGACACAGTCAAAAAATTTCCTGCATAGCCAAATTTTCCTCTTAACAGTATGTGCATGGATCAGTCAGGAACATGATATATCTAATTTCATAATTTGTCCTTATTCCTATTGCCTTTCAAGTGGTCACTGAGGTACAAGGATGAGAAAATTTAAATGTGCGAATGGTCAGTATCAAGTGGCATTTGTGTAACTTACTACCTTGACAGAGCTGCAGCAGCAGCATTTCCAGTCCATTTTCTCTGGCTGATCTCTGCTTCTATACAAAACAAACCAGCTCACGACAAACAGGAGTGTGTAACTTATCCATCCCTGAACCTCTCCAGCAACAGCCTCTTGCTGCATAAATTAATGGACTGTTTATGTGATGGGGCAGAGAATATGAAGTCAGGGATTTTCACTTCTCAGAGTGGTTCCTATTTGAAACTTGTGTGATCTCCCTGTTCCTGCCAGGTTAGCAGCAATAAAACATTTTACTGAGACTCTTTGGCAAGGAGGGGTTTTATTTTGTGCTTTTCCTGTCTGACAGATGGTTTTTGGTTGAAGCAGGGGTAGAAATTCCCCACAGCAGTTGCAGGGAGACTTGGCCACATCCACTGGCATTAATTATAATAATTGTCCTTTGTAATTAGCTGCATGCCAGAGATGGAGGCACAACGTCGCCTCTCTGCTGACTCTGATTGTTGGGTCCTTTTGTGGATTGCTCTCCCACAACTGGGAAACAGATTGTTTGGGCTGGAATTAGGGAGTTGTAGGTAGGCAGCAGCTGCTTTTGAAATTTTTTCTAATATGCTAGTTAGATGTATGAGATCAAATTGATTTTGTTCATTTGCAGCCTATTCAATGGGGGAAGAAGAACAACATGAGCCCCTGCAACTGGTAACGCTCTGTTCTGATAGAGGCTCTGCCTTAGATGACATTCAGGTGTATTTGCAACTCTGTAAATGATCAGTTCCTGTTCCCCTGCAACAGTAGAAAAGAAGCTCTGCAGGTACCTGTTCCTGGCGGAGAAACCCTTACCCATTGCATGTCATACCAGCCAGTGCAGGTGGAATTTGGGTTGACCTGAATTCAGTGTAAGCATTTATTCAGTGAAGTAGCACTACTGAAATTACACAGGGATTTTCTGCTTTCTGATTTAAACCTAGAGCTGATTTCACTGTCAAGACCCTCATATTTAATATATCAGCCTGTGTATGAAAAGCAGGGCTTTCATCTCAGCCTAACTGATGGTGAAGAACCCAGGCTTACACATTTATTTAGCAGGGTCCCCTGCTTTCTAGGTTAGAATGCAGACGGTCTACAGCTTCACAGTTTTTCCTAAAAGGATTTCCCAACAGTGGGAATAAGGGACTTACTTGGTATCTCTTAACCAGGAGTGATAATCTTCACTAGAACTGTGAATGTTGGAGGTGGGCGACTGCAATAACCCACGTAAGTCATGCAGATAGCCAGGCTGGGATGATAGGGCTTACAATACTTAATTTTCCTCTGAAACTTAGTCCTTTATACCATGCCAATCATATCAAGCTACAAAGGGCAGAAATCTGCTAGTATTCCTATGTTGGCAGAACTGTAACATTCCCCACAGTGCACAGCACATTTGATCACATCTGCAGCAAGGCTCTGACTCCCCACAGCCTGTTTCACCCTAAAATCTCAATGCATTTCACAAATTTAAGTAACTAAGGTATTTTGGTAAGGTGAGCAGGTAATCTAAGCACCACATCATCAAAAAGCAAGAGTGTTCATAGAGGTTAGAAGAACTGCCCAGACTGTGTTAGATTCAAATCCAGAGTTTTTGCGGGGCAGTCCTGCCTCTAAACATCAGACCTGGACCAGGCGATCTGCTGATGTGCATGATGCCCTTCTGCTCTTGTCAGTGGTCTTGGACTGAGCTACAGCTGTGCCATCTGGCTCCTAACATGTTGTGTGCAAATTGGTGTTCTGTGTTCAGGGTATGGCATCAATGCAATATTGAAATGAAATCTGAGTTGTGTCACACAGCCCTGACAGTGTACAAACTGAAGTGATGGTGTAGTGAGTGAACAGGTAACCAACCATGCTGAGCCACAGAATGGATGTTGTCCAGAGACACTCCTATGCAGTATGTTATGAAGCCTCAAAGATAAAATTATTAACTTCTCAAAGCAAAACAAAGATATTCCACTTTATCTGGAGAAGAAATGGAGGGTGCCTGAAAACCCTGCACTGTGGAAAGAAATCTATGCTCTTTTTTTTTGGCCCCATGCCAAGCCAAGGCTCACACCAGGGATGGATCTAACTTTGCTCTGTTCAGTTTGGATGTGTAGGAGCACAATACAGATTATTTTGGTGCCTAAATCAAAATTTTCAGAGAGAGTGAGAAAATATACATTTTCCTCCTGCATCAATTGCATCAGACAACTTCATCTTACGATATTGCATTGCATTATTAAAGCTAAACTTCAAGGGAGCAGGTGGCCCACTGATGCTATTTCACCTCCCAAGCTGGTTGGCAAATCTGTCATCTTAACATCAAGTGAGAATAAATATTGGGGGTTGCAGTCAAGGGCTTTTTTCAAAAGCAGGGGGTTACTAATGGTAATGGCTATTAGTGTTAAATGTTTGCTTTTTTTGCAAAGTTGACTATGGTTTGTACCAATTAGTGTAGAAAGGAAAAGGAGACAGCATTTTCTCTGAAGCTATTCAATTCCCAAACCATTTTTAGGAGAGTTGGGACTACCTCTTCTCTAAATTCGAAGTGATGTGTCCATGTTGAGGATTCAAGGGTTATTTTTGCAGGCTTGATTGGAGGAGAAGGCATGGATCAGAGCAAGAAATCCTTAGTTGTTGCCTGTCTGCATTCTGCATAGTTTAAATCATCTCCAAATTGAAAAGAGAAATTTAAGTAGAAAGAAAACCCATATCCAGCATTCTGAGTATTCAAGGAAAAAAACCCAAACCACAAACAACACAAGAGAAAGAATCTGCATCTAAATCTCATTGTTGCATTAAAGGAGATGTACTGAATTTGCAGAATGGTTGCAGCAAGTTGTGAACAATAAATGAAAGGGGAAAATTGCTTCCCTGTGCGCAGAGAGAATGCAAACAGCTGTGCTGTGTGTGTGTGTGCTGCTTGCACAGATACACTGGCATCGCTCGGGACCCATGAAGAAGCGTGTAGCAAATCCAGAGTTCCTAAGTTTTCCCTCCTGCTCTGGCTCAGTCCTTAAGAAAGTTTAAAATTCCTTTTATTGCTTATAATCAATTTTTGCTGCTTATCTCTTCTCTTCTATTGACAATTGGCCAGTTAAAGGGAGAGAAAAGGAATGAGAAACAAAGAGGCCAAATAAGGAAACATGAGTCTAAATACTTTATAACAAAGGGGTTTTTTCTTTTCGAACTCAACCTTCTCTTTTTCAATGTTGTTGTTTATTTACTGTAGATGAGAAATCAGGTTTAGTGGGCTTGGTAAAAGTCACTACCTCAAGTAGTTAATCTAGAGAACAAGTCTTATCAGGAGTGGTTGAGCAAACTCAGGTTCTTTAGCCTGGATAAAAGGATGCTTGGGGGGACCCTGTTCCTCTCTATATACAAAGAAGGAAGCTGTAGTAAGGTGAGGGTGGGTCTCTTCTCCCAAGCTGCAAGTGATAGGACAAGAGGCAAGACCCTGAAGTTGTGCCAGGGGAGGTTTAGATTGGATATTGGGAAAAATTTCTTCTCTGGAAGGGTTGTCAGGCACTGAACAGGCTGCCCAAGAAAGTGGTTGAGTCATCATCCCTAGAAGTGTTTAAAAGACCTGTAGATGTGGCACTTGGGGACATGGTTTAGTGGTGGCCTTGACAGTGCTGGGTTAATAGTTGGACTTGATGATCTTGGAGGTCTTTTCCAACCCAGATGATTCTATGATTCTGTAAATTAGACATGACAACTCAGAATCTGTTCAAAGTAAGGTTGGTGCATCAATGCATCACAGGTCAGACCTCAATTTTTTTTTTTTTCTTGATAATCTCCTGTTCATAAAATAAGACCTGGGCTGAGTTAGGTGTTTTAGGACCAGCAGAACACTAGTCTTCTTCAGAAGGTTAGATAACTCAGGCCTTTGGAAGAGAAGGGGAAAGAACACAAACCCATTACTTTCTTAGCTTTCATTTGAATAAAAGAAGCTTTTAATTTTTTAAAAACAAGATTTAAATCCTACATTCAAAATTTAAGCAGATGAGTGAATAGCAAAACACAACTCAGAAAGCTGTCCCTCACTGCCAGGAAAGCCTTTTGTCTGATGTGGCAAAGAAAACACAGACAATTAGTCATTTTTATGCTTTCAAAGCATTGGTTTGATGGTGCCAAACTTTTTCTGACAGATCTCATTTACTTCAGTTATCTGCCACTCCAGTTTATCAGGTTTCTAGGGCAACTGTCATCTTCATAGTGAACCACCCAGAATTCATAGAAGGCTGCTTTTCCTTTAGCACTGCTAGATTTCAGTAGCTCACTTTTTAAAATCACAGCAAAGTATTATTTTTTATGAGCACAGGCAAATATTTCCTGGTTTGGATTTTTGCAAGCCTGGTAGTTAGGAAGGCACCATCTTTCTCCTCTGTCAAGTGTCTTCATAGGCAAGGGGTCTTGGCCATGAATATTGTTGTAACTCTCTTGAACTTTGTTGAGAGTAACATTAGCTCCATTGCTCTGGAAAAAATGTAATTGTCTGAGCCTGGGAGCTGGGCTCATCTGAGGAAAAAGAGAGGTGAAGAAAAAGGACGTGGAAATAAAAAGCTCTGAACTGGGACTGCAGAGAAGGGGAGTTTCTTCTGACTGTTCATGAAATTGCTTCTATCAAAGACTCAGTGCATCTGAGTAAGATGATATGGGATTATTTGTATTGGTAGTACCCAGTCCTAAAAGGACAGGAGCTTGTTTCCTGAAAGAGATGGGAACCTTTGCTGTGTAAGCCCACAGGCTGTGGGGAGTTCAACGGGATACTGTGGTTCTGGAATGCTTGTTCAAATATGTTTATTCTGTGAAATGTGAAAACCATTAATCATGCTACCTGGAAGAAATAAATAATCTGATTAGCCTGAAATTCTATTTTTCTGGGGGACAATGTGTATACATGCCATGATAATTAACTGTGTTTGTCTCTAAAGTCAAGTCTCTGTTCTTAAAACACTTTCTTTTGAAATGAGATAATTTCATCTTTCCAGGTAAGATGGATTGATAGTGATAAGGAGATGTAAGGAAGCTGCACCACAGGTGGGTACAGTCCAGACACGAGGCATGGAGTTCCATTGATGTATTCACAGAGACATTCCTGTGTATTAATTTTGTGTCCCAGTGGTGCCTGAGAGCTCTTTGACAGCACTTTTAGGCTGGATGTTGTGTATTTGAAAAGCATCTAGCATGTTGGTGGCAGCTATTGAGGAAGGAGTATTCTTCACTGCCCATTGGTATCATTCTTCCTGCGCTGTGCAGAGGCAGCAGCCGAACAGCACTGATCATTCAGATCTCAGTTTCCAGGCCAAAATGTAACAAAGGGGCTTGCTGGCTCAAGAGCTCGCTAAGGATAAATGGGTACAATGCTTTTCACCAGACCTTCTCTATGAGGGGGTAGAGGGGCAAGAAAATGCAGTTTGCTATTGAAAATAATTGATAAAGCTGCTTGCTGTTCCAGCTGGAGCCTGTTTGCTGACACCATCCACCCCAGCCACGAATGCTTCCCACTTCACTGATGAGTGGCCATTTTCTACTGCTGGCTTGGTGTAAGAATATCATGAATAGGATTTTTTTATTTATTAGCTGTGTTAATGTGGCACACAGGAGCTGCATTACGTTGGGCACAGTACAAACACATTTATTTAGACTTGTGTGAAAATTACTAATGAGAGAAGATGGCTGGCCAAAGCTCTAGTCGTTCTGACACCTCTGAATAAAACAATGACATCCCAACAATGTTTAAAGTGATGATTCCAGCAGAAACTCAGCCAGCTGCTTCCAGAAACTCCTACAGAATAACATTAGCTTTCTCTAAATACTCTAAAAAAAAGAAGAGTTCACAAATGTTAGGAGGTGGTCTTTACCCTGACGTGTTTACAGTCCAGAGCCTCCAACCTTTAGAGAAGTGTCTACTTATTTGGTGCATCCAGTGAGAAGTGTTGTTACTTGCCTTCTTTAAAATTATGCATGGCTCTGGATGGTCAAGACAGAAAGCAAAGGGGAGAATTAAGGAAAACTCTTATTTGCTTGAGAAGAAAGAAAAACTGGAGACTTAGAGCTGAAAGGACTTGCCTGAGGCTACAGAGAGAGTCAGTGGCAGAGCCCAGAATGGAAGCCAGATGTTCCAAGTCTATAGCAATATGACTTAACAAGATTTTAAAGGAGGGATGTTTTCCTTCAAAGTCTGTTTTCATGTTTCTTTTGAATTAATTTTTATTTTATTTTATTTTATTTTATTTTATTTTATTTTATTTATTTATTTTATTTTATTTTATTTTATTTATCTGAAGAGTAGTGAGGGGAGTTTCAAATAAAAATAATACACTGAGGAATCTGAGCTTTGGGACATTTGTTAGGATTCTGATTTACCATGAGCAAGAAGAGCTGTTCTGATGCTAATTCTTAGGTAGGAACCTCAAAGATTGCAGGAGTCTATAAATATTTGCTTTATTTGCAGTGAAGAGTACAGGAAGTTCTGAGTTAGCCTAATTTAGGCTTCAATATAGGCTATTTATGTACTACCTCCTGGGACCACCTCTGATTACTGAAAGAATGACCTTATTGGAAACCAACAAGTAGGTCTGCAGTTAATTATAAAGGGTTCAGAGCTTGCTGCAGAACCCTAACAATGGCATTTTTGTGAATGATGTTATGTGTTTTTATTTAACCGTTCAAATCAGGAGAGCTTAAACAGATGGCACACACTTTCCTGCTCTCTGAGAACACCTAGAGAAAGACACTGATAATAACTGAGGGAGGCCAAGCCTAACAGGTCAGGAGAAATGGCAAAGCTCAGGCTGTCTGGCCTCACTAATTACCATCTGAAAGCAATAATGAACTGGTCAGTGGGGTCAGGAACATGTGATGCTGTGTGGAGAGGGAGAAAGGGGGGTTTGTTTGTCTTCTGCATTTGGAAGAAGTAGTTTGGACACTGTTGCCTCTTTTTTAATTTTACAGTAACAGCAGTGACTTCATGTAATCTAAATGTGGCTTTTGGAGAAAATCTACTTTAGAACTTTTCCAAAATAATTTCCTGAAGGAAAAAAATATATCAGTACAGTTCAGGATAATGTCTGAAGAGAGAAATGTAAAAAACTGACTTATGGGGCAGCAAGTTTATACATGGGATGATGCTCCTCTGGGGCATCATAGAAAATGATTATACCAGATTTTGTTCAGCAAGGCAAAGTAAGCTAAATCAGATACAAGGCAAAGCCCTTAGGAGGAGGAGGAACGTATTCAATTCAGTGAGGCAACTGTGATAGTAATTAAAGCCCAGATGGAAACCTTTGAATGTGTCTGGCGTCTGTGTATCCGCTGTGTTTTTTCTGTTAACTTGACATTATAAAAGGAGCACCCAAAGAATAAAGAGATGGTGTTTGAAATTTCATCAGTCAAGCACTGTCCCAAATTTGATTTATTGTAAACAATCTGCAAAAATTGCTTTGGGTATATATGATACAGGCAGAGAGTTTTCTCAAGTGGTAATTCACAAAGAGAGAAATTGTACATTATTTCTAGATTTGTCTTTGCTGAAATGCAGTCAGGATTAATTACACCATTTGCCAGCTCTACTGTGAACCTCTTGTACTTCGGACATATGGATAGAATTTTATTCTGCTGTTATATATTCTCTCTGAAGCTATGCTGGTTACTTTACAAGCAGATGCACTTCAAGATTTCAGTAAAAAACCCTGTATAGTTAAAAAAAGTAAAAACCAGGAATTAAGAAGGGAATAATTGTCCTACTTTTTTCCTATAATACACAAGCCAAGGGCAAAGGATGGTACTGTATGGAAACACTGCTAAAGGGTTAGCAGAACGTGAGGAGTGATTTGCTATTCCTGCTGAATGGAAGGCTGGGGGCAGCTGTAACTCTGCTGGGCTGTCACACGCACTGGGAGCCTCGAGTGTCTCTTGCCTTGTGTTTGAGTCATTACTTTATCTGGAGCAGACAGAGTGCTTGCAGTCCCCAATCCTCCAGCATATGCACTCTCGATGCCTAGTACAGGCGTGTATGTGGTGCTGAGATTTACTACTGGCCCCTGAGTAAGTGGAGAGCTGTAGCCCCTGCCCACATCTGCCCAGTTTGACAGGCCAGGCTCAGCATCCCGGGCTGGCCTCAAGAGCATGGAGGAAGAGCTTGGTGTTTGGAGCAATGTAAATGTAGAACAAAATAAAGAGGGGAGAGGGGAGAAGATCCTCTTCAAGTGTGATAAATCACTTTTCCCCTTATCATCTGTAAACACATATTTAGGGACTTTTGAAGCAGTCTGTTACTCCCTAGACACTTTATTGGCATGTTGTGATGTTATGGTTCCAGGCAGAGCTGTCGTTAAGTTTGTATAATTAGTGTCAATATTAATGGTCTTTAACAATACTAACTCCAGGCAGAGGTGTTTTCCCTTAGTTTTCATTACATTTATAAGCTGATAATAGCTTATATCCTTTGTACTAAATCCATGTTGCCCAAATGCTCCTGGTGGTTTTCACTTAAGAAGGTATCTCCATGTGAGCATATTCCTGCCACGTATACTGTCAGTCTTCATTATCTTTTTTTTTCTTCTTTTTTTTTTGGACAAAAGTACATGGGGCCTCTTTTGCAGTCTATATCCTGAAATAACAACAAGAGATCCAATTTCTTAAAAATGAGGCTTGCTATTAATGGAGAATTTTTGAAGAGCTCTGCTCCTAATCCACCTGCTCTGTGGCTTCTGAACTCCCTGCAAGTGGTTCACTGCTCATTGATGAGAAACCAAAACCCTAAGTCCCACAACTCATGAATTTGAGACAGATTAAATTTTCAGATCTAATTTTATTTTAATCTTTATTTTACCTCCACATTAAATATTACAGGGCCTCACAAGTGACGGTCTATGGAAGGTGTTTTTTTTACATGAGTTGGGACAGCACCTATAACCTTGGAAGTGGAGCTGCAGCATTCATGGGCTCTGTGATCAATCCTCCAGAAAGGGATGAGAGACTTGCAAATTGATAAAAGACTTGACTGTAGTGCAAAAGAGGAGCCTATTCCTGATCACCTTTTGTATCAGCTCTTTAGTTCTCATCCTCTGACTTTGTTTAATGACAAACTAATTGTAATTTTTAAAATAAGAAACAATGACCTTTTTTTATTCCCTACTACCAACATCTTCTAGAGTTTATAAGACCACAGGTTATATTTATGGGTCTTATACTTCCAAAGGGGGTCTTTGATGCTTTTGTCTGCTGTATCATTGCCACCATGGGACTGAGGTCTGAATCTTACATCAGTGTACATAAGAGGAGGCTTGAGAGATTTATAATGGGAAAATGCTGACAGCTCCATAATTTACTGCAAGGCTAATGGCAGCACTGTAGCTCCTGACAGCTCTAAACCCTTGTTCTCTGGGATGGTTTGTTTCTAATACAGTCCCTTTGCTGGATCTTCCCCCACCCTCTCTCCAGATGAATGGACCTAGGCCCTGTGAATATCTATATTGCTGCATTTTCCTTTGGTATTTTAACAGCCTTTCACTTTTAGGACTTCCCATTGTTGAAATTTGTAAAAGATTTCAGGAACTGCACAGCAGAAAGGCTTTTTCATATAATTTGCCTTTTTTCTTGTTGTTCTTTCTTCAGCCTGGAGTATCTTACATATTCATTGTCACACCGGATATTCCAGCAGCAGCTTTACATTTTCAAGCCCTGGTACTTTGCTGTGTCCAAAAAATGGGTAGACATTGAACAATACCTACTTTTTAACTTATTTGAGGAGAATGCTGTGCATCTGCATAATGGTTTCACACAGAAAGTGCTTTATCTTCATGAGTTAGTGAGTCAGTTTAGGGGTATTCTATTGGCAAAAGCTTTCAGAGAAATTATGCATGGTAAATTAATGAAGGCCGTCTGAGGTATTATTGTGTGTGAATGCACATGCCATTAGAATCAATGGCTGGCTGAAAAAAGTTAACGGTCATTAAGGGGCTGTTAAAAAGGCCAGTGGACACAGATTTTCTCTCTTGCAGGGCTCTGGTTGGGTTAGGTGAAGACAGAGATTGCTATTTGCCTCCAGGCCACAGGACAGCCCAGGCTTTGTGCTTTCCTGTTGCCATTTCTCTTGGCTCCTGTCAGTGGCAGATTTAAGAGAGACTGCAAGAGCCTGTCTTCTGAGGAGGTAGAGAACATCTTCCAAGCAGGTAAAGACCTTTGTATGACCTTTCCTTAGTTTACAAGTGGTTGGTAATAGAAAGTCCAAGTGGTTGAGCTTGAAATGGCTTAAAACAGTGTCTCAGTGGTGGTGTGAAATGGAGCTCTTAATGGAGACGTGTACAAAGAGAAGGTACTATTGGTTTTGGATGATGCCACCCTATTTGATGGTGAGTCTAAAATATTGCTCACTCAAGTGGTGGGGTATTGGCTCCAATCAGACAGGAAGAAAAGAGCACTGCAACAGATCAGACCATTAGCCAATGGTATGGGAAATGCTGAATGACAGCTGGAGATTAGGCAACTTTGTGCCACTCCTGGCAATTCAGCCAGGAATTTGTCATACACAGAGCATAAGTGATGCAAGCTGTTTTTCCTGGGCACCTGTATTCCCCTGGGCTGTGTCCTTTCCCTTGAGCAATGTAGATTTTTTTTTCTGCATTGTATTTTGAATGCAGTGATTCTGACTGAAATGAAATGCATGGAGAAAATTAATGATTTGGTATCTTCTTGCTGCTGCCAAAAGAAATGTAAAAGAGTCTTTGATCTGGTGGCTTTTAAAAAGTGAGCTGGACCAGTTACTGATACTTACTGACCTAAGTAAGTGATAAAACGACTGTGTCGAAGTTTAATTAGTCTTGATCAAGATAAGTTTTTAGGATTTAGAACTAGTGGCCTTTTGAAGAAGTAAGGCTTCTAGCTGTCATTTATGTCACAACACGTCCTTTTATCATACTTTCTGTGTCTCCAGCAGGAACAGTTTTTATTTTAAAGGAAAAGAGAAATGGTTCATTTCATGGGGATTAGCACAGACAAGTTACTAATATTTGAAGGCAATTTCTCTGCCTTACCTTTTTCCCTATTTCATATCCCACAGAGATTACCTCAGACTGCCATTGTTAGTCACTGTTATTTATATAAAGATATGTAATGCATTTGTGCTTGAGGGGTCGTCTGTAACGAGGTATGCAATTTCAGACTGTAGAGACTGGCAGGAATTACTGTGAAGAATTGCTTTCCAGTGACAGCTTTATCCTGCCTGTAATATGTCATTGCGTGTGACTCTCAATTAATCACGCAATAACAAAACATTGCGTCTGGCGACAATGGTGCGTCCATTAATATCGAGAGGTAAGACTCAGCTTTATGAACACAAATGCTGTCCCCTGCCCACTCTTGCACTTTAATCAGCAAGTCTCAGCCCAGAAGGAACATTTCTCTCTTCTCCTCTCCCCCATCACCCTCTATTGCGATCTATTAAGCTGCAATCCATAACGTCTCATGTCGCTGTAATGGTCTGATGGCGTGTGGCATTAAATGATTGCATGAATTTGACTTTGTCTCGCTCTGCCTTGACCTTGGTGTCTTCAGTGGCTTCCCCTCCTTCGTTTTCAAATCGGGAGTGGGGAGCTGGAAGAGAAAATGGAAGAGTGACAGAATGGAGATGCTACACAGGAGGTATGATGTTGTTCTTTAGGAAAATGGGGGAGACAAGAGGTAGGAGATGAACCATTGCTGGGAGACGAAAATGCAATGATTTGCAAATTTGCAGGAGAAAAGCTGTCATGCTGTTGAGTATAACCTGCTCCACAGACTGAAGCCTACCACGTGCAGGACCTCATTGGTAAGCAGAGTGGAAACGTTGCAGTAATTCTTCCCCTTGCTCGTTCTGCCATTTATAATATCATTGCTAAGTAATATATCAATTTAAGTAAAATCCCCAAATCTCATTGTGTTTTACAGCTGTTATTTATATCCTGAACAGAAACATAAAGAGGCACCTGGGTGTTCTGTGCTTGGGCTACAAAGAAAGACACCCTGGTCCCAGCCACCAAGTATGAATGGCTGTTATTTCATCCAGCCAAGTTTAGGCATAGATTCTCACTCCCCTGATAGCCTTAGGTTTTTTCCAGTTGATTTATTTTGAGTTGGTATTGAGGTTTTGCACCCTGTGCAACATAAATAGGAAGTCTGGTAGTAATTAGTGTCAATGCTTTTGTTTTTTTGTGAAGAAACCTGATTTTTAAAAAGTATTTGGCAGGACAGTCTCAGAAGAATCTCCTGAGCATCCTCAGTGCTGGTTTACACCAGAGGATTGTCACTGTTACATGCAACAGAGGAAATTAATTATTGTACCTCTTCCCATGGGTTAATACTGTTAGTGAATTTGTGACACATTTGACTGGTTGCATTGAAAAGTGCACACTGAAAGAGGTATTTGGATTTTGACAATGGTGTGTTTGGTACATTGCAGTACTTTCACTTTTTGTAAATTAAAAAAAAAAAAGCCTTTGGGATTCTTAGCAATAAAAAGGTTTGTAGTTCCTTGGGGAATTCTTCATGCTTTGGCTTGCTGAATCTCCCCATTGTCTCTGAATTAGCAGCCAGACAATAAAAAAATATAGTTAATCGAGGGTTTATGTCAAACATGGTTATTCTGGAGCAAATGCAGTATTATACCAGCACCATACAAAGTTCTTGCTCCCTCTGGGCAATGTGACTTCTGCCAGTTAGCAAGAGTATTGGTTTTGGTTCTTTAATTAAGTCTAACCCCATCTCCCCTGCTGTATGAGCAGTGGATCTGACAAGATGCTGAACTTGCTAAACTATATAAAATAAAAGCACCTGCCCTGACGTGAAATTGAGGGCACTCAGTAGTGCAGAAGGTGTTCTCCTTGGTGATCCCTAGCAGATACAACCCAGCGCAGCTTCATAAAGCCATTTGCTGCCAGGTGTGGGGCTGCATATTTGCATCAAGCTTTTCCATCAGGTGAAGGCTGTTAGTGCATGTGTTAGGATCCAAGCACACACATGGGAGACCTCCTGGTTTGTAGAAGGAAGGTTTGTAATCAATTCCTCATTCCCAAATTATTTTTCCAGGGTCCCCACAGTATGGTGTTTGAGTAACAGAATAATTTCCTAGCTATTAAGTGCCTGAAAATCAGCAGTAATTAACTTAGCACAAGTCTTCTCTTCCTCTCCCTCCTCTTTGCTCAAAAAAACAAACAAACCCCCTTTCTCAGCAGAGGAAATGCAGATGGAAACAGTCTCCTCTGCCTTAGCGCAGTCATGTACAGATTACATCTTTTTCCCCCTTTCTGTTCTGTGAATAACGTAATTGCTTTGTTATCCCTCAGGGGATTTGTAATATTAACATTGGTTAATGACATTAATTCAAGTTTTTACCATTAATAAAATGGCATTGCTTAAAATTAAGCATTACATTTCAATTAGTAGTCCATCAAAGACTTTAATAGTCTGGAGCATTAAAGTGATATTTTTTTAAATTTCTTATTAATTTTTTATTGTATCATGCTAATTTCCAAAGAGTGACTGAAAGCCCAGCTGATCCAACGAACGACCCTATCTGCCATGTTTCTTGAAGGAACTTCTTTCTTTTATGACATTATGCAAAAAGGTCACATTTCCACAAAGCAGGAATCTGTTTCAGTCACCTCCTGAATTCATTATCATCCTTTTTACTTTTTAACATGAGGCACATGATATACAGGCACCCCAGGTGGACATGTTTAAATTAATCTAGTAATAATTGATTCAGAAGAGATTTGGAGGACAGAATTTGCATAAAAGCCATAATGAGAGCAACTCCTCCAAGGCCAGACTGAACAGCTAAGTCCCTGAATAACTTACATCTCCTAAACTAATTTGGTTATATATGCAGGATGAAGGTGTGGGGGCTGGAGCATCATGTGATTGGAATTCATTACAAATAATTCATCTTCTCTCAGAAGGCTAGCCCCAGAGTGTATAAAAATTATATCAGCTCCCAAATGCTTGCTCAGACCCTGCCTCTGGAAGATGATGACGAGGTTTCTGTCTGAGGGATTGTTTGGGTATTTTAAAGCATTTCTGAGTCAAAGAGCTGACACCCCAGGGCTGGAGTGTCCTCTGGCAGGCTGCTTGGCCTGCCTGGTGGGAAAATATTCAGATACCCAATCTTGGCTGGACATCTGACAGTCAAAAACATAAGTGCAGAGGAGGATCCCAGCTTTCAGTCTCAGATATTCTTCCCTTCTATTCCAGAATGGAATTTCTTAGCTAAGTTGTAGATCATTGGATTTGCATTAAATCCTGAATCACTGTGATGGTTTTGGGAATTCAGGGAGTCCCGCTACAGGGTGGGCACTCTGTACTGTTTAGTTAAAGTAAATCTGCAGACAGAGAAAATTACAACTGCAGTTCATTAAAAGAAAGCAGCCAAAGCCTTTTTGAAGGTCAGCTGTCCTCCTTTACTTTGCCTAAACACTCTTTTTGAGAAAAGCTCTAAAAGGATGTCTCTGTGACCCAGCATAGTAATGCCTGTGTTTTGAGGCTGGTGAGCTGCAGTTAGCAGGTAACACAGTACCATGCTCCTGGTATCAGAGAAGTTGCATAGCAGGTGTGGAAGGAGGGGGAAATTCAGCTCTGTCTTTTCAGAAACTGTTGATTACCGTATATTTTTCGTGGGGAAATTGATGTCACTGTTGTTTTCAGCAGATGAAGAATCAGTCCCATTTTGTTTATACCCAGCAGTCGTTAATAACCTGTCATTTATATGCTGTGTATGTTCTGCACTGCTTGCCTTCAGTGCTGCTCTGTAGCCAGGAGGATCTGGGAAGAGCAGCCCTACTTTTCAGAATCCCAAGTGCAGTGTAAGAGTTGGGGCAGACCAAAGCAGCCCTGCTGCTCCAATGAGGGGAGCAGTTAACAGAGCTCAACAGGTATCTGCTGTTGCAAGAAGTATGAGAAAAGCTGAGCATGGCAGGAGAAAAAAAGAGTCTGGCTGACAATTACTGTTTTGTCTGTTCACATTTGGGGCATATATAGGCTGTCTGAATGCTTTCTAGACAAAGGTTTCTGTATGATAAATGATACTCTACTGTGCCAAGAAGACAATGCAGCAAAACATATTCTTGTTTCCAAACAGGCTGAAACTTGGAGTTGTGCTACAGAGATGCTTTATGCTTCTTCTCCTAGAGTTACAATTAAACCATGAATATTTGTTATGTGGCACTGGGTAATCACAAATCTTTGACAAAACAAACAAGCTCTGGTTTCTCTCTCCTGCATAGGCAAGCATTAAAAGAAAAAGTTCTTCTCATCCTGTTTTTCCAACATAGCGTGGAGGAAGGAGCTGCTGGGAGGGATGAGTTGGGTTTGCAATGTGCAACAACTGCCTTTGACCCTGGCATGTGGGGCTGTGTCAGTGATGCAAGAGGATTTGTTGGATGGAGCAGAAGGGAGTGGGTGGCAGAAGCTGGAGGTAGTGTCAGAGGTTCTAAAGAGGAAAAACAAGCCTCTGGGAAAGCCCGTATGTTATGGCTTCATTGGTGTGATGATTTCATGGCTTGGTGTTTGTCTTCTGGACACTTGAATTGTGGGATTGCTTTAGGTCAGAGGAAAATTAAGTGGTTTGGTTTTTTTTTAAATTTCTTCTTTCTATTGTTTTCCCAGCTCTATTGGCACAGGGGCACCACAGTGACTACTACATAGTCTATAAGGATTGCTTATCTGCACTGCACAATCTGGGGACTGCACTTGTCTGTGACTGCACAGTCACAGTGTTGAAGAGAGAAACTTTGCGAGTTGCCAGCCTGTATTAGGTCTAATATAATTTGGAACTATTGTCACTATCTTCCTTATGAAACATCCCATGGGATGTCTGCAATAGACCCTATAATTAGAGTTGAATAAAAAAATAGCGTCAGTAAAACAATGGTTAATACTCTGATAAGTCAAAAATTCAATAACACCTATGGTTTTCATATTAAACTGTGAGACAAAAGATAAGCCCATACCAAAAGCATTTTGAAAAGTCAGGAGGAATTAATTCCTCTTTCTGTCTCTGTCTAAAACTGTCTGCAGATACTAGTGACTGAATGACAAATCTGTGTCCTGCCTCAGTTTCCAGCTGCAGTGGGGACGTCTGTGAGCAGGAGCACCACATGTCTGGAAATCACTGCAAACAGAGGATTGTCTCCAGACTGTCAAGCACAAGAATGTGTTGAAATGACAGTGGCTGTGCATTGTGGTCCTGGGGACTGTGGCTCTGCTAATTTGCACATTTACAAACCAACTACATTGTGCAGGGGAGTAACTTGAAGAAAAGCTGCTGTGTTGGTGTTTCTGTAACAGTTACAGGCTTAAGGCATCAGTCTATGGGTTGAGTACCAAACCTCAAGCCAGAAAGAACTCTTGCAGCCAGGTGGTGATTTGCAGTAAGTGTGACATTTGCGTTATGGAGCTGATCTGCATGTAAACAGCATGTCTGGTACCTTGGATTTACAGCCCCCATGCAGAGGATTCCAAATCACATGTTCAGTGGGAGAGGTGACTGCGCTGCATGGGGTGCTGAGCCCTGTGCATGCTCCTCGGCTGCAGGCAGGGCCTCTGGAATTCTGGTGATGCTGCTGTCCCATGAGCCCTGGGGTGGCTCCTCTCTTGGACTGTGTACACTCTTCCTCTTTTTGGCTGAGCATCCAGAGACTTTGACTGGGAGTCAGGAACTCCTGATTCTAAACCTAGGCTCCAGTAAATGTCGTGGCTGAGTTGCAGTTGTGCTAAGTACCATAGCATCCACTACATTCTGCTGTGGGGTTAGGCTTTGCCTTCATCTCTGTGTTTCACAGATGGAGCACATAAAAATAATTCCATAGCCAGTCCAGGTCTGGGAATTACGAAAAATTTGGTAATTCTTTGGCAAACCTTGACATCTCTCAGAGAGGCCATTCTGTGAACAGTAAATAGAAGATACTTCCATCCCCCCTGCAGAGGCACTTTTCTAGAAAACAGTGGCAGCATACCACCAGGGAGATAAATGCGTGTGAGCCTTCATTGCCATATACAATCTTTGAATAAACAGAAGACTTCAGACTCCAAGGCACCTTTTCTCAAGTGCTAAATTCATACCCCCAAACAAATGCTAACAAAGCCTCTCGTGTCTTTATATTAAGTGTAGCCAGTAAAGAAAAGATCTAGAGCTCTCTGGGGAGTCTCTTGAAGCACTTGGGGACACACTCAATGTGTGGTCAGGTCAGCACTACTCAAAAGCAAGTCTGGGTGTCAGCAGAGCAGGTATTTATTTATGCCCACTGGATTTGGCAGGAACCCAGAAGTACAGTATATTTTGCGCTGTTACACAGACTTTTATTGTCGAATCAGCTTTATTTAATGGAAAGTTTCTATAACAGGGTCTTGTTTTGGAGGGCTTCCTCTACAGGTGAGGAAACAGTTCTGTTTCCAGCACCTTGTGGCAGTGGACTGGACTACTAAGGCCAAGTAACCAAGTGGTGGCTGATGGCTTACTGAGGGCCTACACCAGTTTATAGAGGAGTGGCCAACAACCAATTCATTTTGTGCTAAACCATTATTAAGAATTTTGTCTCTGTTACCTGTTCTGAATGAAAATAGCCCATTGCATTTTGTGGGCTTGGTTTCGGACCTTGATCAGTCCTGGGTGGCTTTGATCAGCAATCAGAAAGAGCCCTAGAAATAAAATGCCCCCAAGTGCACTGTCAATCTTTTGTGGAATGTAGTCCGAAAAGCATCAAAGTCTAGACTACTGCTATTCAGCTCCACTACAGGCTTCATGAGCCATGAACCAAACAATATATTAGGAAAAACTGATTTCTCCCTTGCAAAGAATTACCTGAATTATATATATATATCTAGATAACAGAAGGGTTTCAATGAATTGACCTGTGTTGCAAAATCTTGATTGTTTTATTCCTGATACAAAACCTACTATGATACTGCAAGTGGTGCCCTGCAGACTCTGTGAGGCAGGAGCTGTGAGAGGGGTCAGCATGCAGCTCAAGCTTCTGCTCTGCCACAAGACAGCATTTTGCCTGCACACACTTGAGATGCACCCTGCTGCTGAATTGCAGGGGGATTTGAAGATAACCCTTGGATTATATGTATGAAGATGTGGGTTTGTCTTCCTGGGGTGTTGTGAGAGCCAGTTCAGTGTGAGACTCATAGATGATGTTGCAGGTGAGGTCATGGGAAGCTCTGAACAAGGTGGGTACACACGAGCCTGGTGACAACCAGAGCAAGACCTGTGGCATATAAACTGCCGTGAAATCCAAAGTGAGCTCACTGATTCTTCAGAAGGCTGTAGGGTGATTTAATTAAAGCTAAACAAGATCTCTTCACAGATTCTCATCTCAGCCATAGTTTGACCATTTCCATAGATTTGCCTCACGAAGTAAATAAGTGAGAAAAGCTCAGTATCCACAAGTCCAGTCTAACAGTGCATATGAGATTTGACCTCTGGACGTGCAAGTGCAGCATGCCATGTTTAGGCTGCAATACAGATCCATGTCCCCAGCATGGACACAGCTGAGGGCTGAGTCTGTGCATGTGGCCAGGGGCAGAGGGAGAAGCTGTGCTTTTTCTTCGATAGTGTGGAATAGCCCTTGGAGCCAGTTGGGTGGGATGGATTCCAGCTGGAGAGGGAGGGAAGGGTGAGGAGCATCAGATGAATAAAGGACCATAGTTTTGTTGGCCTTGGAGCTTTGTTTTCTAGGGCAGAGCTGCCTGTGCCAGCCTGTCATAGTCACATTTCTGAGCTGTCTTGCTTTACAATGTTTATATTTATTTCCCTTATTCTTCCAGTACTTTTTTGAATACTTTAATGTCCACATCTTTCCATTGCTCCTTTTCCCTCTGCTATCCCAGTCTAATAAAACCATAACTGTGGCAATCACAAAAGATCCTGAACAGAAGAATTAAAGCTTTTGCAGGAGGTTCCTTTTTTAGTCTTTTTTTAAGCCATCTCTTTCCTTTAAAATGAAAGATGAAGCATTTCCTTTTATCCTTTAACTTTACTGTCACATTTTATTAAGTCAAAATGATAGTTACAGTCAGAGGAAAGCAGGATATGAATTCCTGGTACAGCCATTTTTAAAGTGTGCTTTGTTTTAAAGCACTGAAGATTGATTGAAGATATTTTTCTTTTAGACACAAAGCTTTAGTCAAAAGGGGCCTGATCTGAGTTACCCTCTGTAAATCAGGATTAGTTCCTGTGAAATCAATGGAGTTGCAATGATACAATATGGGGCGAGTTGGAAAAGACTCACGCCCTGACAATAAATAAGGGAGGGACTGTGGGCGATGCCCTGAACGCTGCCCTTGCGCCGGGGTGAAGCGGCGAGGCAAAGCAGAATTACACCCTGTCCCTCTCGGGCTGCCATGGAATGTCCTGGCTGGGAGGTGGGCAGGAAGAGTGGGCTTGTGCTGACACGCACCCTGAGGTTGCAACTCTCATCTTTGGAGACGCTCTGAGAGTGCAGACCTCCTGCCTTTCCCAGATGGAGCAGCTCTTTGCACATCCCCTGCCACTGCCACTATGGTCAGGGAGGCCCATGAGCTGAGAAAGCCTGATTTAAGAGACAAGAGGATGGTGGCAGAAGTGGTGCTCTACAAAATACCGAGCTGTGGGGCAAATTTCACCAAATCCAGTGTAGCCTGAATTTATTGGCCTTTTTCTGTCAGAGTGCTGCAGGGATTCACTGTGTGGAGTAGAAAAGGGGAGAAAGATGCCCCATCACTGGCATTTGGGGCTGTGCAGAGGCTCAGAGGACAGGCTTTCATGAGGTACAAGACAGATAAACTTGGACAGATAATATTTTTGGACATTTTTATCTCCTTTTAATGTGTCTGCATTGGGCCAGGGAGAGGAATAGCTAAGGTGGTAAAGATGCATCAAGATGAGCAAATAAAGAATTGAAATTATATGCCCTGTCTGAGACTTCAGTTTAACCAGGGATTTGAGCTCTTGTCTCTCATCTGCACTGAAACCTTGACAGCTGATTTCTTGAGCCCTAAGCCATTCTGAGCAGACAGTCTAATAAGAACAGCTCTTTTTATAGCATTTAACTGTATCTAAACGGCTTAAGGCCAGAGCAAGCTCCAGCACTGCAAAGCACCACAAGTCTGGGCTGTGCTTGGGACATGCAGCGTTCTAGCAGTCTGGATGGGGACTGGCCCTAAGCACTGGTCATACTCCAGGCTCCACAGAGAAAATCTGCAGCTTGGGCAAAATTGGAGTCTTGGATTTGGCCACCTCCAGTAAAATTAAAACATTTCATTTCATTAAAACACTTCATAACTGCTGGACTCTCCCAGGCAGTTACGAGCTTGCTCTTGGCATACAGCTGACCTGCGCTTGCACATGGCACTGCTTCATATTAGGAGTGTGGGGTTCTTTTTGGAAATAAATTTGCAGCAGCTGGGAATTACTAAGTTAGAGTCTTAAAATACTGAGAAAAAGTGAACAAGGAAGGCTGGGAAGGGACAGGTTGAAGTACTAAGATTTTTCAGTGTTATCCACTGTCTCAATATAGTTCAACTCTAGGGCACTGACTTCTGTTGCCCTTGATCAAGCTGGCATTTACCCACTGACTGTGACTCCAGTAAGACACCAACTCAGGGCTGCACATGACACTGATTTTCCTCAACTTTCCAGCACACAAACTCTCCACACATTTGATGAATGCAGTTGGATATAGGAGATAGAGAACACAGTGAAGGATATGAGTTTTTTATAAAGTTCCTTTTTCACTTTGGTTTGGTCATTTATTACTTTCCACTTCAAGTTTGAAACCATTATTTTCATGCACACTTTGAATTTCCATATGACAATAAGGAAAAGAAGATGGAACTTTACCCCAAATACTGGTTACAGCTTTCTAAGGAACACTGAAGACTCTTGGACTGTGGTAAAATCTCCCAGGGAAAATGGCAGAAATCCAGATACTTGGCACATTTTAGAACTAGTCCAGACAAAACACTAGTAAATGTACTCTGCTTTGGCATAGAATAGGCTGTGGGATGTTATGAAGCTTTCCTGTATGCTATTTTTTATCATATCATGACCATAATGAGTGTGAAACTTGAATTTACTCTTCTGCTGATTGCACACCACACAGGGCTGTAGAGGACCATAGGACCCTATCATGTGACTTTGTTTTAAGATTTTTTTTTCACCTAGCTTGAGATCATTGTTTGGACGATTAGTACATGAAAATGGCCATATTGGCTCAGACTAGAAGTCTGTCTAGTTTAGTACCTTCTTTCTAGAATTAGCCAGTAATGGCTGCACTGGGAGTAGTAGAGCGTGCGTAAAGTGAGATTTCCATGACTGTCTTTTCCAGTTTCCAGCAAGGATATCTGACAGTGAAAAAGTCCTTTTGCCTTTTGTGCATTTCCCACAACAACCATCTCCTGTCTAAGGAAAGTTTGGCTTTGACTTTAAGTGTATCCGAAAGCTATACAAAATGCACCTCCCTGGCCTTCATATCTCTGTGCTGTGCTTCATTTCTGGATCTTTACTAGAAAAAAATGATCATTTAATCCAGTGGCCAAAAATATAATGTGAAACTTCATCTTCAATAATTTTTATTACAGTGTAGCTCATACAACATGTCCATCATGTGAGGTGCCACAGTACTCATTGGTGTACACCCTGCAGTTTGCTTGTGCTTAATGACTAAATGTTGTGCTGGCCTTAGCTTTAAATGATTTCACATCTCTTCCTTCTGCCAGTACCATTTTTTAATTTAACATTATATTTGCTGTGTTTTTAAAAACAGCCACCCTCCATAGTAAAGTGCTGTAGAACCTCTTTTGGAGAGCTGGAAAGGGATTTTATGTATCACTGCATAAAATCTGCATGTATATGGGGATGGAAAAAATGTGAAATGTTGTAATGTCTCACTCACACTGGTTGGGAAACCAAGTCCCTAGAACTACCCTGAGCCCTGAATGCCAATGCTATTTTCAGTCAAAGGTATGGAGCTGCTGTGAGGACATGCAGAATGTATGCACTGGCAACTCATCTTTATGCGTGTTTAAAATCACAGAAATACAGTTAAGAATAAGACATAGGATCCATTTTTCAAACCAACTGTCTCCCATTTCTGGTGTAAGCAGTCCCTTATTGCTCTTGTGATGCCCAAAGACCTTTACAAGTTTCTTCCAGCTCCTTGATGTCTCAATATTGTCCTCTGTATTGGAGTTTGCTCCATGCCACGAGCCTGTCATTGTGCATCTGTGCCTCATGTTATCTGCCATCAGCCTGCCCATTTCAGGTCAATGAAAGTGTTTTAGAGATTCCAAACAAAAATGTAGAGGTATCAGACACTGCAGGTGTTGACTGTTACACTAACTTTATGAATGACATCTGCAGGAATTGAAAATCTCATTATGTGTGAATTTAATCAGAATCAGCTTTATCACTAGATGAGATTTAAAGGTAGGAGACTCTATTTGTTTGAAAACATGCATTTTGCAATAATTGAACAAAGTTCCATAGGAAAATATACTATGCACATCAATAAGATTAAATTTGGCAATGCAGATTTCCTTGAGCTGAAGCATCATCTTGGGGAGCTTGTGGCATGGGCTAATTAATCCTCCATCCTCTGCCTCAGGCCTGGTAGGCCCAGGGGAATTTTTAGAGCTGTGCCTTTACTGCTACTGTTGTTAAAAATGCTCACATAGAAAAGGCATGACTTTCCTCTCTCCTCGCCTGAGAGTGAATGCTCCTCCTCTTTAGCTGAGCCTCAGCTCTTGTGACTGGGAGCTGTAGCGTCCCATGATAATGAAGGCAATCTACTCACTTCTCACCATTTTCCCCTTTAAATTATTCTAATATTTATGTTACCTCAATTAGCACTTTCCTGGCAAGACCTTTATACTGGCTTGTTTTGTTTTAAGACATTTAAAGCAGCAGTGGTCAGATGTATGAACCACATGTTAGAACAGTAATTGCCCTTGTGCTTTTGTGGTGACTGATGTTGGCCTTTCTTAGCAATCTCTTGAATTTAGCATGGAATATACTATGGACACATTATGAAATTGAGGAGGGAGGTGTCCACACTGGGGGAAACATTTACACCTGGGTTATTTGAAATTTCCTGTTGTCAGTGCCAGCCAGCCATTGCACACCAGGTGCTTTATAAAACGCACACCCCAAGGGTACACAGAGATAGGTATTTAGGGAGCTGTGCACTTCCCTTCTTTATGGCTGTGAGCTGGGGTGGGTTTTTTGATTTTTGTTTGGTTTTTGTTGTTTTGGTTTGGTTTGGGTTTTTTGTGGAATATTACGTTATGTACTTAGCACAAGTAGGGTTGATAGGAAAGGGGAACTCCACCCTTCCCCATGGTACACGCTCTGGATAAGAATTTGCCTTTCTGAAAGTGGAATTATTTGTATTTCAGGTATCCTCTGTGGGCCTATCTTGGAAGCTAGATCTGCAGCCGCCCTTCAGTCATGATTGTTTCAAGATTAAAGGCCATTTCCCTGTCATTGCCAAGTCTTTTTCTTCTTGCTTTTCATCTCTCAGCATCACAGAATGTACCTGAATACACTGAAGCTGAACATCAGCAATGTGTTAGGAAAGAGCACCCCACAATTGCTTTTGAAGGTAAGAGCTTCTATTCCTGTTTCAGATTCCAACTGGATGATCCATTTAGGTTTAGTCTGTGCTATTTTTCCTTACAACTGTGATCCACAGGCCAGGACAAGTGGCCCGATGAATCATTTTCCCTTTGATGCTTTACAGTGTTTTAATTCTGAGGTTTCACAGCAGTCACTTAATTCAGGCAGTTTTGGGACTACTGGTCTAAGAATCTCAATTTTCTACTCTGTTACAGGCTCCCTGTAATCTTGTGCCATGCTGAAACTGTGTTTCAGTTTCCTTTTCTCTAACTGGTTTCAGTAATGGCTCACCTGGCTTGCTGGAGCCAGACACTTAAAAAGTGAAATGTGGTAGAGAATTCGGACATGCTTCACTGCAAGAGAAGTGAGTTGATTTAAAATTGCAGGGAGTGGCTGTGCTTTTGTTTGTAGCATTCCTGGTTTGGTTTGGTTTTGTTATGTATTTGTCACCTGGGCTAGTAGTGTTTCTGTCGTTCATCTGGGCATTTAACTTGAATGTGAGAGGGGGCCTTTGTGTTGCAATGGCCAATTCTTTTCCTGTTCTTTTGAAGCGTGGGATTTTTTTTTGTCCTTATCCCAGTCAGATTTCCCATGAACGTACATGGCATGTACTCCTCAATTGTTGTCTGGATAATCTGTCCACTTATCCACACAACAGCTAGATCTTTATATTGGTACCATTGCTATTTGAAAATTCACTCCAGACTAGTGTGTTAACTCAGCGTGCCAGCATCAGCAGCTGCTGAGTCTCCTTGCTAAAAATGGTTTCCTCAAAAATGTTGGAATATCGATTTTGGTTCCCATTTAAGACTTTGCAATGCATCTCCAGTTACATTCTTTGCTAAAGGCAATTGAGTACCTTGCAATGTGTCTCTAGTTAAGGTTCTTTGCTAAAGGCAATTTTGTTGTGGTTTTGTGACCTTTGAGATAGGGTTTCCAGGAAGAAAGTAGTCAAAGACTTCCTTGCTGACCTTTCAGGGTTCTTCTAGAGAGCTTTACTATTCTTCACAGAGGAGGAAACTCTTGTCTCTTAATTTGGAAAGTTTAAGAGATTCCTTGTCTGTTTTCCATTATCCATGCCTTAAAGGTTTAAGTGGATTAAAATAAATTAGCAGAATCTTTAAGCCTACATGATACAGCACTGGCTCTAACCTTGCTCTGGTAAATAAACCTTGATTTTAATTGCTAAATAAATCTAGCCATCTGTTTTAACTGGGGAGGGCCAAAAGAAGAAGCCCTTGCTGTTAAAAAACAGTGAAATTCAGTTCAGTAGATAAAAAAATAATGAGAATATTATAGGTAAGGAAAAGAGAAAATTTGTTTTTCTCTCTATTTACCAGGAGCACCAGACTTTGAGTTTACAGAGGATGTGTCTGTGCAATCCTGCACTGAGGTAAATCATTCTGCAGGGAATATTAAGAGACCCAATTCCTGAAGTTGAGGAATTGGTGGGCATTTCTTGGCACTCAATATGAGTGCTACTCTGCAGAATTGATGGCTGTGTAAACACACTCATAATCTGCCAGTTTGCTTTGTTTTAATGAGGCATAAATATTTCACGGGAAAAAAAATCTGTCCTCCTCTTTCACTGTTCTTGTTCCCTTCCTCTCTTCAATGAGAGAGGGCAAAAACTGGTGAGTTAATTAGAACCTGACAATTGTGCAAAAGAAAGAAAGAGTGAAATTGCAGATGCATCAAGAAAATGACCCAGATTATCATTTGAGTTTCTTAGATTCAGAGTTATGTTTTTTCACAGCATCTGTTTCCTTGTGATTGTTCATGATACAGTTTAATCTTGTATTTTCTGCTGCAAAGCTCAGCTGGAAAATACCCAGGAATTAAATTAAAGGTACGTTTTGTCTGCTGCACATAGCTTTTAAGGTCTGGTGAAGAGGGCTCACATGTACAAGACCACACCTCAGTTCATAATCTGATTTCTCTTAAAGCTATACCCTGTTCTGATGCCAGCACATTCAGGTTTAGGCTGCAATGGTAGAGGAATCTAAATTTTATGTGGTGTTCCCAGATTGCTCTGAGGATGTCTCTGCTTAACAGCGTGGCTCAGAGGCTTTCTGTGGGTCTCCAGATGCATCGACTCACGAATCACAACCTGGTACACAAAGGGAGTGTGTAATGACTGAAAGAGTGACCCCAGCAGAGCCCTTCTGATGCTCCTGCTGCCAGGGGAAAGGATTATGTTACACCAGCAATTTTCTGTGGATGGGCCATAATAATAATAAGGCCTCTGACCATTAGGTCATACAGGGTGCATTAATTTACTGCCAGAATGAATAGGTTAACAAAACAGTTTATGTTACAAAGGGGTTGAGTAGCCTCTTTTTCACAACCATGCTAACCAGGCTTCCCATCACCAGACAAATGGGATGCCATACCATGTTTTGTGTTCTCTAGTCTTCAGTTCCCACTTTGCTTGTGCTCAGTCTCTTTTTATTATACTTTACCCCTAGATTATATTCTTAACATCTGGTTGACTGGATAATGTCCTTGTTGTAGAAGAATACAAGTAAAACTTCTTTCTGCCTATTTTTCCCTTACTTCCTGAGAAATTCTGTATTTTTTATGTTGTTCTTATTGTATCTCATCTACACTAGCCAATCATCTCTTTGAATTGGTATCTCTTTGTCTTGCTATGAGAGTGGGAAAGAAAGATAGAAGCCAGTACATGTCCTACTCATTTAATCAGAAAGGAGACTATGTATGTAAAATGCTTTTACTTTAGCTGTGTTCAGACCTGAAGAAATGCCTGTGTCTTTACAGACTCCATTCCCAAAATTATTTGTGCCATTACTTGTGACATAGAGAAAATGGTCTAGACAAGTCAAGGGGCATACATTCTGGTTCTAGATATACATACTTTAAATGCTAAAGATAACATTTGCTCTGCCAGGAGACGTGGGCTGGGGAGGGGCCATGAGCTGAATGCTTTATCCTTGCAGCCTGCAAGGAGATCCTGAGGGACACGACAGGAATTTTGTGCTGCAAACACCGTCCTGTGTGTTTGCACAGTACCAAACTAACACAACGGTGCCCCAGTTTCCCTGGGGCTTATAAATGGTGCTCATTGTACAGTTCACCAGCAATAATAATGTACCCAGTTTGGGCTTTTCATAATTAGATTGTTCTACTCTGTGCTTATAGGAAATCCAGTTAAAGTTTGATTTCCCTTGTTAGATCAATAAGAAAATGATCTTCTATTTCCCAGGAGGCTGTTTCTGCTGTCTTACTACCTATTTGACTGTTAGTGGGTAGCTACATTAAGGATGTTGCATGCTTGTTTGTTTTTCAGTGAGTTGAGAATTTAGTGAAACAAGTCAAGTGTATTCTTAGTGCATCCCTTTTTATTTATACATGCATGTACACATGCATCCAAGTCCCATTTCACAAAACAGTTTGTCATCCCAGCACAGCTCCCCTGTGGTCCACTCTGGTAAGCCAAACACCAGAGAATTTGTTTCTACTTCTTGTCAATCATGTTCATATTTCTCATCTTTTCTGTATGGATCTTACTGCCAATACATCAGTGCCTGCATTTGCAATTGGGCTGCGCTTGTGTCGTACTGTCCTGGTTGCCAGCAGTATACTTCATTGTTGTACAGCTCCTTCTTGGATATAAAGCACCTTTGCTATTCCTTAAAGACATTTGGAGCTCCTTTGTAATGTGCCTCCTGGGAAAACCAGAAACATCTTCCATGCCCATACTATATAAGGTTTGTCATTTCAAGAGCCAGAGCCATGAGGGACATGCATTCGTGTTTGTAATGGCTGCAGAGTGTTTGGCTTCATCTTGTTCACCAAGGAAGTGCTTAAAAGTCTGCAAACTCATCTGTGTTATGTGAATCATTTGGATGTTCACAACTTCACTGGAAATGAGTTGTAGACAGGTTTCCACTTGCAGTTCCTACTATTATTTATTTCTCATTAATTTCATCCATTAAATCAGTATGCTCAGGAGAAAGTATGATAACTTCCCAGGTTTTTCTCTGTTCTGTCTCTCAGGGCTTTTTCCCCTGGGTCATGGCAGTTAGGGTAAGATGGAAGAACATCATTTGTCCCTGCTTTAATAATTGCAGCCTGTCTTCATCGATAAAAACACCTCAGCTGATCCCATGCTGAGGCACAGGACAGAGGTGGACTTGGTTAAATAGCTTATATATCAGATCTTCTCAGGACTGCAAATCTCAGCTTTGCAGACAGTATTATCGTGGCTGGTGTGAGTTCTCAATGTGTGGCATTTGATCCATTGTCTAATCCTCTATCTCTCCTAGATGCAGACAAGTTGCTCTGTCTGTTGCCTCAGGTTTTCAAATT
The DNA here is from genome assembly GCA_013398275.1 of Promerops cafer. Lineage (NCBI taxonomy): Eukaryota > Metazoa > Chordata > Aves > Passeriformes > Nectariniidae > Promerops > Promerops cafer. The sequence goes on along the minus strand of VZSE01002604.1, from coordinate 4,409,548 downwards.
GATTTAGTTTGGGAGTGTTTAAATCTGGGGGTTTACTTCAGACTGTCTGTAATTATTACCTCCTACCAGATAAATGTGATTCAGGTGACTTGAATGTAACTTGCTATGTATTTTCTCAAGATTTTATTTCTTTAAACAACATTTTATTGAAATGTGGCCAGCTTCAAACACTGAAACCTGTAGGGAGCAGCTAAATGTTTTCTTGTATTGAAAGCAAAAGCTATTTTAACTTTGTGGGCTGAAGGATAATAAGGTATGATTTATTTGTTTAGAAAGTTCTTGACATTTCACCAAACACCCCCACTATTGTTGAATTGGTCACTAATACATTATTCCCTTTACTGTATACTGATGGGAAAAAAAGCACATTAGCATTCATCAGCTCCAAAGGCCAGCTGGGAAAGCCCCATAGGAAATTCTGCTCAAGATATATACTTTTCTTGAGCAAGTGAGATTTGACAATCCAAACCAAATTTTTAGTTAACGAAGGATGAAGACTGTGAAGTATTAAAGGTGTACCTATGTAAGCATTAAGGGAAGGCACAATACATTATGGAAGAATTGTCTTCTAGCTCATAGCCTTGCTGCTCTTGGCTCTCCATACAAGGAGTCCAAACACTAACTGATGATGGAGTTTCAGCTGGAAGCTGGTGTCATCCTGTGCGTGCTTCAGAATAGTTGACCTTCAGTGCATTTCAGTATGGATTTTGTTTCCATTAAGCAAGGCTTGTAGCAATTTTCCTTTTAATCTTGAAAAACAGAACTGTGGCAAATGGAAACTAGAACTTTCTTTCTTAGATTTGATTTAGAATTTGTTTGAAAATTATGACTGATAAAGCCATAAATATACAGTAGTTAGGGAAATAATTGCCCTCAGACAAAACTTCTGAAAATTACACCCAACCGCTCTCAGTATATTTTTCTTTCCAAAATAAGAATTGTAAAAGTAATGATTCTAGTTCTTTAAGACTTCCTCATTAACGGTGTCCAAGGCACTTCATAAATAATTGCAATGAGATTTGATTGAAAAAATTACTCAGTGTGCTGTTTCTTGAGACCTCAGGAAGAAAGGGAGGGTTGGAAGAATGCCCTTCATTCACAAAATGCTTTAGATGGAATAAATCATGACAAGCAGGAGAGAAAAGGAAAACTTTGCAGTGAAGCTTCAGGAAGTGAAGTGATCAAGTAACTTAGATATGGGAGTGAGGGAAGGTAAAACTTTAGAGAGGTACAGCAGCTCAAGGGAAGGAGCAGCCTCTGACCATGAGTGGTGGTGTCGATGAGAGGGAGGCATCCTCAGCAGCAGGACTGAGTGAGGTAGACATAGAGTGGAGGAGCAGGTACTCAGGTCACCATTATGCATGGACCAAGGCTGTGAAAAACTCATGTGAGCAACAGAGTAGCTGATTGATATTTTCCAGAGGTACCACTGGTGTAACTGAGGCTGGCGGCAGCATGTGCACGGTCCTGTCTTTGGCACAGGGGTTGGATCTAGGACACAGGGATGGGCAGCCTTTTTTTGGGATCTCGGGCATACATCAGAGAAAGGGAACAGGGTGGAAATCTAAAGTGAAGTGCTTATCTTCTTTTTCTGTGGTTCAGTGCAAACAAAGACATCCCTTGGAGAGACCTCATTTTCAATTTCAAATCTTACTTAATATAGTTCCCTAACTGAACAGGTTTGTGATACAGCAATGGTACAGCAGACCTCATTTATTTGGCACATCTGCTTCTGGTAAGTGTTAATGTATCACATTCTCCTAAAGCCTTCCATTCAAGGATGACATTATGCTTTGATAAAGTTCACTTTAGTACTAGAAATCTCATAAGAAATATTCTTGTTTTATCATACAGGGTTCACCCTGGAAAGCCCACAGATAGTCTCAGCTCAGTCAGGTTCTCCATATGTACTTTTCTTGAAGTCAGTGTGGTTGTGTATTATTAGTTTCCAATTTAAAACACTGATTCTTATGAGAACTGCCTAATTTCAAAACTCTTACAGGAATTTACAGCCTGTGCTCTCCTTCCTTGCTGTAACTGCCTCATGGTGGGAGCTTTGTCTGCAGAAGACAGGAGTCCTCATAAGCCTGGCAGCTACACAGCACAAACTGTGCATTAAACTGAGCATCTCCAGTTCAGTCTTTGCTTAGCCAGCAAAGAGGATCACCTTCTGCTTCAGGTGCTCACCACAATCAGACACTTCTGCTTCTGTGGCAGGTCTGGTTACCTGCAGGAAAAATTCAAGGAGAGTTTAGCCCTGCTTTCTCTGCCTTCTCCTACCTTCTCACTAGTGAAAACAATTGTCCTGAATATTGCACCACCTCTGCTGGCACAAGGGGCTGAGTTAGACATGTAACTGTAAGGATAGTGAAAAAAATTTGCCTCCAGGTGTGGAGGGGGCAGACTGAAGGGTCCTTGAATGATGACAAAGGGGTGTTGATTTTTTTCCTCATCAGACTGCAGTGGTTGTAGGAGCCAGGATGCAGCTTGCTTTCTTGTCTGAAAAGAGGGATTATACTGATCAGAATGTTATAGGAAGTTGCAAGTGATGCATGAGCACTCACTTTATCTTTCTCAGTGAGGGAGATTGCGTGACAGCTACAGGGCTTGTCTTGGTAAACAACAGATCACAATACTTAAACGCTCAGGAGAACAAGAAGTCTTTGGGTTTGCTCACAGTGGGGCCGTGTGTGGCACTGCTTAGTCAAGTTTCACCAGCTGCTGGTGGGGCGCAGGGCTGTGGCCACATGACACTGTGCAGGGCTGTGTGGGGCTGCAGGCAAGGTTGTTGAGGAGGGGAGGAACTGCTAGGGTGGTGTTTGTCCCAGCTGACAGCCAGCTGAGGAAAGCCAAATCTATTCTTTCCATAAAGTCCGGTGCTATGTAGACACATGTCTTTGGTCCTGTAAGTCTCAGGCAGGGCAAATGGACCTGCTTATGTCTTGTGGACACACATCCATATGCACCACTCTTGCAGCACTGTGGCATTCCCTCTTGCTCTTTATTGGCCATGGCCAAGGAGAACCTGAAATGGTGTATTTGAGTCATTATCCCTAGAGGTATTCAAAAGAAGAATAGATGTGGCCCTTAGGGATGTAGTTCAGTGGTGGACTTGGCAGTGCTGAGTTAATGAACTTGATGGCTGGACTTGATGATCCTAGATGTCTTTGCCAACCTAAATGATTTTATGTTAGTTGGGGATTGAGGTCTTGGTGGACCTGAGCTATACGAACCATGCTGAAGAGGGAAGAACCTCTCTCGAGTTACAGCACTTCTTTCCCAATCTCCAGCCTGAGGCCTGAGGACTTACCAAGTGAAAGTCTCCTGGCTCCTGGAAGTCTCCCAGCTTTGCCCTGCATCAGGTCTGGATGGAACTTCTGCCCATTCTTCACCATGTGCAAATTAGGAACCCAAGTGAAACAGAGAGGGATGAGGCTGACCTCTCTGATGGAACAGAACTGCTGCATACTGTAGAAATGTGCCAAATTGGGAATGTGAATTGCAGTCCTTCAATATCCTTTTTTGAGGTGGCCCCAGGACAACTTACCAGCATACTGTCCCATACTGGAAGTGAGCACTACTTCATGCTTATTATTTAGTGTTTGCTTTATCTGGGATTGAATCCCTGGGTTCTTCCTCATATATTGGTTTGTTTTGCCAGCTGCTCCATATTAATAATAAAGAAATAAACAAGCAATTATAATTGTACTTTTGAAAAATTGGGTTTGGACGAAGTTCTTTATTCTTCATATTGAAACAATTTACCAACACTTGTTTTGAAGAAATGATTAAAATTTAGGAAATAAAGAGCCAAAATTCTTGGTATGCAATACGCAATACTTAGTGCCTTCTGTACATCACATGCCTTGATAATATAATGCCTTGATGCACCAGCCAGTATCCCTAAACCCATTTAACAATAGGAACCACTGTGACATTAAATAGTTTTATGATTTGCTCAAGACAGAGAACTCCTGTGTCAGTGCTATTGGGCTCTTGGGACCATGTCTACATCTCCAGCTGTCATTTCTCTCTTCAGGTGGAAGCAGCTCAGCAAGATCAGTTCAGAGAGGAGCTGTAGATGTTAAGGGAAGAGGCACAAAATCATCCAGATCTTGAAATGTTACTATGTTTATTGTGATTCCTATGGCTCTGTGGAGGCAAGACCTGAATCTTTGGTTTGGGGATTTTTTCCCTTCAGGATGGTAAAAAACAGAGCCTTTTCTTCTGTGCTGTTCTATTCCTTGGTTGCTGAGGCATAGGACTATTCCTTCTTTTACAAGACCAAGAGAAAAAGTCTTATCCTTTCTTTTTCCAGTCATCTCCTATCCACATATTCTGGGACCGTTTGGACAGGGACATTAGCAACCCTTGTTTCTTGGATCTAATGGAAAAGGAATGGCTCACTGCAAGCTGCTATCACAGTGACTCACAGGCCACTCATGGTTTAGTTCATTGTTCTTTCATCTGAGAAGGGGCTTTGTAGCTGGTCAAGACAGGAAAAATTGTTTGAGTGGGCAGGAAATGAGGTAGAAACATGTCTAGAAGGTGAAGATTGCTAGGAAAGAAAGCAGGAATGGGAGGAGAGGTGAATATGGGGTCAGAAGGGTAAACTGAATGAAACCATGAAACTGAGACAGCTGGAAGAACATCTGAGTTGGGTTTAGGTATTGACGGGAGAGAGAAGGAAACTGCTGGTTTGACCCATTTTGTAGGAGGGCATGTATTCTGTCAGCCACGTTCTAAGTCCTCAGAGCTGTGAGTGGAGATCAGAGATTTGAGTAGACAATGACACTGGAAATTGCAGAGTTGGGATGAGGACATGTTTAATGTACAGTTAAAGATTTCAATGGATCAGGTTTAAAGAAAGAAAGAAAGAATACCAGTAATGAGGTGGAGGTGGTGATGGGAAGACAAGACAGCAGGGTGATATGTATGTGTAGGAGGACTTCTGGGGTAAAGCCAGATTGAGGTTTTTGGCCTCATAAGTAAAGTTGAGCTCTGAGTGCTGACACATTTGTTTGCTCAGATCTGCCCGTGCAGCAAAAGATTTCTCCCTCCCCTGATAAATTTGCTAAATTGTGGAGTGGTTTTGCATTGTGGAGGCTACTCTTAAAACTCAGCATGGAGTGGGAGTAAAAGTTAATGTCCAAAGTCTATTGCACTAACCTGTGGTGTGACCTACAACTGAGAGCTAAAATTTAAAATGAACCTGATATTAAAACATGATTCATTGTCAGTCCAATAAAAATAATGTTGTAATTTCATTGTAACATTGATGCATGCTTGGAAACGTCCACACTTGCAGCATTTGAGAAGACAGGTGATAGCATAGCTAGGTAATCATTAGCTTTCTAAGCTTTGGTTACAGCCTTGTTTGCCTTGTCTCGGATGGGTCTGGTCAGGGGCCCACACACAATGGAAACAGTGGTCTCAGTCTTAGCAGGCAACTGTCTATTTAATGGAAAATCTCTGAATACTGAGGCTAATTGAAGCAGAGAATGGTCTGAGATGGTAGATCTGATTCTGAAAAGGGGACATTTCATCAGTCTGTAGCAAGAAGAGAGACGGAGGCCTTTCCTTGTTTTACAATATGATTTGTATCTCTTGGTCATGGTTCAAATCCAATACTGAGAGTCCTTCAGCCTAGTGGGTGGTCTGAAATAAAATGGAGTGGTTTAATCACTATACATAATCTGCCCTATGCCAAGGCTGAAGCAAACCAAAAGGGGAGGATATTGTACAAGTTACAGAAGTCATGGCTGTCACCTGGGCCTTGTTGGGAGTGCTCCCATACTCACACAGAGTAATCAAGCATGTCTTGAACTAGTAAGCTGAGTAAAGAGAACTTAGAAGAGACCATGCTGAGGCAGTAAGGGAAGCATTCAATGTGTGCTCAAGTTAGCACTGCACAAAAGTAGGTCTGAGTATCTGCAGAACAGGTACTTCTTTATTGCCATTGAGTCTGACAGGTCCAAAGTGCTGTGTATGCTCTACTTCATTGCACAAACTTTTACTGTTGAATCAGCCTGTTTTACAGAGCCTTACATAAGGTATGAGATTCAGGTTATCTTTTCTGGAAAGGGGACCCTCTGAATTTCTCTCTCTTAAGGTCTTTTTATGATCTCTTTGAAGCTTTTCTGTGCAGTCCTAGGATAGGAGCATGGTTAGCCTGTGCTTGTGGGTATACCCTCATTTTACACAAAGAATCCTTGGTCCTGTTCAGTTTAGTTTCTTTTGCTTCAAATAGGAAATTCTTGCTGGGAATTATTTTGCAAGAGCTGTTCTTGAATAGCACTGTGGGTAGCCATACTCCATGCACCTACAATGGCTTTGCAATTTCAAGGCATGGGCATTTAACCTCTCTGCTCTTGTGTGATGTGTGCTGGACACACAGAGCTATTACAGCCTGCTGGGGATGGGAGCAACAGGTGGGCTTAAGTGAGATAAAGAAGTGAATGCTGTCCTTCAGACAGGGAAGCCTCATCTCAGTGTCTACGTATTTCCTTCCTCCAAAACACACAGAGTAAGGGTGAGGTGGGGAGCAGTTGCTTTTGAGGAGATGAAGACTCAAGTATTACCAGGTTTACCATATCTTTAGAAGCTGATCCAAAGCCCATTAAACTCAGTGGAAAACCACCAGGGATTTGAAAAGCTTCTGGATCAGGCCCTTAAACCCAGCTCCTGCAAACTGGCTTGCAGTCCTTTGTGCAGCTGATTAATCCTGGTCCCAGCGCTGTGCTCTCAGGAAGTCAGAGCAGAGTAGTGTGCTAGAGACTGCAGGGACCACCCTCTGAAATGGCAGAGGGCCTCTTTTCACCTTGTCTTTGGCTTGCATAATAGCTGAGCACAGCTGTGCCTGAAGACTTACATTTCCTTCAGAGCTGTCTTCTTTGCAGCTGGATACCTGAAGCACCTTGAGCTGTAGAGGGACTCGCAGAGTTTTAGAGGTTCTGAATCAGATATCTGAAGATGGATGGTGTTGGAAACTATTAAACTTCTGTTCATTGATTTTCATGTGGAGGAAGTGAGAGCACAGATCTTTAACCCCCTGGAAATGATTAGAGACGAGAAGCACAAAGGAGGCCTTGATGAACATTTTGCCCCTAAGCCATGTGGTTCCTAGTTTTCCGTCTCCTGCTGCCGACATGCAAAGCCAGAGCCTTGGTTTTTAATTTTTCATACTGTTTTTAAACAGATACTTTTGCAAATGTAAACATACCCCAGTACTGAAGGTTTCCAGCCAAATTAAAGTGTCAGCACTGGAAAAATCAGCCTTCAGAAGGTCAAATACAAGCAATCTCTGGAGTTCATTGGGTCCATATGTGTAAACTTCAGCTAATATGGGGTGGACCTAGGGCAGCATTTACCTTGAAGTACTAAGCTAGTTTCAGAGTGAAGCTGAAAATATTTTTAGGGATGCCTGTGGTCTGAGCAGTAGATCTGAATGTGCTGAATGAAAAAAGGCCCATGTTCTGATTCTTGGTTGCAGTTGCATTCCCTCTTAACAAGAAGGAAGAAGTTTGGGAAGGAAAATGTGCCATTTGGCATTAATTCTGACAACTTGCATTTACACATTCTTATGTGGGACCATGCTGGGTTAATAATCTCCAACTACATGCCTATAAAAACTTAATTTTGCTATGAGGATGCATGCCTTTCAGCCTTTAATTTAATAACTGGGAAGGGTTTCTTTATGAGTTGTACCACCTGCAGTACTAATAGAAATCAAGACACTGCCTGTTATTTCTTGGGCTTGATTGACATTTGAGCCAACTTGGAAAGATTTAAGCAAACTACTGCCTTTAATTTTTAAAAAATTATTTTTACCTGTAGTTTGTCAGAGCTTGCCATTAAAAGGAAGCACTGATGAGTGTACTTCTCTGAAGTGATGAGCTTTTGCTTAGAGCAGGAGATGAAGAAATATTCCTCCTGCCACTGCACTATAATAGTGGGTTAGTTAGTAGGAAAGAGTCAGTAGAAGAGGAGGTAAAATGACAAGAGAAATTATGGCCTAAAAGCAGGATCCTTAAAAGGTATCATCATTATATAGCAATTCTCTAATCCTACCCCCATCACCAACAGAAATACCAGAAGATCCGCAGTTACAGAAGATCTGCAGCATGTCAGCCAGCTAACCTGCCTGAAAGGTGTTATTGTTGCTGCTTCTGCTGCTTGGCTCAGAAATGTCTCTGCAGCTAAAGAGCTACAGGAAAAGAAGTCAGAGCCCCATTAGGAGAATGCCAGAGGTGAAACTGCAGTGCCTCCCTGGTGCTAGTACATCATTAAGGGTCCCAGAGGAGTGTAGGAGGTGGAGATGCTTGAAGGTTAGAGGAGTTATTCCTTAACTCATGCCTTTTCATTGAATAGCAGAGGAGGTACACGTGTTGTGTGTGGTTACACAGTGTGACAGGAATGCTGAGAAGGGCTGAAACCCTCCAGCTCCCAGCAGTAGAGTTTTTATTACTGTGAGGATGGAGGTCTCACTGTCAGCGGGGCCCTGGCAGGACCAGTTAGGGAGGGCATGGGACCAGGCCAGATGGTGTCCAGCTCCGTGTTGAGGGACTGTAGGAGCTGTTCTGAAACATGGTGGTGTTCGGGGCAAAGGCAGAAGCTCCATGACAAGGTCCTGCTTTGGAAAGAGAGGCAGGCCATGTAGACTTCAGGGACTTTTTATATATGTTTTCTTAAGGTTTTGATAACTTAAGGGATTGACTGAGGTTCATCCATCCCTGGAGGGAGAAAGGACTTGAGATTGCTCAACACATATCCCTACATCAAAGGTTTCAAATGGTTGCACATCTGTAATCCTGTGAAGCATGCCAGGACACCACAGGCCTTAGTGAGATTCCTCATCAGCATTGTCCTCTCGCCCCTGTGGAAAGGGAAACTAATGCCTGCAACAGTGTTCGAACCTGACTGCCTTCAGTGAGACTTCTCAGTTTATCATTGGGGATATAAAATGACAGTGGAACATGGTTTTTTCAGAGCTCTTTTGAACTGGTCTGAACTACATCATTATTGTTATGAGTCATCAGGTCATTGGCCCATGTATTGGTATCCTGTTGGCATGAGACCAGAAGATATTACCTTCCATGCTGAGCCTCCTGGATCTTCAACAAGCAGTCCTTGAATGAGGCAGGGCCACTTGTAAACAGGTCACAGAGGGAATACAGTCATACTGGTTAGGTCTCATCTGTGTCTTGCCCCCTGAGGTATTTGGTATTCTCCATGTATTTCACAGCCAGAGTAGTTAACAGAATAAATTCTCAAGGGAAGTCCTCTCAGTAAAGCTGGATGACTTACTGAAAGATATATTTAAATCTATTCCCAGTTACTTTGTGCAATAAAGATGAAAGGTGAGAGATTGAAATTGTGTGATCTGTAATATACACAAGGTCAAAGTTGGTGGTGGTATTGAAAGATGGGATGCTGTGAATGCCCTAGCATCATGCCCATGTGTACCCTAAAAATAGTAATTCACCTTTTTTCTTTTAAAACAGGTATATTTTTTATTACAACAGGACTTCTTGCCCTAGATTACTCAGTTGATGTTATCAGATAACTGATGTTAACTTCCAGACGAGCTTTGTCTCTTTGAGCAAAGCATAGCCAGATCCATTGCTTTGCATTTAACCTGTGTGATTGCATTTTGGACGGTTGCTTAGATGGGCAAATCCAAGGCAGTTGATAAAGCATGTGCAATTGCTCAGATGTGTGTGATGACACCCAACATCCCACCATCTAAAAATGAAGGAAGGATTTAGATGATAGGCTGTGAAATGCTAGGTAAAGTGAAACCTAGAAGAGAGCCTAAGACCTGAAAGAGAAGGCAAAATCTGTCATTGAAGCAGCCAGGTCTTGATCAGATCACCAGTACTCTAACTTGGCAGTTGGCACAACCTTCTCTTTCTGGCAGGCAGCAGTTTCCCTTTGATTAGCACAGAAGGGAAGGCTGGGGAAGTATTATGGCAGGCAGCCTCATCCCTTTACACCACTTAATCCTGACACTGAAGATGTTTCCTCAGTTTTAACAGAAGTAAAATTGAGCTGCTGTTGTCTCTGAAACCAATGCTGACACTCCATCGAGGAAGTGAAAATAACTGCTGTGACAACCTTGTGTTTATGTGTGGGTTTTTTGCACATTCTGCCGAGAATCAGAATAATAGAAACTTTAAAGAGATTATTAATTAGCCTTCCCCTGACAGATAACTCAGTAGGAAATCCAGTAGTGGATGTCCGGGTGAACTCACTGCTTCTGGAGCAGCTTTACTGTTTTCTGCTTTCTTGTTTTCATTGCAGATCTGAAGCCCTGGGTGTCGAATTTCACATATCCAGGTGTGCATGACTTTTCTCAACTTGCACTGGATGCCAACAGGAACCAGCTCATTGTGGGAGCAAGGTAAAGATAATCTTTTGATGAATCTAGGGTTGCTGCTCATGCTCTTTTCCTTCAGGTTCTGGCTTCAGAGGAGAGTGTTTCCAGCTTATGTGTCCAGTTTACCCCTTGAAAAGAAAGCTATAATTTATGTAGAGGGATTTAGACATCTAGTATAATTGGAAAGAAGAGAAAATTACTAGAATTAAAAAGAAAAAAAAAAAGATGCAATCAAAATGACTGGTTGATGAAGCAGAATGCTGGCATCTCACTCAGTGCTGTGAATGTTAGAAAAGCTACAGTAAATCATTCTGTATCATCCCTCTGCCAGCACAGAATTTGATTTTATGGTTTATTTGCCGTGGTGAGACTTTCACTCAGAACCAGGTTCATCTACACACCTTTGTGTAAGTGATAGAGCCAAGGTGAATGGTTGCTTTCTCCTCACTTAGAATCCACTTCAGAACCTGTTTGCTTCATCTGGCTGATGTAGTCAGATCCCCACCCAATGCATTCTGGTGCAACTCTTTCTTCTGGCCCATTGTATATAATTGTCATATATTTTCCTTTATTTTTAAACATTATTTTTATTTAGGATGTCACCAGGGGAGGGAGGAAACACATAAGATAAGCAAGGCAAGGTTTTACAAATTTAGAGCTGCATTTGTAATGGGGAAAAGAGCTATGCTTCAGTGAAATAATATATGTCAGAAGTGGTTGAATCATGAGTCCCAACATCAACTATTTTTTATTGCATAATAAACAGATAAGACAAGCCAAAAAAAAAAAAAAGATACAAAGTGTGGTCTAACAAATCAGTTAAAATATTACACTAATAATCAGATAACATTGTGGTATCAGTCTCTGCTATCAACAAAAATGGAGGGAAAGTGCTTTTTTCCCAGTGTATTCAGCAGTAGAGGACAGGGACATGAGGAGCAGAGGTGGAAGAACTCATGGTACAACAAAGAGAAAAGAGTATGTATGTAGCAGAAGGAGAGTCATGCTTCACAGAAACAACTGAAGTGTGATTTAATATACGTTTTCTGCGTGTATATGTGCAGTAAGTAAAAACACTTACCTTTCTGTAGCTGTTCAAATTGCCAGAAGCCCTCCTGCTTTTCATACGGAAACATTTTACTTTTCAAGCTGCGGCTTTACTTGTGCTGGGATCTTTAACCAGAAATTATTAATATTTATTACCTCAGAATGGCATTGCTTTGGGGATGGCTGTGAACAGTGCCTTCTGCCAGGCATTGCACAGGCACAGTGCTCTGAGGAATTTGTGGTTTACATAATTGGGCTGCATGGCAGGTTTCCCCCACGCAGTCCCTCACCCCTCCTCAAACCCCGCAGCACGTCCTGAAGGGACTCTCTGCCTCCCTGAGAGTTTGCACGAGCGTGGTTAGACAGGGGTACAACATCATCACAAACAAGGGAGCAACAGCAAAGCTGGCTTCCCAGTGGAGGTACACTATATTGCCTCATGAGGAAGCAGTGACAAGTATTTATAGAATTTGCTTGGAAAAGGCAGTTTTCATGAAGCACTACCCACCTGACTGGGAGACTGAAAGTTTCAGTGGTGCCACACGGCTGTGCTGAGTGGTTCAGGGTACATTTAAAGAAAGTGTCTTTCCCAGGGTGGTTTTTTTTTTGGTTGGATACACATGCTTGGTGTGGAGAAAGTGCTGAGTGCTGAGCCCATTTCCTCATCTCAGCTCCACCCTGTGGAAGGTGATGGGGAGAGATTCTTGAAAATGGGGTGTGCATGGGGTCCTTGGTGCTGCAGGGCTCTGGGTGCCTGAGCTCCTGCTGGAGCTGTGCGTGAGAAATTGGAAAGGGAAGTAAAGCCTTTTCTGCTCCCTCCTTCCCTGATAAATCCACACCTTGTTCTGAACTATTTTTAGGGGTGATTTTTTGAGTCATTAGTTGCTCGTGCACCATCTGCTTGAATTTGCAAATGAAACAATACCTCAAAGAGATAGGAACTGTCTCTATCCATCTCTGCAGGGTGTAATTTATGAAACCTAAATTTAAATGTTAACCATGTTTAAATGTGCTGCTGTAGATCATACTAGTAGTAATGCCAGCTATTCTGGGGTTGTGGAAGGAGTTTGGGATCAGGGTGGCGTTTGTAAGTACTCCCACTTCTCAATTTCCTGGTTAACACCATTCTCTTAGATGATAGTGTTATAAATTATTTCAGACTACTTCTGTCTGTCTCTATTTAAAAGCAGTATGACCTCACCACAGCATCTCTTTGGCTTAGTTCATCCTGTGTTTCAAAGCTTCACAGAAAATACTTCCTAGAAAACCCGGGGGTTCACAAGAGTTTTTGGTTTCGGGAATTGGACACGGCATGACTGAAACTGTAAGAGGTATTGAGGGCATGCCATGCAGACAGGGAGCTGGAATAACATGAGACTCAGATTTTTAAGCTTTATCCTTATCTAAGAGCCCTCCTAAAATGAGTGGTGCTTTCTGAGAGTAAACCAGAGGAGTTTGATAACTCCACTGCACTAAACACCTGCCAAGTTAAAAACCCAGAAACAAAAGAACTAGTTTCAAAAGCCCACCGTGGTTTCTAAGCAACGTATTTACTTGTCACATCATTTGTAAAATCCAAATGCTTGCAAGAAAGGATATGAATAGTTTAGAACATTGGAAATCTACACTACCCATATTATGAGTCACATTTCATTAAGTATAAAAACACACATTTCAAAAATTCATAACCTTCATTTTGACTCACAGTTTGCATGTTTTTGTTTTTGTTTTGGATATAGTGTTAGTGTTTTAATGTACTGTTTTTCTTCTGTGAATGAGTGATTGTTTTGAAATATTTGCTGCTTTTTTCAGCTCTCGAGCACAAGTGATTGCTATTTGAACTTTTTTTAATGTGAGGAAAAACTATAATCTAGACCTCATTATTAGTGAGAAAAAAATTGAAGATATGGTCACAGTGATTTCACCTGTCTGTTGGTGGAGCAGTGCTCTGCTGTGTCACCTGTGCTGTAGGCAGGGTGCCCAGGCCCCAGGGAGTGTGAGTTTTGTGGAGGAGGGACATGGTGTAGCTGTGACATTCCACCTCCACAAGGATCCTTACTCCTTGAGACTGTCTCATTGCTTGCTGGGCACAGACAGAAGCCAGTAAAGAAGTGAAGCACCCTGCTTGGAAGCAGGCCAAAAATCATGCTTCACAAGAGCTCCCTGGTGAGGACAACATAAAAGGTGTAAAGGAGGGTGGTTGAGACACCGTGTGACAATCTGGCACAACAGCAAGCTGAAGGGAAACAGCTTGGACAACAGGAGGATGGCACCCAAACAAATGGCTGTACAGAGAGTGGCTGGGAAGTCCTAAGGGAAATATTTGCCTTTTCCCAGAAGGAAACTACTGGGGTGTGAGCTCGGGGCTGTAGCCTGATGGGGCTGCGAGAGGCAGGGCTATGAGGGTCAGCCATTCACAGTGAGTGGAGGTATTACTGAGGAAAACCAGCCAGAAAGTGTCATGGCCAGAAGCCCTCACAGTTCTGCCTGCCAAGAGGGCTGTCAGCTCCATGAGGAGATGGGAAAGGATCATCCCCCGTGGCTGTTGCACAGGGAAGTGCAGCTCAGGAGCCCTTGTCACAACTGGCTCTTACCAGCAAGAGCCCAGAGGTAGAGAGTAGGGAGCAAAAGCTGCATCAGGAGACTGAGAACTGGCAAGTAAAGTGCACATCATTATGGATTGCCAGACTTCTCAGCAATAAATGTAAAACTACTTAGCTGCTGGTGATGCAAGACTTGATGCTTGACAGAGGTGATTTTCATACTTGACTTAGAGCTGATCTGAATGCACCTGTTACTACAAGTAGATAGGTGCAACCGAGGAGATATCGTGGAATCATAGAAAGGCTTGGGTTGGTAGAGACCTTAAAGATCATCTAGTTCCAGCCTTCCCACCATGGACAAATATGCCACCCACTAGATCAAGTTTCTCAGGGCCCCACTAAACCTTGCCTTGAACAGGGATGGAGCATCAATATGGTTTGTTTGGGGAGCAGAGAAGGTGCTGTATGAATTTTCAAGGGTTGTTTTCCAGGAAGCACAGCAGCCTAGGCACACCCTTTTCTGACTATTATGCTTCTGGCTGTATAAAGGCATTAAAAAAAGGTCTGGATCATGCAGGCTTCGGAGCTGAAGGCTGAGGAGAATGACTGATGTCCCAAAAGAGTTCCTTCAAATTGCAGCTTGCAGAAATACGGCAAATTGTAAATATATTCTAGGACCCTCAGCCAGCAGGTTTGGCACCCTGAGTTTATTGAAAGTCTCTGGTGTATGATAGATTAGTCTGTCAGGCACCAGGTTACATGCAGATTTGTGGCCAAACATAGGCTCTTTCCTGCCTGTTTGGCAGAAAGCTCCAGAGCACTGTAGTAAAACACTCAAAACCTGTGCTTGTCAGAAAATATCACTCTTACCCTTGGGCACCTTCAATCCTGTCCACATCTGGGCTGCCACTAAACCCTTAAGTCTCCATAGATAATGTTGTCTAGGCAAAAAGCATTTTGCAAACCAGGAAATTCAGTGGCAGCAGTTGGGTCAGAGTAGTTCCACAGATCCCCAGAGTATAAAATCTGTCACCAATACTTTCTGTTC
This sequence comes from Promerops cafer, assembly GCA_013398275.1. Lineage (NCBI taxonomy): Eukaryota > Metazoa > Chordata > Aves > Passeriformes > Nectariniidae > Promerops > Promerops cafer. The sequence goes on along the minus strand of VZSE01002604.1, from coordinate 4,394,532 downwards.
CTAAATGATCAGGGCCCCTCACCAACATTTATTCTCACAGGGCTTCAGTGAGGCAAGAAAGCACTAATAATTCCACACTACAGATGGGAATCCAAGGCCAAGAGGGATTAAGAGCCACCCTGCCCCGTGAAAAGGCTGTGATGTTGTGGCACACAAATATATAGCATATCTGAAAAGTAGTACAGTACTGCGCCTAACACAGCTACTCCTGCAGGGACACTGCACTTTCTGAAGATACCAGTCAAGGTCTGCACAACCTCAGTCTGCACTTGACTAATGTGGACATAGCCAAAGCTCGTCTCTGGGCTCAGAAAATCCACGGCAGAGGTGTAATTTGGACCCTTTACTCTTGTATTTCCCCTTGGAATTTAATCACTTGCTCTCAGCCTTGCTTCTCCAAAGAAGATGCAAAATGTTCACAAAAGCCTGTGAGTCCCATGCACTTACACTGGGAAAGTGGGGCTTCAGCATGGCCAAAAAAGTCAAGTCTCATATAGCACGGAGAGGCTAAACATGCAAAAACATTAACACTGGGCACAACCATATGGGCATAGCCAACAGTTATGTAGTCCACGGGCTTGCCCTGAAATAGCCAGGAGAGGTGTGCCATTTGTCCCTGTTAGCATCTGACTACAGGATTTTTCTCAATACTTTTCTGAAAAAAGTGGACTGAGCCATTTCTGGTGGCTTTGTGCTATTTTTGCACAGTCTTAAGCCAGCTTTACCCCCTGCTAAGTCACATTGGGCTGAGAAATTACCTTGCCAGTAGAGGTATTAATGAGGACATGAGCAAGCAAAGAACATGATAATGTTTTTGATTTTATCCAGATCGTAGGTGGGCAGGTGAAAGCGCTAGTGCAAAGAAATGGAGAGAAACAAATGCCTTCCTTCTCACAGTGATTTTTCCTACCAGACAAAATAATGCTCTAATTAAAGTTGCATGCTTGTATCATAGACTGGAGAGGGGCAGATAGCATGGTGATGTGAGGGGAAAAAAAAACCAAATCAGTCTCTGAAATTAACAGACACTGTCAAAAGACCATGGGTTTTTTTTAAAGACATTGCTTGACCTGTGACGTAAAGAATGTGGTGAAGGTGAGAAAGCTGTGATTAGACACTGCAGCTAGTTAAATCCATAGATGGGGTGCACAGTTTCTTTACAAAAGGAACAAAAGTGTGATTTAAAGTGGAGGTTTTAACCTCTCTGGTTGAGCTGGGATAGTTCAAAGGGAGATTTACCTCTCTGATACTCTGCCAGGTGAGGTCAGCTCAGCCCTTGTATAAAGTGTGGAGGGTGAAGCCTCACTGGGGTGTCTGTTTTTTACCTATAGGGCTTGCTTTCCTCTGCTGGTCTGCAACCAGTGTGAATTTGGCATACCCTAAATCTATGCTGTCCCTGACTTATACCCCTTGGGGGGGTGGGGAAAAGGTGTGGAAAGGATGAGGGACAGTTTTTGTAATTATGGGATTCTGGGAGGTTTAGATCCTGGCCCAAATTTTGTTCAAAGTGTATTTTTTTTTTTCTTAGTTAAAATCTGTGCATTTTTTCAAGCAAAGAACATGAATTTTAGTTAACTCAGAGTAAATAAATCAGATAAAATGCTATACTGCAACACTGTCAGGTTGTTGGAAGGGATCTATGTACAGAAGAAGCTGCATCTGTAGGAGGGCAAAGGGGCAGTTTTGCACAGTAATGTTGTACATGGAGAAGAGGGTGAGGCAGTGGCAGTCTCTGGTCTGTCATCTTTGTCAGCAGGGAAAACAGTTGGTCCTTCAAATTGCCTGCAAGGCAGCACCATCCACCTCTCTGCAAGTGACCTCAGCATTGTTGTGGGGCTGAGCACTTTCACAGCCAGTGCCTGCACAGTCAGTGCTGTGTGAAAGGCAATCTTCGTGCAGCACAGACTGATAGGAAGCATCTTTACACAGCAAATTGCAGGCCTCACTAGAAAAATATCTCATATTCCAGATAAAATGAAAATTGGTGATACCCTATCATGAAAGCAGCCACCCATGAAGGCTCACTTGCTTTAGTAACGCACTGAGAATAATTAAGTTTGAAGATTGTGTTTCTGAGAGTGGGATGGGTGCAAACACAAGGTCAGGATACTTTGGCAAAAGCCTTGGAGACTTGGACATAATGTGTTTTAGAGCATCACAGAATGGGGCTGCAGAGCAATTTTCCTCTGCGTTGCTGAGAATACTTTCTTTTGCTCTGGTTAAGGCAGTGATATGTCAGTTTTACATGGCATGGCTCACCACAGTGGTTTGCATACCACTTTATATCCAGATGTTTAGGTGCTAAGCCTACTGTTCTGTGCCAGTGCAAAGGTATAAACACCCAGCAAAGAGAAGGGATAGTTGGGCAATAACTTAATCTCAGCAGCCAAGTCGATCAGTATTTACATACAAGTCATGTTGAATACATCCAGAGAACTGAGGATGTTTATCAGCCTAAGTAGGCAGGTGGGGAGGCTGCCAGGGAAGATTTGAACAATAATCAGAAGAAGACAAATTTTATGTTGTGACTTACTGAAAGTGATGGGCAAATAGGAGAGCAAAGGTCTCTGTGTGTCTTGGGGCCGTATCAAGGTGCTGTAAGTGCTCTGTGACTACAGCTGGATGAGAGAGGAAGAGTGGAGCTGTCAGCCACATGTCAAAAAGACTTGAGGTGGCATGTGGGATAATATGTGATGATCTGAGAGATGGAGTCACTCTTCCAGGAAAATAAGAACAAACCCACACATGAGTTTTGAAAATTTGGCTCAGTTTTCATCTCTGAGGTCTTAAAGAAACTCATCTAGTGAAGAGGGAAGAAAATAAAACAAAACAAAACCAAAAAGGGAAATTGACCCTCATTTGATAAATATATTCAAACAATATTACCAAAAATTATCCCAACCCCCATACTTTGAAGTGTCTCAGGAGCATAGCAAATACTGTAACCCCCAAGGATGTGGAATCACTTTGCAGTGAGGCTTTGTCTCTCCTGCCCTGGGGAAAGAGAAGGGCCAGAGACATCAGAGCCAGCTTGCTGTTCCCTTTGCAAGCTGATGGAAGAGGGGACTAGACTGTCAATCCAAAGGCCAATCCCCTTTCTGCTTCTCCCTTCCCCAGCAGCATCCATCCATCCAGATTTCTGCATATTGGCATAGCCCAAGTGTGCCTCAGCTTTGCTGTTGTCCTGCCTGCTCTGCAGCTGTGTCTGCCTCCTTTGACTCTTCCTGGAGCTGGCCCTGAATATACAGCATCAAGAGGAGCATAGCTGTGCCATGTGCCCTGTGCCATTAAAGCTGATGGTGGTTCTCCACTGAATGCAATATGGAGGAATTTCATCCTTGTTCCCACAGAGAAGTATGAACTGGGCTTCAGTGCAACACAGAAACAGTAGCTGAGCCCTTGGCTTAATTTGGAAGCTGTTTAATACAAATGATATGCTGCCTGCATAAGGATATTCTTCTAAGAGGTTGTTTCTCTAGCTCCAGCTGAATTTATAACCGAGAAAAAAGTTGCATTGGGAAAAGCAATGCTTCATACAGCAACTGCATGATATTACTGTCTGCCATTTAGTATGGTTCTCTGTTGTACATCTATTGATTTTTGAGGAAGAATGATGTATTGGACAAGTTTTTCTTCAATAGAAACAAAATTACTGGTGAATAAGGATCCAGCTTGTAGGGCAGCTGCTGTTTCTCCACCTTTTCTCCAGCAAGTGTTTGCCAGGCGCTTCAAATGAACCACTGGAGTAACATTTGCAAACAGATTGTCACATCACACTCTGGACGAGCATGTGATTAACTCCTCCTGAAAGCAAAGGCCAGAATCATCCTTCAGGAGCTGGGTTTCTTAGTATGGTTGGCTAGTTCTGAAATGTGGATAACTATCTGAAAAGTTCAGCCACAGCTGGACCTGCGTAGAGGCACTGTGCGTTAATCTAGCATGAGATTTGGTAGCCAAGAGCCCTGGGGTCTGATCTTGATTCCATCACTGGCTTGCTGTGTGCTTTGGAGAAGGTCATTTAACCTTTCTCTGGCTCATTTTCTCCATTAGTATAAGGGGGGAATGATACTAACCAGCTCCTTGGGAGTCATGAAGCATGATTAAGCTGTGTTTGTCATGTAGTGTGGAAGTACAAAGTATATCTAAAGCCTCCAGGAGCAAAGATAGGAAGAGCTGACAGGAGTTGCTGGCTCCTAGCCCAAGGCTCAGCCCCAGCACGTGGCTTCCAGGAGTGCCAGAAGGGAGCATTAGTTGTCATATGCATAATTCTGTGTCTTGTTTCATATCACCCAAAGGACCCCATTCTGTTAATTATTTTTCTTATTATCTATTCTGTGACAGTTGTGAGACCCTCTTGCAGACCTGGATCCTGACTGCAGCCCAATCCCACCCTGAGGAGGGGAAGTGAGAGGGAAATGCAGATCTCTTCTTCCTGGCATCCAGTGATAGGATCAGAAGGGTTCGAAAGTGTGACAGAGAAGGTTGTGACTGGACATTAGGAAGCACTTCTCTACTGAAATAGTCTATTTTACTTTATTTTATTTTATTTTATTGTACTTACACAAGGAACCTCTTCCCAGAGCACCATGAGCCTATCTGAGGCTCCAGTACCTCACCCAGGCTGTGTTGCGTGACTGGAGCAGTGCAATATTAGTCCCCAAAAGGGACAGGAACTCTTCACACAGTTCTCTTCAACTTTCCCTGTCCTGGTTTTGGTTGGAATAGAGTTAATTTTCTTCTTCATAGCTGCTACAGGGCTGTGGTTTGGATTCAGTATAAGAATAATGTTGATAAGACACTGATGTTTTAGTTTTTGCCAAGCAGTGCTTATGCTAAGTCAAGGACTTTCCAGTTTCCCATGCTCTGCCAGGGAGCAGATGCACAAGAAGCCAGGAAGGTGGCCAGGATAGCTGGCCTGAACTAGCCAGAAGGATATCCCATACCCTGGAACATAATGCTTGAGTACATTAACTGAGGGCAGCTGGCCAGGAAGGGCCACTTGCTGCTGGGGGATGGGCTGGGCATCGGGCAGGGGGGAGTGAGCAATTTTATTATGCAGCACCTGTGTTTCTTGGGCTTCATTCCTTTCTCATTATTATTATTGTAAGGACAACAACAACAATAACAATTGACTTTGTTTCAATTATTAAATAATTCTTATCTCAGCCAGTGGGTTTTACCTTTTCCCAATTCTCCTCCCAATCCCACTGAGGAGGGTGGGAGTGAGTGAGTGGTTGCATGGTACTTAGTTGCTGGCTGGGGTTAAACCACAACATTCTCTCAAAGTGTATTTTTTATGCATGATCAAACATTATTATCAGCTTCTGTTGGCTTTGTTTCTACTTGCAGAGTAATTGACTAGAAAGAGAGGGAGTTTAAGACAGCCTGTCCTGTAAGGAGGGAAGGGGGGAACTTCTCACACCTACTATAAGGTACAGGGAAGTAGCAACAAATGAGCAGGTGTAACATGTAGTGATAGAGACCAGCTGAGTTATGGCAGCATATTGTTGGTTTCTGTGTGCATGTCCAAGTCCTCAGAGGTGTTGGTGGTGGTCAGCATGTGGGCTCTCATGACTCCAAATTTGATAGCAGGGGTTATTCTGAAATATGGAGAGGTTTTCTTACCTACTTGGTGTGTGAAGTGTTAGGAAATGTGAACAAGCCTCACTCATCTAAATAGCAAAAAAAATCTGAAGCTAGGATAGCCTTTTATTTATACATGATCAATCCATCAACTGCAGGAGTGTTCCTCCTGATCTACCACAGCAGAACTGAAAAGCTGCTCTCTCTTAATTAGGAGGAAGCACCTTTTAATCAGCCAGTACAGTGCTGACAGATGTGGTGCCTGAACAGAGGCACTGAGAAGGAGGCCCAAATGAGTGACTGAAGCATGTTGCAATGCTTATGGTTTCCTAAGCTCCTAAGAGGAAGGGTCTCTTTTATTGTTCAGGCACTCTTATTATGTGGCTTCCCAATGGAAAGGCTTAAATTTGTCTTGTATCTCTATTGCTCAGTGGCATCATAGCCAAAGTGCTCTGCCTTCAAAGTAAATTGTTTCAAGGCCAGGCAATGTGTGAACAAGTGCATGGGCACCATGTTACAAAGTTCACCCAAGGTGCTATTGGCCACATGAAATAAATACTTAATAAGCAGATTTTACTTAGAAATGTCATGGCAAACAGATTTAAGTGGATATATTCTTCCACACCCTTTCCTGAATCACATCTCAGCTGCTCTCTTGCTGCTCTGGTGTATGAGTTGTGGTACCAGGCACAGTGAGCACTTAATCATTTTACAAGCAGCCAAATACAAATTATAAAGCCAATTAACAAATACTTTCATTTAAAGGATTTCTGCTGCAGCTTGACTCTGTTCATATGCACACAGGATAGAGCTCCCAGTTAAGAAAGCAATTCAACATCTACTCATGAGTGTAACTGACACTTCAGCACAGGTTTACATGCTGTGCTCCAACTTTGGGTGCAAGTTATTCCCCTAAGGCATAAACTAATGGTCCAGGAGATCATCTCCTGGTTGTGCTGCAGGTATGTTCTGTGATGTTGGCTAAATTGTTCAATCTGTGCTTTAAATTTAAATGAGAATGATTATCTTTTTCTCTCTTCTCTATATATTCAGATGGCAAACTCTTTAAGCCTAGGTTTTATAGAACAGGACAGTCTTTACAGCAGCTAACTTTGTATATCTGAGCTGGGGAATAATAACCCACAGCAATCAGAGGTGACAGAGAGAGGATCTGCCCTCAGGTTGTTTGAACAGGCATTGGCTGGGAATCAATCTCCAGAGGAGCCATCATCAACCCATTCTATGTCTTAATGCAACAAGACCACAGCCTTGCCTGAGACTTCAGGGCATTACTGTTTAACATGGGCATTTTCAGAAAGGCAGTGATGTTTATGAAAAATAAGGTTAGTTGTAATAATAATTAGTAGTTTGAGGCATAATGTCATTTGTCCCAGAGTACTCAGAGGTGTGTAGTCACTTGCTCTGGAGATCGCTGAAATGCAGCCAAATCTGGGCTAAAACAAAGCTTGGGTTTAATACTGAAGTTGTGGGACCTTTTAGGACAGCAATTAAGAAGGTTGTCCTATCCCTCCAGATTTGTGCACCAGCTTTTCATACAGAAGAAGGAGGATATTAGAATATCCTGGCTGCACCAGGCAATTGCTCTTCTGACCTAGTCCGGTGGGGTTAATTTAGGAGAGAAAGGAATTAACCAGCATTCACTTACAAGAGAAGATGGGAGGGAAGGAAAAAGAAAGAAAAAAAGACCAAGAAGGTACCTCATGCATTCATGTGGAGATCTCAGTGTTCTTATATACTTCTTTATCATACTCCTTCAGCTGCTCTAAATTACAGTTCAGCAAGGTATTAAACAGACATAACTTCAAACACAACCAGAAAAAAGGACACAAATGGGGCAATTCTAGCTACAATAAACCATGCCTGTCACTCAGAGACCTTGCTCATTCTTGGACTGAAATTGCAGTTAAAATGCAATTCATAAAAATGGCACTGTCTGATTCAGCAGATGTTTCCCTTTGGCATTTTACTCCTGGTACAGCTTTACAGAACAAGTGTGGTTAAAAGAGTATGTTATTAATTAAGGATTAGTCAGTTCTAGCTGGGCAGGTCAGCTGGAGTCAGGAGGAGTCTCTGATAGCCTGGTTTGCCTACAGGTGTTTGTGTTGCTGCTGGTAAGATGTGAGAAGGATCAACAAAACAAAAAGAAACTGCCAGTGCCTGTACAGACACCAGGTGAGGCAAGCTGATAAAAAACATAGGGAAACCCTCCTTTCTGTAAGAAAGCCCCAAGGTCAGACTTGGAGAGCTAAAGTTAGTATAAAGCTTTTGGAAGATCATTGTGCTATTCACATTTAGCACTATATTCCTGCCTAGTTTAGGTCTCAGCCACCTGAGTGGCTTTGTCCAGGTGCTACACAGCAGTCACTGGGAGAACAGAATGGCTTTATTGAAATGGACACTATCCCTATTTGCATGTGTTTTGGCTGAGTGCAATGAAAATTGTGTCCTTTGGATATGTCTCTTTCATTAAAGGTATTTTGGTTGAATTTGCTCTGCAGTGCTTTCAGGGAAAAAAACCCCTAATATTAAAACTTATTACCTAGTCAAACTGTCCAGCTTTTTTCAAGCCTTGAACAAGGAGCTGAAATCTGCATTATAAGACTTCCAAAATCAATGCATTTAAATAGCATGCTTAACAACAGGAGAGAAACTTCAAGTCCCTAGTTATGAGAACTTTTCTCCTGAGGGTATTGTAAGATTGGAGGCCTTTCCCAGCAGAAGGCTTATTCCATGATACCTCATGTCCTGGAGTTGCATTAATATTTTGGTGTGAGTAGGCATGTGGTGTTCTAAGGGAGCAGTCAGATCTGTCACTGGATGAGAATTTAGCTTCATTTTGAAATTTTAGCTGTGTGTAGCTTAGTGCTTCTGGTCTGCTGCATGCATCTTTATTTAAGTCTGATGCTGATGCTAAAGAGTTAACAATTTTTTGGGGGGGAAAGTATGCAGCCCTTTGAGACAGATTAGGGTTTCAGACTGTACAAAAGAACTGCTGGATCTTCAGTGACAGAACTAGGAGAGAAGATGGAGATTTCCTCTGTGTGTGTGTCTGTATACTTGTCTGTACTTAAAGGAGGTATAATAATCACTGATATATTTTCTTCAGATATTGCTGTTGTGTCTCATTCTTCTCTGGGTAACCAGACCCAGTACAGAATACAATGGTGCAAGTCAAGAGCAAGTCAGAGCTATATCAGCTGAAGATTTGGTATCAGGAGTTTGACTTCCCAAGTTCCCCATCATCCTTGTCCCCATCCTTCTTTATTAACAGTCAGCAGCGTTTGAGAGCTTTTGATTTATTTATAGAACTGGGACAAAGTACACAGGCACCTATATGCTTATGGCTTAGATGATACACAAGTGATGCATAACAGAGCAAGGAAAAATTGCTCAAGCCTTGTGGTGGTCATTGTGACCCAATACGAATCTCTCACTATCGAAGTATGAATTAGTTTCTCTGCCTGGTCAGGGTGTGCTGCTGGACTGACCCTACAGAAGGCTCTTCAGAAGAGTCCTTAGGACCTTTTCATCACTATAGGATCTTTCCTCTGGAGTAACTGATCCAGGACTGGAACTTGCATTTTCACTAGGTGGGGGAATGTCTGCACACTGGCATTTCTAGAGCAGATCAACCTATATCATCAAAGTTGCACTTTCTACCATTTAAACAGAGCCATTTCCAGAAGAAGGGTTCAATTCACCTTTTATGATATAAATGTGTATTCTCTGGGAGATTGTGGTGTCAGTGATATTGGAAAAGGATTACAGCTCTTTAGACCTTCTGACAGATGAGATGCAAAAAAATTAAGTTAGACGTGGCCAAAAGCCTCAAGCACACAATCTAGTCTGTATGGCTTAATATGTCAGCTGATTCCTGGTAACTGCATTGTCTTAGCAAGCAAAAATGTGAGATAAATCCTGTTAACTAAGCCTTATCTACAGATGTTTGTGCAAATATATGTTGCCTCTTATTTTTGATGGGATACGAACATTTAGAAGAGTGACAGGAGTTCAGCTGATATGTGGTATCTCATGCTACAGTGACTTCTGTCAGGAATTCCCTTGCTTAGCCTGTGAAGAGACAATGACAGGAGGGTTGGGAATATCTGTAGTCACTGCCTTGATTTCCCTGCTGATTTTCTGTGCAGAGAGATTCCACTGAGAAGTATCTGCTCTCTTCCACGAAGTCCTGAATGGGAATTCCCACAAGAACAGGCTTGGGGGAGCATACTAGGAAGTCAGCTCTGCTCCAGCTGGCTTCTGTCCAGTCCCAGTTTTCTCAGAATTCAGTGAAAAACATGACTGCAGCCCATACGAACTTCAGCTAAAGCCTGCTGAGAGTTTGCAAATGGCCCTTTGTGGCTGGGATTTCATTGTGGTTCTTCAGTATGGATTCTGGACCATAATACTAGGACCTGCTCAGAACTTTGTTACCAGGTTCACTAAGATACTGATGAACAAGTCAGTGAACAGGCATATAACTGCTTTTGTATTCTGTGGAGAGGAGTCCTGGAAAACCTTTTGTTTGTAGACATGAATGACCAAAAACTATTACTTGCTTTAATAACTTTTCCCTTCCTTCCTTGGTAGCCTAATAGTTTGCAATTTTTCTGCTTGTTCATGCAGGAACTACCTCTTCAGACTTAGTCTACACAACGTTTCTCTTATTCAGGTATGTTCACTTTTTACTCTCTTATTTTATTTGACTTGTTAATGAAAGTACTGTAATATTTGATGTACATTCTAAGAAGCCTATATAGTGTAAATTTGCCCAAAGTGGTGGAGCAGGGAGAAGACAGACTTAGAAGCAAATGCTTATTCCCACTCCAGCAATAATGCTGGGGGAGGGGTTCTGCTACACTTGCCCACTTGGATGGTGCTGTCTGCTTTTGATTCTCAAGTATTTGGGTGGTAATGGCATCTGCCAAAAATTTGGCATCTTAAGGAAGAAAGCATGGAGTGTGACTGATACAGGCTTAAACACAACAATCAATAGAAATCCTTGGCTTTCTTTAGAGATGTCAGCAACATGCTGGAGAAGGTTTTGCTACTCTCATCCATCCTTGTAGGCCTTTGTGAACATGGATTGTTGAGGAGCTGTGTTTTGCTGAATGCATTACTAAAACCAGGACTGGACTTGCAAGCATTCAAGAGGCAAAGGGGGTTGAAAAATGTGTGTTACCATTGCCTTTACCAAGGTAATGCAGCTGAAGTTTGAAAGCGCTTGAAAATATCCAGCACTGTTAGAACTTTACTCTCACTGCACTGAATCTGGAATTGAAGGATGCAGCAAAAATTGTTAATGAAAACACCAGCTGCTTATCTTTAAATAAATTAACACTTATGCTCTGGTATACTTACCACCTTCTGTAGTTGCTAGATCACCAAAGAAGTATTCAGCATTTTTTCAGACAGACTGAGAGGCCTTGCTCCTGTAGCTGACCACACAAAGAAGCCATTAGAGTAGTATTGCCAGCCATTCTGATGTGTACAAGCCTTTTGCTGTTAGTAAGAGTTACAAGTATAGCTGGAGAGAAGAAAAGATGTTTAATGGTTGTAAAATGCATTGAATCTTCCTTTAAAAGGAAAACAAAGTCCAGAGTTACCAATGACAACAATAAAGAATTAGAGAAGCTGCTACTCCCACTTTGCAGTGCCTTCCCTTTTGCAGAGCAAAAGGCTGGAAGGTTTTTAGCATGGCTGGAAGGCTTCCAGCGAGCACACAGGAGAGGGAAGTTCATAGTTATGAGAGGTGTCATACCTTCTGCAACGCTTGTTATCACACTGCCTGACACAGCCTCTGGTGCTTGTCAGGGATCCCCTTCCACAAAACCCAATTGTGATTCTCCCTCATACACTTCTGAAGCCAGGCTTGGCCCTCTTCAGTGCAGTGAGTTTCCTTTTCTACACTGCAAAACATGGGAAGTCTCCTTCTATGGCACTGGAAGTTGCTGTGGGATCTCCGGTTAACATAATGAGCTTAGTTCGCTCCTGCTTTCTGGGTGTATCCGGTTACTTTGCCAAGACTTTTTGCATGACAAAGAGAGCATGGAATTATGTTGACACACGTGTTGGGAATGATGGAAGTGATTGTTTCCCAACCTAATGGTTGCCTAAGTAGCTGCTTGGCTTGTCTCCATAAAGCTCATGATGCTTTTTAAAGGCACCACCTTCCCTTTGCCGTGCATCATTTTAAAGGTCAGATCAGAAAGTGAGACAAGAAATGCAAGGAACTTGCATTTTGTTCTATAGGGGTGAGTGTGCACTTCAAGAAATAATCACAATGCTAATTTGCATTTTGTATCTCCTCTTTGCTTGTAAATAAAATACAGTGTGGATCTTGCCAGACCTGAATTGGGATAATTTTTCATCTTGAGATTGTATTCTGATTTATTTCTGCTCATGCAACTTCATTGTCACCCTGCCAGTGGTGCTAAATCTGCTTCACGGAGCAGGTTTGTGCTGACAGATATCTGCTCCCTTGCATTTGTACTTCCATGAGGTGAGGGCAGAAACACGAGGAGCACAGTCTATGGAGACATCAGGATATGTTGGCTGTGGGACAAAGCCTGGCAGTGAGAGGAATGTACCCCTCAAAGCATGGTTCGATGAAGTATAAAGCTCTTTTTTCCTAAGTGTTCTTGTGCTGTATCCTGGGGCTGCACAGTTCTTATGGGAAAGTGGCATACCACGTGGTTTAGATAGGAAGTTACTGTCTTGGAACTGAAGTAAACTAAAAGACAAAATTTAGTATTAACTGGGAAGTTATTGATTAAGGATTGTGTAAAAAAGACAGCATAGAAGACCCTATGGAAGGATTTTGATTTCAGGGGAGTGAAGGAAGAGAGGTTGATTTTGGGGTGTGTCAGCTCTTGGGCCCCTTTATAACAAGGGGTCAATTCTTTTTCTTTCTTATCTCTCATCTGCTCTACCATGTGTTGATGTTTCCTCCTCACTTAGAATTTTCTGTTGGTTCTGCTGAGATTGTTTCTACATGGCACTGATCTTTTACATGAGAACTAGTGAGTGGAGTGGAGCAAAAAACTGAAACAGAACAAGCTCATTTCCTGCTCCACAGAAACAAATGTCCTAGCTTCTGAGAGATTTTTCCTCCTCCTCTCTTTGTTTCCAAAATGTGTTTCAGAAATTCCATTTGGAACCTGTGAAGCTTTTCACCAAATGAGTTTTTAGTTGTGTGAGAAGTTTTGTGGTGGTTAATACTTATGTGAAAAATGTTTTTGGCTGATCTTCAATATCCATAAGGAAGTTATGGCCCAGGTATTTTGGGGATCATTAGTGATTTTTGTCTACCTCTTTTTCTTGCCAAAATTGAAGCAAAATTGTTAAAGAATTACTGAAAATCAGCATCTTGAGGTGGGGTATCCACCTGTTAATATTGGAAACTTTGGCATGTAGCATTCAAATTCTTGCAGCAGTCAAGAAACACAATTTTAAAATGGATACTCTTCCCCAAATCTTTAACATCTCTTTTAAACAAAATCTCTGTTTCATGTCTGTCTTTAAATGATTGTCTTATATGTAGTGTAAACTCTTGTTATTAGACGTTTTATAGAACACTTCTTTTAAATGATGTGCACTTGGAGAGCATGCTGTTTAATTTATGCAGGGATCTGAAACAAGGCTAGCTCCTAATCTGCAGCTTTCATGGTGAGGCCATAGAAAAGTCAGTTTTATACTGGAGTTGGTAATTAATAGAGTAGGTGGAGGGGTCCTTTTAAAAACATAAGCCTTTAAGCAAATTTTTTAAAATTCACAGTACTGATTGGGATTTCTTAGCAAGGAATGCTGTTCTGGGGTGTGTATTAAAAGCAGGCTATTTGGCTGGCATTTCATAAATCGCAGTACAGTGCCTACCCCCTGCTCACTGTGGTTTTACCTGGATTCTTAGGTCTCAATTGAACTGAGTAGGAAATTATTTTTCCAACCTTTTTGAGATACAAAGATTTGTAACCTTTTTGCACTGAGATGAAAACAAGCCTCTTTGACATTTTTGTAAAATCTGAAGGAGAATGAGATAGACATGTGGTTAATTGGCATGCAAATACTCTGGGTCAAGTTATTTTCAGAAGCATCAAGAGATAGCATTTACATATGCATTTCTCTCATCTCAAACACTTGTCTTTGTTTGTTTGGGGCATCCTTTTTCCCCTTCCCCTTTCCCTTTCTCTTCCTCTTTCCCTTTGCTTTTCATTTTCCTTTCCTCTTTCTTTTTTTCCTTTCCTTTTCCCTTCTGTATGGATCTAAGGTGTCCTTCTGGACTCTCACCTGGTAAGTGTAATAGAAAATGTTAGAATTTCATAAAATATTTTGGTTTCAATTGTTTGTTTTAATGGAAGATCTCTGATAAAAAAGTTTTTAAGCAGCCCTGTGAAGTTTGTGTGCTGATATGTCAGGCTAGCAGTGTTTTAAGCATTTTAAATACTTCAAGAGTTTGTACTGTATTTTAAAAGACTGTGAAAGAATAAGTGCACCTATTGCAAAACTACTTGGAAGACATAAGTTATTTCACCTAAGAAAGACAAAAAAAAACTGAGATCAAAATATGCTTTAATTGACAATTTTAATATTTTCTTCCTAAGGACAAAAATTGAAGCATGGATTAAGTACAGAGAAAGAGTGTGTGAGTTCCCCAGTAGTCATAAACCTGAATTAGGAAGGATTGCCTGTGGAGTTCTACACTGTCCAGTACCACCAAGGTCTACAATTACAGATCTACTGGTACCCCACTGCAAAACACGAAAATGCTACAGAACACACAACTTCATTTGCTTCTGAAATTTGGCTCCACATTTCTAAATAAGCTCCCCTATATTCACAGGGACACTTTGGATGTGCTACCCAGTCACTAGGGCAAAACTTCATGAACTTCTCAGTCCCACTGAGGCATAAGACTTAAAACCAAGCTTAAAGTAATTTATCAATGTACTGAGGCAGTATCATGATCTGAACCTTACTGAAATAAATTTCTTTCTGCTGATATTGTTGGGGTTTTGGAATAAGCATTTTTTCAAACCTGAAATAGAGACAAAACATTTCCATAGTGTCCTGTAGCAGATAAACTGCCGCCACCTATCCAGTGCCTTTCTGATAAGGATCATTTTACTGCAGTTTTTCTTCCATCAGTCTAAGAAGCAGCAACATCCCTGCTACAGAGATGAAGCTCTTAAACTGCACAGCTGCTCCTGAAGACACACTTCCCTCCCTGCTACTCCCTGAAGGGATCTTTAACTCTGTGGCATAATCATTGGTAAATCAACAGCATGTATCAGCAAACTGTAGTTAATAATAACAAAACTTGCCTATCAGTCCTCAATATGTCACATAGCAACAAATGGAACAGGTTTTGTCTTTTGCACTTGGAATCAAACCAAGCATTAAATGCATTATTTTCTACTTATTTAGGGCTCAGTAGTGCCACACTTATGTCTGCTGATGAGGAACAAGCTCTGTAAGTGTATAGAAGTGTGAGGAGAGGTGGCAGAGTTTAACTTGGTTTTTCTCTGTACAGTTGAATAAAATATGATAAACAAAATCAACAGAGAACAGTGAGTAATATAGTTTACAGCACAAATTGTCACTCAAGTAATCTTTTCTGGTGAAAATTCTTCACTGAGAAATATTAAAGATTCACAATATGTTCATAAAGCCCTGGCATTTATCAGAAAACTTGCAAATGTTAGATAAATCTTACATCCCTAACAGTTGCTGGATAGGCACCAGATGGGGCTTGGAGGGCCAAATTTGTACTGCTGGCTCTGCCCATGGATGCCTGAGGTAAAGTTAATCTGCCCAGTCTGCCTGGTGTTTAACATGTGAAATCGGGCTGCAGCACTCCTTTATAAAGTGCTGTGGGGTTTGCCAGTAAAAGAGAGGTAAAAGTACTGTATTTCAGATTTCCTTGCAGAAACATCTTTGAGCCAGAGCTGTTCCTATTTTTCAAAATATCCTTTCAAAGATCATGAAAAAATTAGGCATTGATAATGCAGTGCAAGCCCAGGGCTGGGCTGGCCCAACTTTGCTGAAGGTATTTATTTCTTCAATCTAGCTGGAATGTGAAGATTATCACCCAATTTAAAATCCAGCTTGGGAAGTAATTTTGGGAAAGGGTAAGAATACTTTGCCTATCTTTATGTACCATTGAGTTGCCTGACAGGAACTCTATTTTGAAATGTTCAGGAATAAGCTTCACTTTCCAGAAGCAGTTTATTATTTGTTTCTTGCAGATTCCCAGATACCCGTTTGAATTATGCAGCACATATTTCTAGATACAACATTTATTTCTTTATTTTCAGGCCAGTGCAGTTCCCTCATTTAAAAACATAATCAAAAGCCCTCTACTAGAGCAGATGCAGTCTTTAATATGTGGCTCATAGCTGAGTCCTGATTGTCACATATTTTATCAGTATGAAACATTTTTTATTAACAGATTAACATATAAATCTATTCATAAATCACCTTCCAAAGCTGCACCTAAAACCTCTCACTCTCAGCCTAGAGGTTTAAAGCTATTCCATAATAAAGCTTATAGTGGCTGGAAAAACTTTCTGGTAAATTCAGCTATTTATTCTTATGGTTTCGGGTCCCCAAATATAATCTACTGCCTGAATATTCCCTTCCTTAAAATGACTGGTCAGGAGCTAGATTGCAGCTTTCAGGTGCAAGTTGTCCTTCCCAAGATTTATGTAAGAGAGACATTTCTACATGGAGTGAGAGATGAGGGATGAAAACAATGCATGTCAGACTGGAGGTGACCATGTCTGAAGGCCCACACCTCATCCTTCAAGGACACACTTCTCCAGCTCCTCACTGCAGGGAACGGTACTCTGTGATGGGCTCCAGCATCTGCTGTTGGGAACCAAACTTCTGCTGATGTTATTCCTCAGCTGAAATTCCGAGAGCAGAGAAAGCAAATCTCTTCTCGCAGTCCATAGTGCTGAGTGATTTCTGAACACAGTGTCCCCTCTGTCTGAGAGAACCCAGCTCATGAGTCCATTTATAACCAGCAAAGCTTTTAAGCCCAGGTTTAGCTTTAAATAAATGCCAGTTTTCTTTTGAGAATTCTCGGAGTTAAGAACATACTTCATGCTCTAGTGAGTAAAAATGTTTCAATATGCACTTTCATAGTTCCGCTAAACTGGCTCAGAGTCTACTGGCTAGTCATGATCAATTTAACTTCTCCCTGAAGTGAGTATTTAGGTATAGTATAGGAAGTTCTTATATATATATTTACTTATCTATTTTTATATATGTACCCATACACAGGAGGATCATAAACATAGGGTATAGAACCCCTATAGAGGAGGTCCAGGAGCTGTACATGTTTGGATGTGTACTTTAAGCAGGGCAGCCTTCCTGGAGTCAGTGAAGGCCACAGAGCTGATTTGCATCCAGAGGGGAACTACCCTGTTATGCTCGCACAGTAAAGTGAAGTTTACATGATGGATGTCAGCTGTGGATTGCCAGCCTGCTTCCCTTGGTAATTTGTTAGTTGGCATTCTCTCCTTCCCAGCCTCTCCTCACCTAAAAGCCAAAATTACTACAGGGGTTTTGGTCTTTGTCAGCAGATGTTATGAGCGGGATTTAGAAACTGAGAATTTAATTAGCTGCTGAAGTCATTTACTGATAACAGTAGCATATTGGACTCTTTATTTGATAAGACCCTGTCAGGCATTTTATGTGTAGGGAATGAAGACTAATGCTCTTATTTCTCACAACTCACAGCCAGGACCATTAGACATACTTTAAAAAGGGAAGAGAAAAAAATGAAAATCAAAAGACAAATAAATTCCTTGGACTTCTCATTTCCTGTCACCATTGTTGCTTCTTTATCATTGCAAAATATATTTTGGTTTGCATGTTTAGCCCTTTTTCTCTGTGGGCTGCTTCCCACTCCAGCAGCTCCAGGAGGCTTTGGGGGATCTGCATGTGCTTCTAGCTGTCCCCTGCTCTGACAAACTCACTCATCTGTGTCTGCTGTCAACAAACCCCATCCTGCAGATGTTCTGAGAGGCAAATCAGCCTCTTGTTGTAGGCAACACCTTACCTAAGCCAACATTTATGCAAAATGAGATTTATACAAAAATATGCTTTTTTAGTTCTTATTACTTCAGGTATGTGGGATATTTTTTAGGCACGGGAGTGGTTTATTCGCTAGCTGTACTAAGGCACAGAACGCATTTCCGAATCGCTCCTGTCCCAGTTCAGGCTCTGTGACACGATCGTTAGTGAGGGCTCCAGCACAGGACGGCTTTAACGCGCACCTGGGCTGGGAGCAGTGACCTATTGCGTTCCACCCGCGAGCACAGCCAGCTCCTGCTGCACCCCGTCCAGGGGACGCGGGGATGCCTCCCGCGCTCTCCCCGCTCAGCCAGCCCGGGTTTGTGGCGGGGAGCTGCCCGGCCATGGCTCCCGGCAGCGGTGCCGCATCCCGCCGAGCCGGCGCTGCGGCTGCCGCTGCTCAGCGCCGGCGCTCAGCGAAGGGCTCCTCCCGCCCGGCACGCGGCGCCCCGAGCCATCCCTGGCGCGGGGGCCGAGCCGCACATGCTGGGAAGCCAAAGGTAAGAGGAGTCCTAGAGAACACAAAGCAGCGCATTGGGCATCTTACAAGATGAACAATGGAGTACGTGGGCCAATTACTGCAAAAAAAGCAGCAGGTTGGCGCTCTTTAAAGACTGGGGATACAGAGGAATATCTACATTTTGTTCTCAAAGCAGAGCTTAAGAGACATCTAAATGATTCATGTCCCTTGCACTGGCTCTCTGCACAGGATTAAGTTTGACCCTGTTAGCATCCAGTCATTTATAATGAGAGCATTTAAAAAATCACCATTTATTGATTTGCATTTCTCAAGGGCCCACAAATGATCTCGCGTTTCTTCTAAAACCAACTATTGAGCTCTTTGCAAAAAAGAAAAAAAAAATTTATAGTAAACACATTTCATATGACTGTGTGTATTTTTTTCCCCAGGTAAATAATCCTGCTTTTCTCTGTTAGCTGCTGTTTAGCTGATGTGTGTTTTACAGCTTCTTTTAAGCACAGCAGTTCTGAATGACTAATAGGAGGGGGTTATTGGAGCTATGGAGCAGTCACAGACGTGGCCTGCACAGCTGTTACCAGACACCCAGAGCTGGGGAGCTGAGCTGGGAACAGTTTGCTCATCACTCCCACAGGATATCGATCCTGTCTCAGCATGACAGGTGCAGCTGAATCCCTGAATCCTTTGAAAGCCTCAAAGAGCTTTGGCCTCCAAGGTTTCACCTGCCTTTCCCAGGCTGAGCCCAAGGAGAGCCCAACCCATACTCTAAGAGGACAGATGGGTAAATGGGCACAACCGTGACTATGCACGTGGCATCTCCAGCCACCCTGACTGGAGAAGGATAGGAAGGTTGCATCCTCAGAAACCTTTCTTCAGGGCTGGAGGAGAATCAGCAGCAAACCTTCAGCTGAACAAGATCAGGCAATAGCTGCTGTGGCTTGCGTGCTACTGGGTGGGCAATGGGAAAGGAAGGGTGGGCTACATCACTGAGGAAGGTGAGGGAATGTGGCTGTGGGGCATAAATGAGTTGCTGGGAGCCACTGCAGCTTGAGCAGTTAATAGGAACAATGATCTTAAGTTATTCTACTGTCACTGGAATGCTTCTTTCATCTAGAAGATACCACACCATGGTTATAGCTATCTGGTACATTTTTATCAGTAACGTGACCAAGAGAACTATTCTGAGACTGCGGAGACCAAGTATGGTGATTCTGGGGAAGGGCATATGCAGAAAAATGACATTTTGTTCTCCATCCTCTGTAAGGAGAATTTGGATAGCATGGGCTGGCTGCTTCACTTGCAGACAGCTGTGAAGAGGTAAGGTGAATTCCAGCTATCCTCAGTCTGAGCTTTCCTTTCTCCAGATGTGAAGCTGAGATAATGACACTTTGTCCTTTTGAAGTGCTCTGAAATATGTGGCTTTCTGTTTAAGGTCTAAATGTTATATGTGATTACATGTGAATATAGGAAATTTGCCATAACTGCGAGCCTACAATATTGTCGTGTTCTGATTCATAGTAGATGTTGTATTAAGCAGTTGTTATCTTCACCTCTGCTTTTTAGGTAAGCAATTAGGCAATTCCAGCATGTCCATGTGTTTAAAATGGATCCCTTTTTCACTACTTGTTTTTTTAACATTTTGAATGAAAACCTTCAAATGTAAAAATAGAATAGTTGGGGTCTACTAGGAGAAGAATGCTATACAAATGTATCCCTTCAGATAAAAATACTTAGAATAGTAATAAACCTGCAATTTGTGTAAAAAGGAGAACAGCTTGGAAGGAATGTGGGGGAAGGTTAATAAAAATATGTTTTCATCAGAAACACTTTTCTGTCAAGGATTCTATACACTATTTTAATTATTAGTTATTCACTTCAGACAGGAGACAAAACAAGGTTTTGAGGTTTTAGAAAAAGAGTATTTCACTTCCTTATAAGTAAGGAAAAGGGGCTAACAGGGCTGCAGCCATTTGAATAGGCTGCAAGGTCACGCAGAGAGAAGTGATTTAAGCTTTATTAAGAATGTGAAAAAAAAAATCCTAACTTAACCTGGGAATATTAAGAGACAAACTGCAATTGCCTAAGAGGAGAGAATTTTGATTCATGGAGCAGAAAGGAATGATCAATGGTTCATAAATATAATAGTGGTAAACACAGTGACAGGAGAAAACAAATGTATGTGGCTAACATAATTGTTACAAATTTAGTAGCTTTTGCTGTGAGATCGGTTATCGAGGATTTGAGAACAAGGCAAAAAAAGAAAAAGAAATTTTTTCAATAGAAGATAAATGTGAAAGCTTTGAAAACCACCAGAAAGGAGTTAGGAAGAAGCACAAAGAAGTATGCTGCATTAATCCTGTTGTAGAATAATTTTGTATTCCCTCATCTTAATTATAAGGCATATTCTCAAAACTCATTTATGGAATCTTTGACCTTCGTAGAGGTCAAATGCAAATGTGCTGGAGGGGACATGAGGGAAGAGCCAGGTGGAAGTGGAAATGTAAGGACAGGACTCAAACTGAAGTACATTGAAAAATAAATCCTGGGTTGGCAGGAGAGTTGGAGAACAGAAGGAGACTGGAGAAACAGAACAGAGGATCTGGGAGGAAGGAATAAAAGACACTGCACCAGAGCCATCTTTGCAGGAGAAGAAGCAAATACATTGCTTGTTGAGATGAAGCTTGGCAGAGCTTACTACAGCATCAGGTGCTGACGTCTGGTGTTGGAAAAGAGGAGGCAGAAGCAAGGCAAACTGTGACAGACCAAGCAGGGAGTCTGAAGACATCTGTTTCCCAGCCTTAGGAGGAAGATGGGTGGATTGATGCCGTGCACAGGGGTCAGGTTCTGGCCGCTGGCAGTGGCAGCAGGCAGGGGCTGTGCCCAGCTGGGCTGGGCAGCGAGGGGACAGTAGGGCTTAGAAACACTTGAAATGTTGGTGGTGGGACAAGAGTGGCACAGAGCCATCATCCCTAACACTGCAGTCCAGTTTTGATTTGCATTGTAGTGCACTTCCAATAAAAAATAGACTTGAGAAAAATAATTTGGATTCTTGATAAATCAACCCCATTGCTTTTTTTCTCCAAATTGACTCCTTGTTCTTCTCTGGGACAAGCATTTGATTTACACTGATCAAGTGCTGGACTCAACCACTGCATATGTTGATGGGGATGTGGTATTTGAATTATGAAGCTCTTGATATGAAGAAATTGAGAGATTCAGGTCTTTTTTGGCTTGTCATTTCCCTACTCACCACTGAAAAGTATTGCTGCATCTATGGATATGTGTAGCCTCCTCTGAGCCTTCCAGAGTATTTAGGACCAGATCGATGTTGGCCTCACACTTCATTGGAAATGCTGGGGAGAGGAGATGGAGGCAGGATACAGGGAATTCTACACTTTTGGTTCTTCACTTTCTCTGTATTTAAGTGTTCCTTTCTGATGGAGCACAGATGGTCTTAGATTAAGGAAAATGCATGCCAGAACTGCAGGCTAGGCTCAGACTGGGAGTTAAGCTTGACATAAAATAAGCAGAAGGCTGTAATTAGCTTATCAAGAGCGTTAGGCACCTGGTGGAGGAAAGCAGAGATGTAATGCACAATGTAGCAATAGAACAATAAAAATTACTGAAATCTCTTTTATGAAACATGGAGGACTTTTCATTGCTGACTTTCTTCCAGCCCAGCCTGGTAATTTCTGGAAGGGCCTACTTATTCTTGGTTATTAGTGATTTATCAAGGATGGCCTTTTTCTGACTGTTTGTGATGCTGAGCACCAAGCCCCATAGAAGCCAGAGAGTCTAAAGGTCAAAATTCATGTGTGTTGCCAACAAAATGGCCTGGGAAGCTTACAGCACACTTACCTGTGCACCATGTGAACACCCTGATTGCAAATATCTGTCATCTCACTGGTCCATCTCATTCTTTCTGACTATTTTTGCAGCCATGTGTTGGGTTTCACCTCTACGCTAGGATTTAGGCCCACTGGGGCAGAATTGCCTTTTAATTTCCAGCAGAAATCCTAGCAGTATGCAGCTGAGTAGTCCATGTGCTTCTGCAGTGCATGTCAAAATCACAGTAGCAACAGGGTCTGGATCTTTTTCCTAGGTGTGCTAGAAAACAAATGGAAATTCTCACATACATCTGCTGAACTGAATAGGAAAAATACAAAGACTCCTTTTTAGCCGAGGGTTTAGAATTTTTTGCCCAAATTATTGAAGCTCAAAAACTATTACTTTAAATTGAGGAAGAGCAAGAGGGAGAGTCTGGTTTCACTTAAGTTCCTGTGGTTCAGGAAGGATCTCTGTTTTCAGCCTGCCTTGCAAAGCTTTCCCAATCTCTCTGGCTTGCACAAGACTGGCCTTGGCTCATTTAAAGTAGTCTCAGAGCTTTCATTTGGTCTCAATAATGCAGCTTTCACTTAATTGAAGATTTCCAGTGCCTTTTTTTTCCTTTTGGTTGTACTACACCAAGCATAAGTGCACAACCATAAAAGGATTTTGATAGGATAAAATAAATCACATGCACATTTATTTGTTTAATTGTGCACTGCCCTCTTTTTTTTTTCCAAGCCAAGGCAAGACTCAAACCATGTTGAACCTCTTACACAATTTTAATGAGAATATATTGCAGTGTTTATCATCTGAAAGAGTATTAGCACCCCCCAATGCAATAGATGTGATTTCCCTAAAGAAAAACAGGAGGCACAGAACAGTGAAAATGTCATCTTAGTTCTTCATTAGTCTCTTTAATACTGAAGGAAGTGCTTATTCTGATTCCTGAATCTTAGCCTAATTATTGTAAGAATCAGATCCAAATTGGACAGTTCCTCAAACTTGTTTTAGCTTCTTCTCAAAGCAAACAAATAAATGCTGAACAAGTATATTCAATGATGCAACCTGGAGAGGAATAAAGAATGCAAGACTTCCCCACTTTAGAAAGCTGGTAATACACAGAAATTTCACATGTGCTTCAGTGGTTACATTTTCAGTTTGAAGCATATATGGAAAGATTGTATTTCATAGCTGAACCCTTAATGTGGGTGCACAAAATTTCACTCAGTTGACAGTGTAGGATTTGTCCATAAGCAGAGGGGGAGGGAATGCAAAAAATATATAGTGGAGAACCCTTAACATCTCTCCATAAGCAGTGATCTTCAAAGACTTACAATGGCAAGGAAACGCACAGCAGAAAAATGAAGGAGAACAAAATCGCTTTGCTTGATGCAGAAATACAAAGGAGACTATAGCCATGGTAAATTGATTTTGTACTGAATTGGGCTGGTCCACTGGAGGGGGTTTTGAACCTCCTACTCCAGAAATCATTGTGCAAAACAGTAAGAGGAGGCTGCTTAGAAGTCTTGTCACATCTATCAGCAGAGGCCACAAAGAAGAAGGAGGGATTTGGTTCTGAATGGCGACTCTGCCAAAGAACATAAAGGGGTGGAGATGGACATCTTTTGGCGGTAGAGGAGCCTCGAAAGAAGAATTGCCTCTACTATATCAAGGGAAACCATTGCTGTGACTACATTCATTGGCTCACTTCTTAGAAATAGCTTGTTGTACCTTGTTTGTATCAACTGAAGAAAAGAAACCCTGAAACAAAGCCTGTTCTTTACAGAATAAACAGTGCTGGTGCTCTGAGAAATTGTGCTATGTGATACCCACCTGGCCAGTGACAACTGCACCTGCTTGTGCATCAGCTGTACATGTATTCCTGACCTGTGCTTGACTGCAGTGAAATTTTTCTTTAATTATTTTCCCCTCAGTATATTTTAACCTCTTTATTTAGTTATTTTATTGATTTAGCATATAATCTTATGTCTCTGTAATCTCCAGTACATTTTGTAAATGTTTGTTATCCTAAGCTGTAAACTGAATGTGACATGGCAAGAAACCAAATTCTACTGTGGCAGTTAATTACCCAATGTGCTGAAAGTCTCATCTCAGTTTCTGTATGTTTTCAATCTTCACTAATAGGAAAAACCTTGTCATCTTTCCCCATCATCCCCTCTACTGTTCTCCAGTTCCATGTTGTCATTCATTCTAAACTGGCTATAGGTGAGAGCTTCAAGGTCTTTTTTCACTATCATCCCAGTTTACTGAGACTGTCAATTTATATTTGGCCCCATCCATGCTTTTTCATGCTTAAAAGCAATAGCTTTCAAAAAAGATAAGCATTCCCATATAGAACTTGCAACTAAATCATTGCACTGTTAAGCACTTTCAAGCAAAAGAAAGTAGATCACCAGCTAAATGAAATCATTGTCACGGACTGACATTTTTCTTTACATAGAATGATAAAAATACAAACACTAGATAGTGGAAACAGAAATGCAGTGCCATCTTTATCTCTCTTCCTCAGAGCTGTATCTTCCTCCAAAGCATCGTGTTGGTGCGTTCACCTAACGTTGCTGTGTAAATATGTAACTGTCAAAGCTCAGCATACAGGCAGAGCAGAGTGTGTGCTCCTTTCTTTATCATTATGGACAGCTCTGCATTCCAGCATCTTTGTACCCTTACACTGATTCCCCTCTTTGGATGTATCCTTGTGGCATTGCATTAGTGCCTGTATTAACTTTAAGGGTCTTCCACAAACCTTATCACTGTCAGTGAGAGGCTTACCCCACTCTGAATCAGCCCATTAAGCCAGCATCTCTCTTGCCCTTGGTTAATGTGCATTCTCCTCTTGCTTTCTCCCTTGGGTCCCCTTTGGGTCTCAGAAGAATCCCATCCCTGATATAATAAAACTCTTCTGGTTATGAAAACCTCACAATGAGTTATGTGGCTGGTGAGCTGTGACCTTTCCCTTTTGTGTGGTTGTGCTCAGTTGTCTCTCAGTGCTCTGCTGTCCACTGCTTCCTGATGCCCCATTTATTATTGCACTTTACTTATAATGCAGTTTGACAAGGCTGTACCTACACAGGCTTGCTGTGGGAGTCCTGGGCTGCAGTGAAGGGTCACAGGTCCTATGAAAACTGCAAATCTGGATAACAAAGTTCCGTTATGTTAAAAAGCTCAAATTCTCCTCTGTATGGGATTCAGCATCAAGTTACAAATGTTTTACAGAAGAGTTACTGAAAATACACTTAAAGCAGTGGCAAGACAATCTGCTTGCTTCAAATATGAATTTTAATTTGACAGCACCTCAGACTGAGCCAGCTGCTTCATTGTAACATGTTCTTTGTACACTGAAAAAATTCCTGAAGAGCTGAAAAAAAGCTGTAACCTGTACATGACTGTTGTTTATCTTAGAAAACACCATTTTAGTTTTAGTACTTGGTATCAAATGTTCTCTACTAAATCTGTAGACAATTGTCTTTAATAATAAGACCTTGGACTTGTACAATGCTTCCATTTGGGTACACTGTAGAAACCGTGATCTGTTAAGCCTCACACAATGCTCCTTTCAGATCAGGGAATGCATAGTCTGGAGCTGTAAATTCCTACCTGACACTGCAGAGAGGGGGGAGTGTCAGATTTACAGACCTTATGTTGTTTAATGGAATCTCCTGCAGGACAAATGGAAGTTGAAGGCACAAAAATTCAAATTTCTTTTTGTAGATGAGCCATGCCCCAAGATGTCGGAAAGAAGAGAACAGGATGCATGGAGCCTTGCCCATTGTTCTAATCTCTAACCCCACTCCCCCACGCACCACTGAGTCAGTGGATGTATTTTGTGACACTAGCAGAAAAAATGCTGTCTAAGAACTCATTTGTGCTAGACAGGAAAGTTTTTAGTCAGCAAGAGAGCAAAGGCCAGTGCTCATCTCTGCCTCTGACATGCTCGGTGGCTTTTCCTAGTCAGTTGACCTCTCTGTGCATCTAGTTTTCCCTTCCTCCCATGTGCCTGTGTTTTCTGTTTAGATTGTAAGTGCTCTCAGACAGAAATTCTCTCCCACAGCATGTTTGTATATTGCCTAGAAATATGGGGTCACAATCTCAGTTCACTCCTCTACGTGCTGCTATAATACAAGTAAATAACAAGGGATCTTGAAGCTGTGAAAGAGAGAAAATCAGTAAAATTGACCACCAAAGAAGAATTCACAGCAGCTAAGAACTTTCTCTGAAAGAATAACATTTGCAGTTGAGAGCAGATTGTGCCTTTAGGTGCAGACACCCAGCTGTGGTACAGGAGCTTACCCGCTTGCTGCAGAGCTGTGCACAGGAGGAAAACTGTGGAGCATTTTACCTTGCATCTGAGATACAGCAGGACCATGAACAGGGTGAGTGACCATGACTCAGCTGAGGTACAGGACCTCATTTGGGCTGGGATAGCTTGATCAAAAGAGCAGAGCTCCCTTGTCTGGAGTCTGGGGCCCTGTTCTGCCAGGTGTTAGAGCAGCGCCCTGTCCAGTTGTGCCTGGAAACATAAAGTGAGAGGACAGACTACTCTAAATCAACAAGCCTTAAGAATGAAACCAAAGAAAACAAAGTCAGTCTTCTGAAAATGCTCCTCCCTGTATACTGGTTGAATGCTGACGGACACCATATTTTTTGTGCAGTAGGTGAACCAGGGCAGAGAAATGTACCTCAGACTATTGCATTTCCCTTTGCAAGGATGTGATAACAGTCCATGAGACAGAGAATCATGAATATCCAAAGATGGTATTACTTGGAACTGAGTGAAATATCCATTCTTAAAATGAGCATGTCCTTCTTTTGATGGATTATTCCATCCTTACTATGCCAGTATGAAGCATCCGTTTCTTCTCTGGCATGAACAGAGTGAGTAATTGTGTTCAGCAGCCAATAAATACCAGGCCAAGAGCAGTCCCTGTACAGTGAGATGCTGACATTTGTTTGTAGAGAGAGGGTCTGATTCAGAGATTAAGGTTACAAGAACTGAAACCCACTGATGGATTTTTTTACTTGTTTGTTTGTAAACCTCCATCTTCTAAGTATTACATTTGAGGTCTTTCTCAGCTGAGTTACTGTCCAGCCACTCCAGGAGAGCCATGTGTCTGGGCTGGTCTGTTGCTAGGTACTACGGGTTTAAATGGAGCAAACAGCTTGAGTTTTACCACATCTTGAAGGATCTGAGATCACTTAAGGGAAATCAATTAATAATTTGATAACACACAGTGCAATTCCCTTCATCCAAACCCCCTGCTCTCCCCGCAATGAATTGACTGAACTCCGTGATCATTCCTCATACCTGTCACTGCACGCAGCAGTGATCTGCAATTCGAATACTGCAGTGTGAAGCAGAACTAATTATTGAAGTTTGGCATTCTGTTCTTTTGGTATTAGTTATCTTTTTATCAGACATGCTTATCACAGTTTTAATAAATTACCAATGTTGGAACTTCAGAAATGGCCTCCAGGGTATTAAGCTACTGTGTTTTATTATAAGGAAGTTAGATTTCAAATAGTTATTATTTATGGAGCACTATAAATGTTGCTTGTCCTCAAGAGACAAAAACCAAAAAGGGAATTTAACTTTCCACTTTTAGACTAAAACAGCAAGTATTTATGGAGAAGTTCTGGAGGATTAAATAGGGAAGAAATAGCTAAAGTGTTGTAGAAATGTTTTCACTGTAAACATCATAGAAATGGAAGAACCTCTTCATGGATTTTCTGCATCCAGCCTACAGAACTTCTTTGAAAGATTTTTTTCTTCTAAGTGCTATAAGACCCAGCATTTATCAATTTCTTTTAAACGCTGCAGCATTTGCCCAGAGAAGGGTAGGTCTACACTGCTGCTATGTTATGTAGACACTATAAAGTATATAGAAACATAGGGAAACACTTGTGAAATGGATTTTTCATTATCAGCAAGAATCTATGGGTGATATTTTAGAGGTCTGAAATCTGTTTAACAGTATGGATGGGAAGATTGAGGCTGGCATCTTGTAAGGGAAAGAACCAGCCTCTGAGCAGCCACTGCGGGAATGACTCTGCACTTCAGTTTAGCAAAGTCACTAAGAGTAAGCTAAACTGGTCCAGTAGGGTGTGTAAATATGTGTTTTATTTACATTGAAGTTGGCAGATTCTAAATGCAGGGCAGAAACATAGTCCCTCCATGTTATTCTCTCTGCAGACTTGAAGAAAATCTTCCATACCTTGCTGTGAAATGAGCTGATCCAAAAAATTGAGTGAATGTTAATAAGAGATGAAGGGATTTTTGGCCTGTATATGGAATCCAGGAAGAAAGTTTTTTGTTGTTGTTGTTTTTGTTTTTTCCAGAGGTACATTTTTCTGAACATACTAGTGCCTTGTACAGTTACTGGAAAGGAAGATGTAAATAAATACACAGGGAAAGGAATAACTCTGCCAGCTCAGGTCTCTAGTGCACAATAGCTGTCACAGCACAGCACCTCCTGCCCTCCTTCCTCATGCATAACTCAGCAAAGGCTGATGTGACTGGCAGGCTCTGCTCGGGGTGCCCTCGCAGCACAAGCAGAGAACCAAAATCACCTCGCATTCCGTGGGCAGGCTGAGAAGTCTCCTGTGGGCACTGCAGAGGGTTGATGGAAATGGAAACTCCTGCGTCAGCAATCCCTGCACACCCGAGCCTGGGACACAAGGTGCTGCTTCTGCTTCTGCATCTGCTGACTGTAGCAGAAACCTGAGGAACACAGTACCTTCTAGAAAAAGCTGGCATCTCTCAGAATCAGTACCTGATTTGGGGGCTGATTGCTTGTTTGTTTTGTGGTGGTTTTATTTGTTGAGTTTGTTATTTTTTTTTCTAGAAAGCTTGTACTTGAAGGATTTTTGTTTCCTTTCAAACATATACAATGTGCATTCTGGTATTACATGTTTTTCCCCTAATAGGAGAGAACAACATGGTTGTGGGTCTGTCTGCAGGCATGCAAGTGGTTTGCATGCAGCACTTGTTTCATGGAAGTGAGGTTGGTAACAGATGGATAGGTTTGTAATAAAACACCTTAGATAGGTCTAATTGACAATGGGTTTAATTGATAAATATGCATGTAACATATTCTCCCATCTTAACTTTCCAGTTTTAAAGCAATGTTTTGGTTTTGCATGAAAACCTGCAACCTCTATTGTGCAAGTACAGTGCAGGGATTAGTGTATGCTTAATCTATAAATTCATATTGTGGTGTTGAATTATAAATTGCTGATCTGAGTGTAAAAGCTGGTCCATAGAAGTCTAAGAAATTTTCACATTAACTGTTGAGGATGCACATAACTATTGATAACAGGACCTGCTAGTGGCAGGCAGGTACTTTAGAAGCCAACGCCGGGATGTGCAGGTAATTAAATAAATGTATCTAGAAAGCTTCTCTCAGCAGTGCATGCTGAATAACTGATGTGACAGCACATGATGAGCTCGAATTCTAGAGCACTGCTGATCTGCAGTCGGAACTGGTAGCAAACTGTGATGCTTACAGTTTATTGGGAGAGACATTAACTCTTTCTTTCTGTGTCTGGATGTGACCTCTGAATATTCAGATATGTACTGAATAGGCCTAGCTATTGTGGCCCCTTCTGTTAATTTCAAGTTGGGCAATGTCACACCGGGTACATGTGATTATACACACAAATGCTTCTCTGTGATTGTCTCCTTCATGGGACCTCTAAAAATGAAAAAAAAAAAATACACAAACATGCAATTTGCAATTTTTTAAAAAATAATTGAGAAAATCTGCCTGCATAGAACTCAAGAAACAGAGATGTGAAGGACCAGCTGTCCTTCCAAATAGGCTGAAGGAAAGCATGTTTATTTGCCTTTTCACTTCAGGGACAAAGTTGCTTGTCCTCTGGTGTCTGTCTGCACAGGTGGCTGAACAGTCCTGCCCATGGTTTGCATGGGTCATCTTGCACAGAAGCTGCAGCCCTGAGCTGTTCCTTTCACATGGCACATGAATCTGGGTACCCCCATCCTGCAAATGGGCCATGTGGTTATAGAGGAGGTCCTCAAAGTGGCTGGAAACACTGTTAGAAACTGCATTTCTAGAAATGCATGAGGGAAGAAATACTTGAGAGTTTGTTAGGAGGTAGTATGAGAAGCTGGAGTGCTCTTGATAAGGATGTAAATAGAGGAATTGCTGACACCCTGACAGCCTAAAAAGCTATTTGCTTGGTTGCTTAAGCACGTGGCTAGTACATGCTGTCCTGTATTTGGATATAGCCCTGCTCCCAGGTTTGTCACGTCTTCATCCAGACTGTCTTCCACAACCCATGCCATGGAAATTGCTTTATTGCATATGGGTCCAGAGATGTGTACTGCTTTTGACTGACACATGTAGCAGGAAGTATAAAAATAATCCCAGATGTGTTTTCTGGGGCTGGGAAACTGAAATGTCTCAGACAACTGGGAAAATTAATCATAAATTCAGGATGATATCCCAACAGAGTGACCAAAAACATCTGGTAGATACAGTTTGTACCTCATCCAAGTGTGCAGAGGCAGTTAAAGCAGTAAAAAAAAAGAAGAAAAACCAATTTGGTTTATTGAGGGATATGAGGAAAGGGAGGGGAGGTACCTAAGCCATTGTTCAAGAACCTGGCTCTTGAGAAGCATTATGACCAGGTAAGGAAGCCAGAGTACAAAGCATGTCTTACAGTGCTCTGTGTTATGCAAGTGTTAAGTAGATCTGTGCCTCACTGATAAATATATGGGTACACACAGATGCACCCCAGAGAGAGAGATCTTTCTGAAAGTTGCTCTGTCAAATGTCCAGTAGTTTGATCCTGGGGCAAAATGGATTTAAGGCAGAGGAAGAATATATGTTCATCTGTGGAGGAGGGGCTTGGGTTGGATACACTAGTGAGAGGACACAGAACACTAGCATCCTGCAGTGAGTTTGCACAGAGTAGCCCAAGGCAACAGAGGTGACGAGGGTGGGACATTTTGACCTGAAAAGACAGCTGATCAGTCAAATAAAGAAAACAAACAATGCTGGAGAGCTCATGTGAAAGTCCCAGGCTCAGGGGTCTGAGCCTAGCCAGGTCTAAGCCACAGGCCATGGCCACAGATGTGTGTGAGCTCCTGGGAGTCCAGCACAAGGCCTGGTCTAGTCTGTAGGTCAGCAGACCTTGCAATACAAATATTTAAGTGCACATTAGCTGCTTGGCTTTGCAATTATACTTTTATTATTGTCAAGATGTTCTGCTTTGCAGGGTCATGAATATTTTCTTTGAGTCACCAGAGGTCATTGGAGTTACTCAGCCCTCAAGCTAGCTCCTCTCTGTCCTGCCAAAGACATGTGTGGGACTTGTAAAACATGCTCTGGATTGCTATATTGCTTAATTATCCTCTTAGCTCTAATGAAGTGCACCCTGACTAATGGTGTAGTCACAAACAACATGTTGCTATAATTTGGGCCATCACCAAGATCTTCTTTATCACTACTCATCAAGGTAGTGCTTCAGAAGGCTGAAGGGCAATGTGCCTAATCAAAGAAAACATTTAGGCACATTAGAACGTCGCTGGAGGAGGGCAGTGCTCTGACTAGAGCTGTGTTTGCAACACGCCTCGAAGTTCTGTGGTGCAGGTGTCTGGCAGGAAGAGCTGGGTGACCCCTGGGAGGCCAAATTCTTCTGTGTTGCACTGCTGCAATGCCAGATGACCCAGAGTGTTTGCAGAGAAGCAGCATCGATTGCTGAAGCAACCAACAATTTTTGTTTTCATTTTCTCCTGTCAAGCACTGTTAAGGTAAAATGGGCTATATAATGGAAAGTTCTCTGTCTCTGGTTTTAAAATGGGAAGAAGAGTGTCAAAATAAGTGATCTCTTTTCTGAATATCTTTATTTTTTTCTTTTATTAAAATTGTCAAAACTTGATTGAAGGTACAAAGACACTGTGTTTTAATGAGCATGGGCTAGAGCTGGGATTACAGATAAAAATCCTACTGTGCATCTGCTTTGCCGATGTCAACGGGGCCTGGTAGTCAGCAGGCAAAATTCCTTGCTCTCCTGTGATGGCTTACAATGTGAGCTCTGTCATCCAGTGTCATTCCCTCTCAGAATATGACCGAATGATCCTTTTGAGCAAGAACTTATCCCAGCTCTCACAAAAACACTGCTGAGGCACAAGCTTTTGGCCCCCACCCTGGATTGGACTGCAGTATATGGGAAGTATTTCCCAAGTGGCTTCCAGGGAAAGACCTGTGCTCTTCTCTTCTCTTACCAGATCTTTGCCTGTGCTCATGGAGTCTTTATTTCAAGTCAAATTGGATGGAATGCTCAGCTAATGGAGAGATGCCTTTTTTTTTTTTTTTTTTTTTTTGTTGAATGAGATAGAAATATCCCTTCCCCTAATGTTGTATATAAATGAATTTCCTGGCTGGTTGCGTTTCTTGTAGTTCTGAATGAGTGTCTTCATGGACCTGAGCTGGGAGTGGGAAGATTCATCCTCTCTTTTTAGTGGTTTCCCAACTTTCTCCTGCAGAAATCTGGATTTATCATGTGTCAAGAGAACAATTTCTATGGCAGCCTAGGTTTTAAAAAGCATATTGGCTGCAGTGAGAAGTTCAAGAAGAGTTCAGATTCGGACCAAACTTTGAAGCTATTTCCTTTGTTGGTAATGGACTGAGGAAAATAAAAATAAAGAAAACCTGGCTCTGTTAAGGGAGCTTTGGATCTTTTGAACTTTGTGAGCCTGGCCTTTCCCTATGTAACAGAGCTGGTCTTCTGGTACTCAGAATGATGTATTATGAATAGTATGGATATTTATATGTATTTTCACCTCCAGCTAACAATACCTGCTTGAATTTGTTAGGACTATTTTTAAAAAGTGCTGAAGGGAGGAAAACTGGGGAGGACACTGAATAGTTGGATATGTCATTAAATATTTTACATTTAAAAGTTCTCTCTAATGCAGCTTTCCTGGTCTTGACTTTTCTTGTAAAGGAAGGGGCCTCTTCATTCTGAAGCAGTCAGAGGTGTCTGGGGACCCCACATGCTCTCAGCCTCCAGTCAATAGTGTCCTCAGCCCTAATGTTTTACTCTACCTCAGGACGTGACCCCACTTGTCTGGCATCACAAATCACCATCAGCCTTTCTCCCCTCTTCCCATCTCTCTGGGTTTCACCTGTCACTTCCCAGTTTTGATCCAGCTTGATTCACTGCAGGGTTACTTAGAAGGTGATAATCTTGGGGGTAAATCTAAGACCAACAGATTTGTGCAGTACTGCTGGACTTTGCTGTAGGGAATTTTTCTTTTTGGCAATGAAAGCTGGGAGTTTATACAGCGCTGTCCTCTTTAAAAAGAATGTGATGACTTGGTGTGTGGGGCTTATGTCTTGGACCTTCCAGCTGAATGATGATCAGAAGTTATATTTACATGTAAATTAAAGTCTGTCCTCTGTGAACATTCCAGTTGCCACCGCCTCTGAACTTCTCATCTATTTATCATTTGTGTGCACTGTGAGCACAGTGGGAGTTAGATACATGTTTACTGTCACAATGCTGCTTTTAAATTGGGCTGCGTAAATTGGCTGGAGATGCTTGCTTTTGTTTTGGGAGTCTCCAGACATGGTGGTTGGTGGCATTCTTGTGTGACTTGTGCATTTTGGTTTTTCAGGCAACAGCATGGGGTTCAGATGAAGACACCAGGAGGTCCTGTCAAAGTAAAGGGAAAACAGAGGTAAGTTTTGCTTTGTTACGATGATGCTATGGGTAAATATATTTGCAACACGTGAAATCCACACAGAGAATGTCTGACACCAGTTCGAGCTTGCAAATTTGCAGCAGTTTAGCTGTACTGCCACATGGGTATAAGCACCACCAAGCAAGCCACTTCAAAGGCCCCCCGTCCAAGTTATTACACTTGCTCTGCATGAAATTTAAAGGTGATTTCACTGCTGGAGAGGACACAATTTGTGGCACATCAGGGAGTGGAGTGGTGGCAAGCCAGGGATAGCATCCTGCAGAGGGGTTTGAGGCCAGGCAGGTTGGCTTAGCCCAGGTCCTCAGCAATGAGCCACTAGCATTCAGCCATGTGAGATTCAGTGTTTGCTTGCAGTTGGAGTTCATAGTTGTGTAATTCCCTGGAAGGTGAGAATTGAATCTGCTCGCACACTGCAATCTGTTCAGGTTGAGTATCACAGAGCTGCTTCGGAGGCAGGTGCACTCTGTCAAACTGCACTTTGAAGTAAGAATTGCTTGAACTTGCACATGCTGTCCCAGAAGTTCAGAGTTTGCAGGCATTTCTGATCCAGCCACGGGGCCTTTCCGCCCTTCTTCTGAGAAGCCAAAATGAAGGCATCTATCTAAAAGCAGGAAATTTTTTGATTTTTCAAATGTGATATTCATGCTCTTCAAAAATCTTCAGTCCTCAACAGAGAGGGTGTCCGTTGTCTTTAATACAACACTGCAAAGAGATCTCAGTCCAAACCAGAGGAGCTGGACAAAAGATGAGACAGAATAAGCACTATCTTTGGTTAGGCACAGACAATCAAGCAGAGAATGATTATGTGGCTGGCCCAAAATGCTGGAATTTTTTTCTAGTTTGCTGATTTAAACACAGGATTATCTGATCTTCCATTGACAATATTATTTTTATATAATAAAGTTCATGTGATTACTGTATTAACTTGTATGTACACAAAAAAAAAAAGCTAGCTTGAGTTTTGCCAGATAGGCAACAATTTGCTTCATGTAGATGTGGAAAATGAGAGCATGGGTATCCTAGAACATCTGTTAGAGTTTCAAGCAGAAACTACATTATGCAGGAAATCAACACGGAGGCAAAATGGGTTGGGATGGACAAACACCAAACACAGCCAGCAATGAGAAGAAGTAGGACAAAATTGAAAAACACCAAAATCCAAGACATAAGGGATTTTTTAATTTGTGGTATTTGCACTTTAGATGTGCAAAGAAAGGTTTTCCTCTTTTCTTCCATTGTAAAGTCTGTGACATTTAAGTTGTATCCTGTTGTTCATGAAGAATTTGTATTTATAACCCAAAAATATTTTGTTAACCCCTGGATAAAGCCATACATGTGACTGAACAAATTCTAGGGTAACTTCAATCTATCTTTGTTACTGTTATGCCAAAAGTAAGCAATGGTCTCAGTATCTTCACTGCTGCCTTCTCACACTGCAAAAGGTTTGCAAAGAAATTTTATGAGTATAATGCTCTGAACAGCTGAGTTTCTGCTGATTATGACACAGAGGTTGAAATCATTTAGTGGGTGCAGTGACCGTGAGTGAAGTTTGGAGGAACAGTAGCTAAGCAGACTGTTAGGCACTTCTCAACATGCAATTAATGGCAAACAAAGGTGTTGACTAAGACTCTGACAAGAAGACAGGAAGCTACAAAGGCAGAAGGATTCTGCAGTAGCTAAGCAAACACTGATGTCCCAGGTCTGTATCTACTCTAACCTGTGTGCCCACAGCCGAGTCCCCTATACATTCATTGTTAGTTATAATGCAGAGAAATTACTCAGCACCAGCTCAAAAATACCAAGTTCAGTCTAGGCAGCTGATGAAGTGCTCTACTCCAGCTAAGCCCAGATCTGACCCAGGATCTCTGCTCTTGGCTGGGTAAATGCAGCAGGTGAGGGCAGCACTATTGGGAACACTTCTGATTCTGCTGTGGAAAGGTGGTACAAGGCGCAGAGCTCTGTCTGCCTCAGCTCTGCTTTGTCAAAACTTGACTAATGGCAGGTTTCTACCCAGCACAGATGATTTGATGATAAATATGTTATGGATTGTTAGACACTCAGATATGTGGTGACAGAGGCTAGAAATAAGGAGAACCTTTGGATCTTACATTAATTCACAGTGTAGTTTGCCTAAGTTATATGACTGGTACATTTTCCTTGTCCATTTAATAATGTATGTATTTTAGGTGAAGCTTTCAAAACTGGCTCATGTATTAACATGCCTTTTTTTCTTGTGCCTGTTGAGTATCTAAATAAGAATCTTCCTGCTGCTTAGAAACTCTCTTCCTAATATGCACAGAGCTGTACCCTAAGAAAAATAAGAGGCACAAGAATAAAAACCACACAATGCATATCACAGAAGTGTAATTATTATGATATAATAGTTACTTCCCATTTCAGTACCTATTGTCTAGAGAAGAGGCAGATGAAAAATCTGGGTCTTAGATACAAGGTTAGAAGGTACCATTTTTTCTGACACTTCTGGCGATGAATTTTCCTTGCTTATTCCTAAATTGAGCTCAGTATCTGTGTTTGTGTGCTGTACCTTTTTGAAAAAGATGGAAAGTTTTGCACTGAGGGCCTGAAGCAAATGTGCTCCCTGTGCTTTGCTGGATTGTTCTAATAGCAGATTACCTTCCCTGGTAACAAGTACTTTATTTTTTATTGGGATCTGGCTTCAGTTTTGAGTGAGTGAGTTTCATTTTGCCCTTCTCTGCTAGATTAAAGAGCCCTTTAGTTACCAGTATTTATTTTTTACAGAGGCACTTATGTGCTCTTATCAATGCAGTACTTTGGCATTTTGATAAATTAAAAAGATGAGTTCTCCAAGCCTCTTTCTCTAAGTCATTTTTCTACTGCCCTTGAATACTTTTTGTCTGTTTTCTGCACACTCCAATTTTTCACCTGTATTCCCTTGTCAATCTCTCTAATGCTTAAGTGTGATTAAAACAGCCTTCCACCCTCCTCAGTTCATATACATGGCAGTTTTGTAAGCTCCTCTGCCACAGGAGATCATACAGAATTGCCTGGCCACTGTAACCACTAAATCCTTTCACAGTTACTACTCTTGGGATGTAATCTCCATGCTTATACATAAAGCCCTTTTGTTTCTCTTTCTTTAATGAATAATATCTTTAAAAAATGTGGGTTTTTTTATTAAGTCCAGCTCACAAACCACCCTGGCACATATCACTATATATATATATATATATATACAGTGAGGCATTGGCCTCACTGATAGTTGCAAATTTTGCCATCTTTAAGTTAAATGTTTGTTAAGAAAAATGTTGATACTGAGCTGGTACCACCCCAGCTGGGGCTCCCCTAGAACAGCAAGTTTATGAGTGATTTCACTTTGAGGATTTTTTCATCACAGTAATTTATCAGATTTTAATCACTTAATGTATAAGTTTCTGAACCTGATTTTAAAATGAACTCTCTTCAATGTATCATGCAGTATTAAAACAAACGCCTCAGAAAAGTCTCTTTCATTGATGTTATTTTTATCAATTAAAACTTGTGGTTTCCTCAAAGTGTACATGCTTTGCTTGTCATGTCTCTGGACAGCCACGCTGGCTTCCACAAGTAATCATTCTTATTTTTGCAGCATTTATAAAGTGTAGCATGATCAATATCTTTAAACTGTCCCCTGGAAAACATCCACATTACTGAGACTGCAGAGAACAAAGTCAGTGTTATGTTGCCTTTCTTTGTGTCTTCCAAATGAAATCATCAAGAGGTTGTAGTTAAAAAGAATGATGGATAGAGCAGAAGGGGAAGAGATGTATTTAATTTCATTAGGAGTTGCTCAGTTCCTAGTTTGTAATTGTTTTGTCTCTGCATAACAGTCGCCATCCACCACATCTAAGGAATTTTGCCTAACATGGAAAATTGTGGCTTTTTCAACATTAGAACTTTGGTCTTTCTTTTGTCTAAGTACCAAATTTTTTGTTAATGTTCCAAAAGCAGCACACTATCATTTTAAACTGTGTAAAGAAACCATTTGTGAAAACAGTGAAAAATGGCAGCTCTTATGTTCTGTCCTAAGAGCTTTGTGGAGCCAGGAGGAAGATGATGCACGAGTAACACTTCTGGAGCAAGAAACAAGTGAGAGTAATATCTGATAGGCATCCAGCTGAGTTGACCCACTGGACTGCCAGTATAGCTTCTTCCTGGCTTCTTTGTATGGTGTCCTGTTGCTGTGGATGCACAAGGTTACAGAGAAATCCTAGCCCAAGGCTTCAGCCCAGTAGAATGGGATTAGTGCATAGAAATTGCTGAGCTAAAGGAGGAATGAGCTATTTCAGGCCTTCCAGTGGCTATGTGTCACACAGAGGATGCTTATCTGCTTATCTGGTGGGACTGGGAAACTCCACACCATTTAAGAACAATAGGAATCCAGGTAGGAGAGGCACCATACAAATCTCCAGGGAAACAGAAATAACTGGGAGGCCATCAAGTATTTTTATCCCCTTTTTAACTGTTCCTAGAGACCTGAACCTACATTCCTATTACTTCTGCTAAGCTATCAATGCAGAATCAGCCCCCAAATAAATTTGATTAGAAGTCTGTTAAAGAACATTTGTCTGGAAAAATCATTAGCAATTCTCTTTGCTATCTGTTTTACTCAGAGGAGAAGAGTAGTTTGGTTGGGGCCTTGGCTTAAACTGAGTTACAGACTTGCTTGTCCAAAGAAGTAAATACAGATATCTGAGAGTGTATCAATAGCAGTGCTCAAGAACTAAGTTGGATCTTGATTATTTTTAATAAATTGGGATAAACTGAAGCAGATAAATGTTTGCTGCACTCTAAAATGTCACAGAAGGGGTAACTTGGAGTTCTGCTGGCTGATTCTCTGAACTCCAGGTTGTGCTCCAGGAATCTGTGTTTCTCTACCGAGCATGGCAGACTGTCTGCAGCAGCTATTTTTCTCATACAATGTATAGCTGTAAAATATATCAGTATGTGATGAAATAGTGTTAACCAATAATTAAAAAGGAGATCTCTGACAACAGGGCTGGGATAGTTTATTTAAACTAGAAAGTCATTAAAATAGTGCCTATATATAGCTATGCTTTCAAAGGAAAATGCATCTGTACAATGAGATTAAGGGTTTATAGCATTTTAGAACTCTGGTCTTAAGAGATGATAGAATAAACAACTAAGAAACATCTACAGCTGGCTTATTTGCAGCAACCTGAAACTTCTTGAATTTTACCCCAATTGGAAGCAGCAGGAGGTC
This sequence comes from Promerops cafer, assembly GCA_013398275.1. Taxonomy (NCBI): domain Eukaryota; kingdom Metazoa; phylum Chordata; class Aves; order Passeriformes; family Nectariniidae; genus Promerops; species Promerops cafer. The sequence goes on along the minus strand of VZSE01002604.1, from coordinate 4,355,556 downwards.
AGCCCCTCCATTTGCTGATCTGTCCACATGAATGAAGCAGTAACAGGACACCACTCTTCCTTCTCAGGTTTGAATTGTGCTCGCAAAGCAACCTGATGTCTCTGGGAGCTAGAAAGAGACCTGGTCCTGTCCACAGTAATGGACATACAGCATTCACAGAAAGGGCTTGAACCGTAAATGCTACAAAAAATTAAATAAATGAGAGTAGGCTTAAACTGAGGAGGTGGCAGGAAAGGTCTTCAGTGCATTTTGTTCTGACTGTGAAATCCTGCAGCCTGTAGTGTTGAGCATTAGAAGTCATGTCCTCTTCCTTTCTAGGAAAACAAGGGTCATTACACTGGAGAAAAGCGATACCTATAAAATTTATGGCCCTATCTCAATAAAGGGATGAGCACCAGGTAATTTTGGGGAAAGGAGCAAGAACCTCAAAGTGTGTAACATGCAATTCATAGGAAAATCAGAAATATGCTTAATTCTTTGGCACTGAGCCACAGGTTTTTATCAGCTCTGCCATATATTTAATAATAATCCTAACTAATATAACTGAGTTATTCTTATTAACCATATAAATATGCAATCTTCCCTCTTTATTTAAAACCTTAATCTCTTGATCCCTGTAATATCTTCTGGTGATGAGATTTGCAGACTGATGATGCACAGATTTAACTGTCTGCTCCATAATGTGAGAGCAGGATCCAAATATTGTCTTGTCTGGACAGAGGTGGGTTCAAACTTGCCAAATTTTCTGCTTATATTACAGCCCATCTGATTTTTGCTTCCTGTGTGCCTAGAGTTTTCCAGCCACATGGAAGAAACTTCATTAAATAGCTCCTATTTTCTGTAGGGGTTTGAGAGATCATTTTACTAACCAGTTGCCTCAGCTGTAACTTGTTGCAGAGAGCACTGTATTGAATGACTTTCCAGAGCAAATCCAGGCTGGTTTAAAGAACACAGAGAGGAGGCTGTTCCTTGCTATTTATTTTGAAAATGGGGTAGAAAGAGGATCTAATTAAATCTCCCAGACACTGTCTTGAGAAAAATCCTGCAGGCTGGAGCATTTAAGTGGTTTTGTTTCTTTGCTTTTCTTGGAGTCTTCATAGACTGATGTGGCTGGTCATGGGTACAGCAATAAGAAACACGAGGTGAGCACTGTATTCCACTTTGGGCCAGGCAGGTTGGAGAGATGTGGTCTGGTAGTTAGACCCTTGTGTGTGTCCTCTGACCCAGTGTGTCACCACAGCAAGTTTAGCACCTGTGTTGTTTTGATTCCCCCAGCTGAGAGAGCAGGGCAGACAATGTGCATCTGTTTCAGAACATTACTTTAAGTGTCTAAATTGTTTTGAGACCAGTGCATGAAATGAGCATATTATCATTGCCCTTCCTCCAGGAGCACGCAGTGCTGCTACCATCATCAGTAAGGCAGGTCTAGGGAAAATGCCTGCTCAGTTAACTCATAGGAACAACTACAAATGGACATGGCCCACACCTAGCAGCATTATTTTTAAGCAGTAAAAATGGAGTAAAAGTGTGTAACAGATTCATCACTGCCAGTAGACTGCAGCACATGACCTTCCACAGAAGTTCTTTTTATGTGCTATTTTCTCAGCTGGGAAGATTTTTATAGAAATTGAAGTTTGTTAATCTGTAATACAGCTCTGTGCAAATAAAGGGAATTCAGGATTTTAGATTTTTGCTGGACAGGGCTTTAGTTAGGAATACATTGTAGTAGCCAGGCAGGAAAGGCTCCAGCAGCATAACTGGTCTTAGCTGTTTTAGGTCAGAAGCTGTGCTCAGACCTTGCACAAAGCAGAGAATGCTGGCAGTGGAGGGGGAGCAGGTGGTTACTCTCTTAGTGTGTAAAATTTGAGTACAGAACTGCATTCTAGGTTAGATGGCAAATCAATCATATTTTGAAAACAACACTCTGTTGGGAGACGACCTAATACTTTTTTTTGACAGCAGTCGTTCAAGAATTTTTAGTACTTTGCAGTCAAATATATAGTGGTCCTAAAATTATGTGGGATTGAATAACTGTACTCTACAGAAAGAGGAATTACTTAACCCAGTCATGAAACACAGACATCTCTGGGGCAGGAGGGAACTGACAGGGCTCCCAGCACCATGCAGCAATGGCAAGAGAGGGCACAGAGGCTGGCAAGCCTTTTGTCTTGTTAAAGGAAGCAATGAGACCACTATTCTCAACACACAGCAGGTGGGACAGTGCTTCTCAAGGTCCCACCTGTTTGACAGACTGATGCACAGTCACCATGACTGATCTGCTTCTGAAATAAAAAGAGCTGACCCAGCTATGAATCTAAGCTCTCATTTTTGAGTGCTGGGCATTGGGTATCTGGTTCCTGCTGCCCCTGCTGCCCCTCAAGACTGGCAGCATGTGCTCTGTGGCACTCAGTAGCCTCTTTCCAGGCTGGTCAAGTGCTCCTGGGCTGGCTCTGGAGTGCAGTCTGTGCCATTAAAAGGCAAGGATCGCATATCATGTCCATGCAGTTGCCATCTGTAGCTAACACTGGCAGGTTTCTGTTGAATCCTTTCCATACAGCAAATGAAATAAGATAGTGTGTAATCCAGCTAAGCAAGCCCCTTCCTTTCCAGATGATAGGGGGTGTTTTTACACTGCTGAGTCTTGCAAATGAAGTCTTCAGGGAAATGATCAACAGCATGGAGCGCTGTGAGACGGGAGCTTGCTGAATGATTGCTGCTTACAGGAGGGAGAAGTGTGTCTGCAGCTGTAGGCTCAACTTAGTGGCAAATGATGATCTATTGGAGGGAAGAAAGAAAAGCAGCCCGGGTAACCCAGCTGAGGCTGCTATTTTTTAACAAGTTTCCTTTTCTCTTTATAGTATAACATAATAGACTTTCTTCCCTTGGAGCCCAGTGGGTGCCAGTCATTGCTCATATCCTCTCCTCTGAGGTGGCCCAGGGCCTGGGGCAGGCAGACTGGTGCACGTGGCTCATTGGGGCTCTTTGGGTGATCCTTGGGGCAGGTGGCTCTGCAGCCTCTTGCACTGCCTCTGGGAATTGCACACTAGTCTCTCACTTCCCTTTTCCTCTGTGTATTGTTAGAAAGTTCCTGCCTTATGTGGCCTCCTCCACCCCGACTACTTAACTCCAGGAGATGCTCAGTTAGCCTCATGTGCACTCCACGGGTCTCTGGATATGAGGCTGCGGGGAGAAAGAGAGACCATGGCTCTCTCTAACATGAAGATGATTTTCTGAACAAAAAGGCAACTGCAGCCTTGTGCTGCCCCCCCAGCACAGTGTGGGACAGCAGGACCCCCACACCTTTGGGGACTGGCATGTGGAGGGAGTGGCCTGTTGGTACCAGCAAGTAGTCAAGCAACTGAAACTGGGAACTTGCTATTTCTCACTGGCCTGGCCTGAAAGTGAAACTCCTTCTACCATGGAAAATCCAGAGCACACAATCCTCTGGGAGGCAGGAAGTTACAGCCACTTCAAGCACGAGATTCTCTGACCAGCCTGGTCTATTAAAGAGAAGTTCCTGCTGTTTTCCTGTTGGCAGTGGTTTGAATTATAGTGCAGACAGACCTGCTGTCATTCACTGGAGTTGGTGTCTGGGTAATGTTTTCAAAGCTGCAGCACTACTAGAAAAATAGGTCAGAAGTATCATGGTGGAAAGAGGGAGAATTTCTCCTCCAATCTAAACAGAGCACAGAAGGAGGCACTTGTAGCTATGACAAGATTGACCTGATGTATAACATCCTACCCCAGGACTATGCAGTGCTACAGTTAGACAAATAACCAGGAAATTGGGCTTGCTCACTTAGACTGCTGGCTCCCTACAGCTGTGTGCTGCTTGAGGCAACAAACCTCAGCCCAAGGAAGAGCTAAGGAAGGTGCATTCCTGCTGCAATACAGGTATTTTTTTAATGTAATAAAATTTTAAAAAATCCTTTGTCTTGTGTCCCTATAGGAAGAGTGCCAGAACTATGTCCGAGTGCTGATTGTTTATGGCAAGAAGGTTTTTACGTGTGGTACCAATGCCTTTTCACCCGTGTGTTCCAGTCGACAGGTCTGTTTTGCCTCTTTTAAAGTGATGGAGAGGGTTGGATACATGCTCTGGAGAAGGACAGTCATTTGGCAGGCTATCATGGCTGCACAAAATACATTCTAAATGTAGCTGACTGAAATGATGTTGCTTTTCTTCTTCGGGCTGCTTTGGGGCAATGACTGTGTCTGCAGTTGGGGAGCGAAAAGTTCATGTAATGGGCAAGTTTAGTCTGAACAAAGTGCTGCTCATGTAAACCTTGGGTATGGCACTGAAAATGGGGAATATAGACAAGCTTAGCTGTGAGTACCTCCTGAGCTGAATACTTTAAAGTTTCTTTAAAATAAATGGCAAAACTCCCATTAGATTCAAGGGAGGCAGGAGCAGGTCCAGGGAAATGTTTATTTCTGTGTTTTTTAAGGCCAGTATGTATTCAGGAGGTGTCTACAGAAGATTAAAAACCTGTGCTTGCGCCAGGAGCACCTGATTACACCAAGTGGGTTTGGGCTTTATTGGCTGGGGAATCACCCTTGGTACAAAGCAATAGGATCAGTGAGGCTCAGACACAACTTCTTACATTGGCAAATGTTGGCTGTAAAGATCAATTTTCAGTAATCACTAAGATTACATTCTCATAGCTACCTGATTTTTAAAAATCAGGGGTTGGCTCACAGGTACTCATAGGCAAACCAAATTCTTTATACCATTAAGAAAGTCAGATGCTCTTTAAAATTTTCTTCTCTCTCCTTTTAAATACAGGTAGGAAATCTCAGCAAAATCATTGACAGAATTAATGGAGTGGCTCGGTGCCCGTACGACCCTCGGCATAACTCGACAGCTGTGATTACATCACGAGGAGAACTCTATGCTGCAACTGTGATTGATTTCTCTGGACGGGATCCTGCTATTTACCGCAGCCTTGGAAATGTTCCCCCACTTAGGACAGCACAATACAACTCCAAGTGGCTCAATGGTAAAGTCATGTGGGTCACATCTGAGCAAGAGATGTATTAAAGTCAGCTTGACAGGCTTGTAAATCTTTCTCTCTCTTTTCATATTGAGATCCAGAGTTATGATGGGGAAGGGCTTCCAGAGCAATAATCAATGCAGTCTAGAAGACATTTAAAAAGAGCCTGGAATTATTTCAGAAAAGTTGATTTAGAATATAGAAAGTGGGTCTTACAGGCTACTTAACATATATATGGATCTCTGTCTTGTGAGATGACCAAATACATCATTTTAACAAGAAAACCACTCAAAGATTTGAAGAGCAAAATCAACTTAAAGCACCATATTGTTGACCCAGTTCTGCAGAGTGATAGGGACTCTTTACTCCACTGACTCAGCTGAAGATGCCTGGTTTCAGTGCAAGATCACTCCAAAAATGAGAAATTTCACAGCACGTTATGTTCCATGTGAGTCCATACTGATGTGGATTTATAGTTATTAAAAGCAGCTCTTACCCCAGTGTGATAATACCTTGCATCAAGCAAGCTATAGAATTTCAACCAGTGACCCCTGTGCTGAGTCCACACCTTCCAACTGGGGCAAAGCACTTCTAGTCTGAGCAGACTGCAGGGATGGAGACCCCAATATTCTCCCTATCTCCAGGTAAATTGACCAGATATTTGAAATCTTTCTATTAGATTTCAGGACCTTTCAATTAAAGATAAGAGCAGTAGGACTGTGCACTCTCTGGAGCTTAATAAGACTGAACTAGGCTTCTGCAGGCATACTGAAGTCAGTATGGAGACCTAGAGTGTAAGGAAAAGGATGTCATCAGGAAAGACTGCAAATTAGGACCAAGAAGCATCATAGCCCATATACACTCATTGGAAACATGTCCCTCTTGTCTGTGCATGAATGCAAGATTCAGAGGGAAGCCACATTGGAACAGGGGAGTTTAAGGAAGACAAACAGTAACTGAAGTTCTCGTATGTGACAGGAAAAACTAATGTGACTCTTGGATTTATAATCTTGTGCCACATTTGTGACATCAGAGAAATTTTGTCCTGTTCTGGCCACTTTTCAACAAGAAACAGAAAACCTGAAGGTGATTCAGAGAAGAGCCATTCAGTGATTTGAAACTTGGAAAGCCTCCTTCACAGTGAGAGACTTAGCGAGCTCAATTTATTTATCTTTCTGAAAAGGAGATAAAAGGTGTTTTGTTCATGATATGGAAGTACTTACATCAAGAGGAGATTTTGGAAAGGATAAAGTTCTTTAATCTAGCAGACAAGTCATGACAAGAACCTGTGATTGGAAGCTGAAACCAGATAATGTCAAATGGGGAAAGAAGTACAGGTTGCAACTGGGTCAGTCTTTAGTCATTTGAACAAGTCACTGAGGAAAGTGATGGATGTAAAGCCACATGACATTGTCCACTAATATCAGATCTCCTTCGAAAGATGTGGTCTAATTCTCCTGTTAGTTACAGGATCTGATGGTGGAATTACAGGGTGAAATTCTCTGGCTTGTGTTAGACAGAAGGTCAGACTGGGGATCACAATGGTCCCTTTAAGGCTCATGGTTAGTTTGAAGGAGGAAGTTTGACAGGAGACAATTTGCAATGCCCTCCCCTCTGTACCATCATCTGCCTCCCAAACTTGCCTTGCAGCAGCAGTGGCCTGCCTTTCTCTGTTCTTCTTTCACTCCTGGGCTGCAGCTTTAAAGGACTTCTCTACTTCCCTTTTTTCTTCTTCCTTTGAGCACTACTCAGAAACGAACATTGTAAAAACACCCTATAAAACCAACAGGTTTGGGGAAGGTTTGTTTGTTTGTTTGGTCAAATATTATTCATTGGCCAAACTTTTCCTTTTACCAAAGAAACTTTTAGGATAAAAGACTATACACTTTAAAGATTTGTTATATCCCCAATTGAAGTATTTATTACTAAACCTACTAAATGCAAGGTTCTTTTCAATTCTTGTGAAAGTAATACCTAAAATTTTAGGAGAAAAAGCATTAAGGAGAGCATATTTCACTACTGTCAGTCTCTGGCATGGTTTTGTTTTAGGGACATGAGATAATCTTTTGTGCCTAGAAACTGGAAAGGTTTCATGATAAAAGCCAGATGTGACAGTGCTGGGAGAGTAGCTTGAATGTTTCAGTGCAGCTGTCTGGGGAATCGGGCGGATGCACGCAGCATATTTAACACATCATAAGGTCCACTTCAGAAGTGAATAGGTGAAGCAGCCCAATGGGAAGGCTTTATCTTGTAAAATGACTATAGGCACAGAGAATAGTCATGCATATGCAAAGTGTTGAACTCTGCTTTCACTGAAATCAGTAGCAGCTTTGCCAATGAAGTGGAGAAACAATGGGGCCTTTCCAAGATCTGAAAAAAGGTACTAGAGCTATATCCTCATATATCATTATTCCCATCTACTGTTTTTATGTCCTCTGCTGACTCCAAATTCCCTGTGGTCCCAGCTTTGACAGGCTGCATAAATGGAGCTGGCAGTGCAATGCATTGAGCAAGTCAGTGAGCATGGATTGATTTCTAACCTATATAAATCTCTTCAAATGTTTGTTTTTCAGAGCCTAACTTTATTGCTGCCTATGACATCGGCTTGTTCACCTACTTCTTCTTCCGTGAGAACGCGGTGGAACATGACTGTGGGAAAACAGTGTATTCTCGTGTGGCAAGGGTTTGCAAAAACGATATCGGAGGGAGATTTTTGCTGGAGGACACATGGACAACTTTCATGAAGGCCAGACTGAACTGCTCCCGTGCTGGAGAAATCCCTTTCTATTACAATGAATTGCAAAGCACCTTCTACCTTCCTGAGCAAGATCTGATCTACGGTGTCTTCACTACTAATGTGTAAGTTGCACTGGCTTTACTGCCCTTCCTCTATCCCCAGCAGTCTGAGACTGACAAGGTATTGATTTCTTAGACAGTCTGAGCAATAATTTTTGAAAGATCATTTGGTAAATGTGAAAGAATAGATAGGTCTTTGTTATCCATCATGACAACATAGCCTCTAGGACACTGTTTTTAATCCATGGTTCACAGATTCCTGGAGTCCATAAAAGGTGACTGTGCAGTTTTAGGGTAACTTAATTTGATACAAACCTGGGCACTGACAGACCTCAGACTTTTTGTAGGGACAGTGCAACTTGTGTGGTTCAGAGAGATGATCTAAAAATGACCCAACAGAAACACATTCATTTCCAGCCAGGCTAATTGCCTGGACAATCTGACACAATCGTGTGAACACTGGAGCTGGCCCATGAGATGGACAGGTGCACACACTTGGGAGAGAAGGGCTGGAAGGAGAAGAATGAGGCATATGAGATCACAACAGCCTAGATTGAAAACAACAGCTATTGCAGTTGAACAACACTGCAGTAGCAAGGTCATGAGGGCCACAAGGCATTTAGCATTTCCAAGGTGGGGGGGGGCAGGGGCTTTACCTCTGCCAGACTGTTTGAGGTCCACAAATCAAAAGCAGCGTGGGAACTCTGAGGGAAAGGTATGATTTCTGATACTTCATAATCATCTCTTCTTGGCTTGATATTGAAAAAACTTGTAATTGGAATGATTTAGTGTAGCTGTGAAAGCAGAAAGGAGAAGAGGAGTTAATTAAAAAATATATTAAAAAACTCATAATGTATGTTTTTAAGTCAGGAAAACTCAAATAACTTTTTTTCTGATGCCTAAGGCTCAGATGATAAGTTTCAAGCTATAACCAGTCTGCATGGTATTGAGTTTCAATAATACATGTTCTCCAGGGGGGTGTTAGCCCGACGTGTAAACTAGAGAATGAAAATCTGAGTAGTTACTCCATATGGCAAATGCTCAAAGTGCCTTCCTTGTGCTGGGCAGCCAACTTGTTTGGGGTTTTTGTGTGCAGTGCTGTCCAGTATGAATAAGGGCCTGTTCCCAGGGAGTCCACAGAAAACCAAAGCAGTGAAGCCCTGCTGAAGTACAAACCCTCCTGTTTTAATGTGTCACCTGCTGGTGTGACAGGGCTTGAACTTCAGCCCTTGAAGTCACAAAGCATCAGCCCCAACTTCTTGATCTAAAGCACTGTTGGGAGCCTCACTGTGAGTCAACAGAGCCTGAATGTTCTTCCCCCTCTGTAAATTCCAAGAAATAGGGAAGTGTTTGGCCACCCTCATCCCTCTTCCATGTTTTGTTTCTGTTCCACCATGGCCAATGTCAGTCAATAGTGAGCCAGCAGAGAAGCAACTAGAAAAAAAAACATGATTGAGCACTGCACCTTGACTGTGGACTAGGGGAAGATCTGTCCTCAGACTGAAGGCACATGAGTCATTATTTTAAAAACATTTAGAGGATATTAGCCAAACTTCCCGAACATTAAAAGGAAATCTGGCTACTGCTTTGGGCACTTGAGCTGACCCTTTTTTTTTTTTTTTTTTTTTGCGGTTGGAGAGGACTTCTGTGCCCACAGTGATAATGTTTTATCTATTCATTTGTCCAGTCATACAGCCAAGAATGGAAGTTGGAAATAAGAAAACTATTAATAACTACATTTTTTTTATCAAATTGGTGACGTTTTTGGACAATCAAGGGGGAGACATAGACTAGCTTTGGCTACAAGAGTTCTCTTCTGCTGTGTTTAACATGAGAAGTGATGAGTGTTACCTGTCTCCTCTGGGTACGCTTGAGCATTCTTTGTACATCAGGGATGTAGGATCTCTCTTGTGTCTTCTGAAGATAATATAATATGCAACATTTGTGTAATTGAACAAATTAGTAATTGATAACAGCTGAAGTTAGATCAAATAGCATTTTGGGTCTACAACATGATGTTCTTTTAAAAGTTCAAAGAGAAAATGTTCCAATTTGTCATCTGACTAGAGAAATAATGGTAATTATTCTTTTAACTTTCACTGGGACTTATATCATACTACATGAGCTCTGCATACCAAGGAGGGTTAATTTATGCACCAGTCTGAGTTTCTTCGTGATAAAATGCCAATGCAACACAAAACTATGATTTTTTTGTTGCTATTGCTTACAGGTACTTTTTACCTTGGAAGGTTCATGTTTAATGAATTTAGGGTCATCTTATAACAAAGGGGAATTAGTGGTTGTGGTAACACCCACGTATAGATTTATTGCTTCATGTTATGTTGTACCCAGCTGAATCAGTGGGAAAGAGAGCTTTTTTTTTTCAGGGGGAAGCTGCTGATGAAATATTTAAGATGTTTTTATTAAAATTTTCTGGGAGGTAATAGAGACAGTGTTAAAACCTCTTTGAACTTAACCCATTCTTTAAACCAGCTAGTTAGTCTCAGGAGGCAGGAGGTGGGAATAAAGGAAGTTGCACTTCACACTAAAACACAGGGGCCAGCTGCACCAGTTGATGTCACTGGCTTGAGACTGGGATCAAAGTTTTCATAAGGAGGGATGGGAAATATGCCAGGCCACAGATGGAAAAGAAAATGGACCACAGATTTAATGGAAAACCTCTTTCCTTTGTCCTTTCCAGCAAAGAGAAAAGGCTAAACTATGAAGTCCTAAGCAGGGCCCTAAAAATATTCTTTTTTTTTTTCCTTCTAAGTATTTTCATTAGACTAGTGGAATTTTATTCTTTCTTTTCCTTTTTCATTTTCTCCCTCATTGTCTTTTTTTTCCCTGTGTGCGCCTCAAGGCATTTACTTGTCATCCATCATTAGGTTTGTCTTAAGAGCTGCTGTCTGTGAGCATGCACTGCATCAGCAGTGTTCAGACAAAAGTGGAGAAAGGTTTGCCTGGCGTTGCTTTGACATGTTCAAAGTGAGCTACTCCATCATTCTGGGGATGCAAGGGCAGGGGAGAGCAGAGAATGGGAAGGCAAAGCAGGAAGTTCTTCCTGATGTTGTATTGCTAGGAAGAAATATGCTGTGAAAGAATCTGTTCTTCTGCTTTCCAGCCTTGAATGGTGAAGAAAGGCTTTTTTTGTGTGTGCAAGAGAGTGTAATTATTGGTTTAGTTAAAAAAAAAAAAAATAGTGTTCTTTTCAGGGAATTCAAATTGCCTTAATTAGCAGAAAGATTCATACAGCAGGGCTTGGGTTATTTAAAAGGCACCGTGACAAATCAGTCTCTCATGCTGGCCCTATTTTTAGTTTTATTTTGATATCTTTTTCTCTAAACCTTGTAGTTTTCCTAAAAAAAAAAGGGGGGGAGGAGGGGGTAGGGAAAGAACTAGGAGCAGGTTTGAATTTCAGGTCATCACTTATCAAATGTCCCTCAGGGTCAATTTTGTTGAGGTCACCATCTAGGAAGTGCCCTCTAACCCTCTTGAGGCAGGAGGAGATGAGCTGGTGCAGGACCTTGCAGAAATGGGTCCTCCAGGACTGAAATGGAACAGCAAAGGCCAACTGATCTGTGTGCAGTGAGACTGGGCAGCCCAGTATCCTTAAAACACACTCCTTCCCAAAGAGTCCTTCCCACAGCAGCATTTCCCTCACTGCGCTGTGCCTCCCCTGGCTGAGTGTGCTTGAACAGTCTGCCCCAGACAGATCCTGTCGCCACCTGGGAACACACAGAAGTGATCTGTGGTCATTGAAAACAGAGGTTTTCATGAATTATCAAGACCTTTTGCATGCTGAGCTGCTGTCAGAACCAGCTGGTTTGTCACTGTCGCCTTTTCCCTTCCACTGCATGTATATAAATATAATATTAGGTGATATATTTTATAGCTGAAGATTTCAGGAACCTGTAGAAACAGAATTTCACCTTGAGAAACAACAAGAGATTAAAAATTAGCTTGTTTGTAATCAATAAAGGTAGATGTGTTGTTAAAAAAATAAAAATAAAACCAGACACAAATAATCCATGCAAATTAAACTGTATTCACCTTTCTTGTCAGAACTGCCTTCATGGCCCTTAAATCTCTGACATTTTAAAACCAAACTTTAAATTCATTCTCAAAATTGTCACGCAAGTCATCTGCATTTTACAGTTTATTTATTTATTTATTTTTACTCCCTGAGAGATTGGTATCACTGTACATCTATCTAGCAATTTACATGTATTTTATTTGAGTGGAGTTTGATGTCTGTTATGATGGAAATGTCAATGTTCTAATGATTAAATTGATTTTTTTCCCCTCCCCTTTTCCAGAAACAGCATAGCTGCCTCAGCAGTGTGTGCCTTCAATCTGAGTGCCATTACTCAGGCATTTAATGGCCCCTTCCGCTACCAAGAAAACCCAAGATCAGCCTGGCTGCCAACGTTAAACCCCATCCCTAATTTCCAGGTATTGCTGCTGCCCTTCAGTTTACTGCAGTCCCTTTTATGTTCTGTCACTTCAGTGGGTTGATTTGTGTAGGACTCATTTTTCCAGGTAGACCCACGGTACAGATAAATTGTATTTCTCCACATTTATGAGTGTTTTAGTCTGTGGAACTCCTTGCCACAGAATTCATGGCAGAAATTGAATGGTTTAAGGAATAATAAGAATGTTCTGGATTTTTTATAATAATGAATGATTTAAATCTCTGTTGCAATTATCACTGACACGTGTACTCTGAGGATGTGATTCTCCCAAGAGGACGTAAGACGTGTCCCTACTAGAACTGGGAAGGACTGAAAGCTGAAGCTGGACAAAGTCAAACTAGAATGGAGACAACCTATATTTTTTAAACAAGAAAGGTAATTAACCACTGTGACTCTGTAAGGAAGTGATGAATTTTCCATCACTTGATAGGGCCCCTAAGGCTACCAGTGCTTCAGTGGAAGATGGATGACTTTCTAACACACGGTAGCTCAGCCAGAAGCCATGGACATGTTGCCGCAGTAACTGGTGAATGGGGACACATGAGGATTGTCACAGGGGTTCCTTCTCCTTTTAAAAATCTTTCAGTTTATGAATGAGCAACTTTCTAGGATTATCAGTTAAAGCAATTTTGAAAACTATAAAACAGCTTCAGTTGCTCTATCACCAGATCCAGTCAGTGTGGGGCAGAGTATAAGCACAACAGCCCTGACAAACCCAAGTCTTCTGAAGCATGAGCCCATTTTTCTGAAGCTCAGCCCCTTCCCAGCAGGGGAATCCTGGGGAGGATGGACTTGTCTTCATGTCCTTGCTTCCCCATGGCAAATCCTTTCGGCCTGATTTTCTGAATCTGGCTCTCCTTTATTATGGCAAATATGCTGAGGCTGCCTGCAAGTGCCATCTGCCTTCAAACTGGTGATGTCAAGGACCTTCCAAAAAGAATTCTACAGTTGCCTGAAATCACAGCAAGAGCAGATGAGAGACAGGTCTCTGCTGCAGGCAGGGACAGCCTTGTCTTCCTGCTGAGGAACCTGATTTCTCCTCTTGAATTCCCTCTTGGCACCTGACTGAGGGCTCCTGCCCATACACAGTGGGACAGGTTTGGCACCACCCTCTCAGCTTGGTGCACTCAAAACCAAGAAACAAAGCCTTGCTGAAGGTCCAGCCATGCCAAACATAGCCAGGTTTTTTTGTTGTTGTTGTTGTTTTTTTAATTTAAAGGGAATATTAAGGCAAACTGAGAATCAAGGACTTTCTGTCCCTTGCTAGACTAACCTAGAAGGAATAGTAAAAAACTTTGGAAAGGAATAGTAAAGGACTTTGGAAGGCATTTTCATGTAGTGAAAAGTATCAGATAAAATGTGGAGTGTAAACATTGCAGCAGCAAGATGAAAGAAAAGGGTCAGAGGAAAATAAGGAAAGGAAAAAGAGGTATGTGGTAGACAAAAGGAAGATTGCAAGAAGAGATTAAGATGTTTTTCAAGTACAGAAGGAACAAGAGGTCAGTGAGGAGCCTTAAGGAGATGACAAGGGTAATTTAGTGACAGAAGAGGCAGATATTGCAAAAACACTAAATTAATTTTTTTGCCTCAGTGTTCACAAAGAAAGATGAGGGAAGCATGCCAGAATTTTTTTTCTTGCAGAGGAAGGAGAAATACTGAAGGATGCAGAGGACCAGGACAGTACAGATAATCAGGAAATTAGAACAAAACAACATTAAACCAAACCTGAGGGATGCTGCGTCAGCACATGAGCTGACAATAAACAAAAAGAATTATCTGTGACTTGCTGAGAACTGAAAACAAAACCAACAATGACATTCCTGCCACTGGGACTTCTTTTAGGTGATGCTCTAGAAGGAAAAGTGAATGGGGAGAAAAGCATCCAAAGGAAGATGGTGGTGTGAACCAGACGAAGTATAGGATACCACAAAAGAGAGAGATCTAAGAACTCTTTAGAATGTGGGATGAGTCATGAACTAAAAAAAGACCATTGCAATAGAAAAAAGCATTAAAACCCACCTGAGGACACATAAAAAAACCCACTGATGTCTCCTTAGTCCGGCTATTCAGGAAGATGCTTAAATTGATTAAAAAGTGACCATGTTTAACAGTTGTGAGAATTAACAGAACTGTTCTCCTAGTCCACACAACCTCTAGAATATTGTAAAGCTTAGTACACCAGCCACTGGAATCCATATTTACTGTGTGAATGCGTGTTAAATCCCTGGTAACTCATTTTAGCACGTAGTAGGAGAAGGGCTGCGTGGTGCACCCAGGGAAGGCAGCGATACCACCAAGAGTTGCTGGGATGCGTATCGAGAGTGTGCACATGGGAAATTTGTACACTGCAGCTCAGCTGCTGTAAATCAACATCCTGATTCTCAGTATTCTGACTTTCCTTCAAGGAAAGCTCGAACACCTGGATCCAAAATGAAGAAAAAGAAATGTGGGATTTTATTTCTAGTGAAATTGCTCAGGTGTGAGTTTCATTTAGTGACCAGTGAAGTTGTTCATAGACTGAGTATGGGACTCGGCAGGATTTAGTTGTACCACTGTCTCCCATGGTCTTGGGAAGATAAAAAAACAGTCACCCTGCTGCCTTTTGGAGTAATAAATTTTCTGCCCTCCATGTATGATATTGTGGGGAGGAGTGAGATGCAGCCCCAGCTACTGACATGGACCAAAAAACTAGCACTGGCTTTTGAAAATACTGAGTTCTAGAGATTAAGATGGAAACTCAGGCCTTGAAATGCATGATCCACCTGGTAGGACTTACACCGTTTACAGACTTATGCTGTTTTACAGACACAAGATGAGTTCTTTTTCTCCCCCACTCTTGCTGTACAAGGGAATTGAGTTCTGTTTCAGTGCCTCCCTTGGTGCTGGAGGATGGGTAGTCATGGTTTGATCTGCCATTTGCTGTCAGGAGAGAAGGGTGTGGGGTGGGGGGAGCTCGTCGTTAACCTGCCTTGCTTCAGATGCAGCTGCGGGGGCCTGTCCAGAGGGGAGCACATCAAAGAAAAGCAGTGTGGCAAGTTTGGTTCTGTGATGCAAAACCAGTCCATTTTCAGGTTTTTTAAACTCCAGGTTTTGTTCATTGTACAGACTGAGATGCTAGGTAGTGTCCGAAGATTGTCTGAAATGTTTCAAGGATTTATCACCACAAAAACTTTCTCTCCACTGCTACCTTTAAATAGTTCTACAGCCAGTTTTAATTCTTTCTTTTTCTCCACGGTTTGTTGAAACTTTTTGCCCTTCTGCTGTGCTGGTTGAGGGTATCACGAGGGAATGAAACTCCACATTGCTGGTCAGTGGACCACCTAGCAGAAACGTTTTCAAAGAGTGGGCAACAGGCCAAATCTAGGCTAAGGACCTATGATCAGGCTACATGCCTGATCCTGTGACCCTCACACAGACCCACCTCCCTAGGAAATCAACAGGACATGAGTTTCCATGCTGGGCTGGGGAGAAGATGCACTTTCTGAAATTCAATCTTCCATATTTAGTGTGGGACACTGAACGATGACAGCCCTAACGAGAACCTGACGGAGAGAGTCCTGCAGGACGCACAGCGCTTGTTCCTGATGAATGATGTGGTGCAGCCAGTGACTGTGGATCCGTATGTGACTCAGGACAGCATTCGGTTTTCCAAACTGGTGGTTGATATTGTTCAGGGGAAGGATACTCTCTACCATGTCATGTATATTGGAACAGGTAAGAGCGTGAGGGCTTCAAACAGTTCCTCCTGCTTTCTTGTAGACCTAGGAACCCTGGGAGCCCAGTTGTGAAGTCCTTACACAGTTGTCATTCAACATGATTTTGGTACAAAACCACATGGAAGTTGTTTGCCTGAGTAAATTAAAAGCAGGATGGAGGACTTGAGGCAGAGTCCCAAGTGATCAGACTATAAATCTCCATTGTGTTTAAAAAGAACAATAACATTTTTATCCCTCTTATAAAAACATGTTTTAACTAATCAGGCTAATATATAACAGTGGGGAAGAGCAGAGGTCGCTGGAATGCTCTGTGGTTTCACGTGTGTCAGTTGCCTCAGTGCTATGACAGACCCGTCTCTGAATAAGCAATAATAATGCATAACCTCCAGGCTTGCCCAGGGATTTAATTATGTCTTTCTTTGCACTGGTGTATGACACCCAGTGCTTTTGGGAATGGGCATGCACTGAATCTTAAGGCAGATAGGGAAGCTGAGGCAAGTGCTTTTTTATGGGAGCATAGCAAGCCAGTGGTAGAAATAAGTGTATTATTTAGTCTCTTTGTTTTGACTTCCATCCTCTAATTAGCAGAACATGTTGCATCTTCTGAAAAGCACAGGTATCTTGGATAAGTGAAGATGCTGAAGAAGGACAAAGTGTTATAAATGGTTGTCTTAGCCCATATTCGTACTAATGATAGAGGTTAAATTAAATAGTTTGATTAATCAGAGCATATGGCCAGCCTCATGGGTATAATGTTGTTATCCTCTATTGCAGAAGCTTTGACTTTAGAATAAGATGGATTGCTTCCATAAGTGTTCATTTAATCTCACATCTGAATGCAGAGTCATTGCCTTATTCTCATGTTTAGGAGAATGGACCTTCAGGAATGTGTCATAATTTATCTAACTTTTACCACCACTTATTTCAAAAGTGATCATCTTGGTTTATTATTTACATGTTCTAGCAACACTCCCAGCATGGAAACTCCATGAACATTGATTATGATGAGAAGATTGTACTTAAATGGAAATACAACATGGTTCTGCTAATATGACATCTTGATATTTAAAGTGAGGAGTCCAAGTTACAAAGCCTTACAGAAAGTTGGAATACTTCCTGCCTCATATCATTAGTGTAGAAAGGTCCAATGCTACAACCTTAACTACTTAGTCATGTTTGCTTTATGGCCCTGGTTAGTGGTGGCTGAAGAGTAAGATCACCTGGAAATGTTCAAACCTGTGAAATGCTTCAGTAGAGATAGCCCTGCCCAGAACACAAACCCAGTCCTGAGACTAACTGAGCCCAAACTTCAGTCTTGTTCCACATGTAAGTGAAAGAGAAACTTCACATGGCGGCCAACCCCACCACTATAAATTACTGAGCTTTGGCACCAGTGCAGAAGTTACTGGAACAGAAAGATTAAGTTTCAGGAACAATCGAGCAGTCAGACCTCTTGGGGGTTTCAATGAAAAGTGGTGTGCATTATTCTCCCACAGCTTAGCAGATCTTTAAATTGTTTAGGTAAGAGCACTATAAGCACAAACATATATGTTTCTGTGTATGCACTCCTCATGCCACAACATGCCCTTGTCAAGCTGGCTTCTTCCAGGAAGAGGATCAATTAGGTCTGTGACCCATGCAGTCATTATGGAGGCCTCAGAGATTTCCAGCAGGGCTGCTGCATCTGTTGTCATTTGTCATGACATCAAATCACACTGATCTGCTCCATAAACCAATAGAAATACAGACTCAGGGCACCAGAAATGATTCCTGCCATCCTGGGTCACCTTGCTCCGTAACTCACTGGTAACAGGAGCAGACTCCCCTGCCTCAGTGCTCCAGCTGGGAAAAACTGCCAGGTGCTCACTGTCCAGATGGTTCACATCCTTCTGAATTCCCATTTAAGTGCATTCTCAGGTGGTTTCTGCTGAGGATTGTAACGATGTAGCTGGAGCTCTCTACCATGGGCAGCAGGTGACCCAGAACTAGGTTAAACCAGCTCTCTAAAGATGACATTGATATTTCACTCTTTAGGCAGGTATGCAATGAAGTCATTGCCTCCAAGATTTACTTGTGCCTTGTTTCTTGTTCTGTTAGAGTATGGCACCATCTTGAAGGCCCTTTCTACCACTAACAGGAGTCTGAGGAGTTGTTATTTAGAGGAAATGCAGATCCTCCCTGATGGACAACAGGAAGCAATCAAAAGTCTCCAAATCCTACACAGCGACAGGTCACTCTTTGTGGGTCTAAATAATGGAGTGCTAAAAATTCCTTTGGAGAGATGCTCCATGTACAGAACAGAAGGGTAAGTAAATTTACAGTTCTAATATATCCCACTTCTGGTTAAAGAAAAAAGCACCAGAGTAACATGTTCGAGTCTGATTCAGTTTAGAAGGCTTTTTGTTTCATCAATGACAGACAAAAAACACTGCTGAAGTGCATCTCCTGATAGATACATACATGACAGAAGCAATGAGGATAAGCAAATTTTGAGGGATTTTTTGGTAACTGTTAATTAATCCTCCTCAGAAATTAATCATATGTTTACCAAGGAAGGGCTTACAATATTTACTTCCTTTTTTTTTTTAAAAAAAGTCATATTATACTGTTGCTTTTATTAAGTCCATGTGCTTTCCTGGTGGTTCTTATTGGCAGTATGGCTGAAGGTTTCTGAATTTGGGTTGCAGCCAGCCTTTCCTTGCTTATCCGAGTGATCACCTCTCAAACATAGGATGAGGCAGGGCTGGGCTGTGTGGCAACTTGTTATTGCTTTTGGAAATCAATAGTTCATCTCAACTATGTGTGACACCTCACACCTGGATAGAGTCTGTGCCTTGATTGTACCTTATAAAGGGAGTAGGAAAAATGACTTTTTCTAATTGTCTGCCTTGGCTCCAGAACAGTCTTCCACACAGAACTGTAGAAGGTTTTTGCATCCAAATGGTGCCTCTCCATTTAAACAGGTGAAATAGCAACTGTTTGAGACAGATGATCAAATAATCTCACTGGGTCCTGCTGGCATTTACTTATTTACATCTCTTGAAAGTACTTTTCCTTCTCCTCTCATGCTTTTGCCTTGCTTTCCTCTGTGAGAGTTTTGTGTGAAACTGATGTCCTCTGTGCTAGACAAGAGGAAGGATTTTGTTAGCAATATTTAAATGGATTCCCTCTTTCATGGCCTACTGTAAGATGTCCCTGTTCTCTTGCCAAAAAACTGGTATAGAAATGTCACCATAATTTTATTTTCAACAAGTAGAGTTTATCTATCAGCTTGTCTAAATCCACGTATGTCTAAAACAGATGGACATGAAAGTGTTTAGTAAGAGAAAGCCACAGCTGGAAAATGCCATCCTGTCCTCAGCCCTTAAAAGCAGAGATTTTAAAAGGAAGAACATAACAGCTGTCCTTTTCAGGCTGTCCTGTATAGTCTCAGACTGAGAATATTTATGTGTGTATACATATATATGATCCAGTTTCAAGAGAAATAAGTTTTTCCTTTCCTTTCCTAATCATGAGTTCAGATTTCCAGTAATTTATAGATGCTGTCCTATTTTCAGCCTGCCCAAGTACTTTGTATGACACTTCCATTAAAATTCAAATATTGGAGGTTTGCTGAATTGCCTTAAAATGGGGCAAGCAAGAAAAAAGCAGTGACTGGAGAGCAGATGGGTGCAGTATCTCACAGGACCACCATATTTAGGCCCTGCAGGCTGCAGAGCAGCCTTGTATAAGCTTATCCCAGCAAAACAAAAACCAATCCTCACAGAGGTTCCTTTGCCTGCTGGTGACCAAAAGCAGCCTCAGTTCTATGCACTGTATGGCACTGAGTCCTGGCTGAAATTACTGGGAAGTTTGTATACCAGTGCTGACTTTTTTTCTAAAACAAACTTCCTGGAGGCAATTTTGAGTGAAATAAGAAAACAGCCCAGTTCTTCAGGGTTGGGAGACTCAAATTTTGGCTCCATTGACTAGTTTCATGATAGAAATCAGTAAAACGCAGCCACTGGGCAACAGCAAGGTACACGAGATAGGGTCACCTGGTGGCATGGTGGGATGTGACGTGGGAGGTCAGAATTTGCTGAATTTGGGTGCTGACCATTTAGTGTTCTTGAGTACATTGCAAAGGATCCTTTGCCCTGTAGGTGAGTCTTGTGGAGGGACTGTGCATTTGGAAAAAGGAAGGAAAAAAGAAGAAAGCGTAGGAAAGGCAAGAAATTCCATCATTTAGTTATTTGTTTGAGAGAATGTTTATGATATTATTATTACATTTTAGGCTAAGCATTTTCTTTGCTGTTTTTTTTTTT